>JAJGMV010000289.1:0-337086 GCA_021527685.1 Aphanomyces euteiches | reverse complement strand
CTGCATAAGAACCTCATCACACACGCCGAGCTCAACTTGTTAACAAACAGTTTGTTATCCTATGTGTTTTTGTGTTGGGTTCACCGAGGTTGGGTCTTCCCGTCGAGTCGTGTGTGTCGCGGTTAGGGTAGTCCATGGGAGACGTCCCACCGAGCGAAGATTGCTGTCCATACTACCGACGCTGTATGTCGGCAAACCTGCTACGTGAGTCATACCCTTCCTACTATCGTCGTCTCCATCGAGACCACCGCCCACTCGACCGACACATGAAGCAATCGCCGTGAGACGACGCGATCGACTCCGTGGTGCCACCGCTGGGTTGACAAGCGTAGTCCATGGCTGTCATGGGGATTCTTCCCAACGGTTGTCATCGTGGCAACCCAAGTCTGCGATGGGTCATTTCGACATTCGCTGTCTACCATGAAGACCTGTATCTTGTCTGCGCTTGTTGCCGCCGTCGTCATGGCCGAAGACTCACCAACCATGCAGTCGTCCGAAGCTCGACGTGACATGGCCGCCTTCCGTGACCATCGTCCCTCCCACCCCGTCTACATTTATGCGCCACATTTCACCTTCCACGAAGACCCCACGTTGCGTTCGTATGTCGACTCGACGTTGGTCGACGTGGATCGCCGCGATCTTCCCAAGTTGGTCCGTATGGCTCGCCGCCAATACATCCGTCAAGACAAGGACGACAAGGAAAGCGAAGACGCTGCATAAGAACCTCATCACACACGCCGAGCTCAACTTGTTAACAAACAGTTTGTTATCCTATGTGTTTTTGTGTTGGGTTCACCGAGGTTGGGTCTTCCCGTCGAGTCGTGTGTGTCGCGGTTAGGGTAGTCCATGGGAGACGTCCACCGAGCGAAGATTGCTGTCCATACTACCGACGCTGTATGTCCGGCAAACCTGCTACGTGAGTCATACCCTTCCTACTATCGTCGTCTCCATCGAGACCACGCCCACTCGACCGACACATGAAGCAATCGCCGTGAGACGGACGCGATCGACTCCGTGGTGCCACCGGCTGGGTTGACAAGCGTAGTCCATGGCTGTCATGGGGATTCTTCCCAACGGTTGTCATCGTGGCAACCCAAGTCTGCGATGGGTCATTTCGACATTCGCTGTCTACCATGAAGACCTGTATCTTGTCTGCGCTTGTTGCCGCCGTCGTCATGGCCGAAGACTCACCAACCATGCAGTCGTCCGAAGCTCGACGTGACATGGCCGCCTTCCGTGACCATCGTCCCTCCCACCCCGTCTACATATATGCGCCACATTTCACCTTCCACGAAGACCCCACGTTGCGTTCGTATGTCGACTCGACGTTGGTCGACGTGGATCGCCGCGATCTTCCCAAGTTGGTCCGTATGGCTCGCCGCCAATACATCCGTCAAGACAAGGACGACAAGGAAAGCGAAGACGCTGCATAAGAACCTCATCACACACGCGAGCTCAACTTGTTAACAAACAGTTTGTTATCCTATGTGTTTTTGTGTTGGGTTCACCGAGGTTGGGTCTTCCCGTCGAGTCGTGTGTGTCGCGGTTAGGGTAGTCCATGGGAGACGTCCCACCGAGCGAAGATTGCTGTCCATACTACCGACGCTGTATGTCGGCAAACCTGCTACGTGAGTCATACCCTTCCTACTATCGTCGTCTCCATCGAGACCACCGCCCACTCGACCGACACATGAAGCAATCGCCGTGAGACGACGCGATCGACTCCGTGGTGCCACCGCTGGGTTGACAAGCGTAGTCCATGGCTGTCATGGGGATTCTTCCCAACGGTTGTCATCGTGGCAACCCAAGTCTGCGATGGGTCATTTCGACATTCGCTGTCTACCATGAAGACCTGTATCTTGTCTGCGCTTGTTGCCGCCGTCGTCATGGCCGAAGACTCACCAACCATGCAGTCGTCCGAAGCTCGACGTGACATGGCCGCCTTCCGTGACCATCGTCCCTCCCACCCCGTCTACATATATGCGCCACATTTCACCTTCCACGAAGACCCCACGTTGCGTTCGTATGTCGACTCGACGTTGGTCGACGTGGATCGCCGCGATCTTCCCAAGTTGGTCCGTATGGCTCGCCGCCAATACATCCGTCAAGACAAGGACGACAAGGAAAGCGAAGACGCTGCATAAGAACCTCATCACACACGCCGAGCTCAACTTGTTAACAAACAGTTTGTTATCCTATGTGTTTTTTGTGTTGGGTTCACCGAGGTTGGGTCTTCCGTCGAGTCGTGTGTGTCGCGGTTAGGGTAGTCCATGGGAGACGTCCCACCGAGCGAAGATTGCTGTCCATACTACCGACGCTGTATGTCGGCAAACCTGCTACGTGAGTCATACCCTTCCTACTATCGTCGTCTCCATCGAGACCACCGCCCACTCGACCGACACATGAAGCAATCGCCGTGAGACGACGCGATCGACTCCGTGGTGCCACCGCTGGGTTGACAAGCGTAGTCCATGGCTGTCATGGGGATTCTTCCCAACGGTTGTCATCGTGGCAACCCAAGTCTGCGATGGGTCATTTCGACATTCGCTGTCTACCATGAAGACCTGTATCTTGTCTGCGCTTGTTGCCGCCGTCGTCATGGCCGAAGACTCACCAACCATGCAGTCGTCCGAAGCTCGACGTGACATGGCCGCCTTCCGTGACCATCGTCCCTCCCACCCCGTCTACATTTATGCGCCACATTTCACCTTCCACGAAGACCCCACGTTGCGTTCGTATGTCGACTCGACGTTGGTCGACGTGGATCGCCGCGATCTTCCCAAGTTGGTCCGTATGGCTCGCCGCCAATACATCCGTCAAGACAAGGACGACAAGGAAAGCGAAGACGCTGCATAAGAACCTCATCACACACGCCGAGCTCAACTTGTTAACAAACAGTTTGTTATCCTATGTGTTTTTGTGTTGGGTTCACCGAGGTTGGGTCTTCCCGTCGAGTCGTGTGTGTCGCGGTTAGGGTAGTCCATGGGAGACGTCCCACCGAGCGAAGATTGCTGTCCATACTACCGACGCTGTATGTCGGCAAACCTGCTACGTGAGTCATACCCTTCCTACTATCGTCGTCTCCATCGAGACCACCGCCCACTCGACCGACACATGAAGCAATCGCCGTGAGACGACGCGATCGACTCCGTGGTGCCACCGCTGGGTTGACAAGCGTAGTCCATGGCTGTCATGGGGATTCTTCCCAACGGTTGTCATCGTGGCAACCCAAGTATGCGATGGGTCATTTCGACATTCGCTGTCTACCATGAAGACCTGTATCTTGTCTGCGCTTGTTGCCGCCGTCGTCATGGCCGAAGACTCACCAACCATGCAGTCGTCCGAAGCTCGACGTGACATGGCCGCCTTCCGTGACCATCGTCCCTCCCACCCCGTCTACATTTATGCGCCACATTTCACCTTCCACGAAGACCCCACGTTGCGTTCGTATGTCGACTCGACGTTGGTCGACGTGGATCGCCGCGATCTTCCCAAGTTGGTCCGTATGGCTCGCCGCCAATACATCCGTCAAGACAAGGACGACAAGGAAAGCGAAGACGCTGCATAAGAACCTCATCACACACGCCGAGCTCAACTTGTTAACAAACAGTTTGTTATCCTATGTGTTTTTGTGTTGGGTTCACCGAGGTTGGGTCTTCCCGTCGAGTCGTGTGTGTCGCGGTTAGGGTAGTCCATGGGAGACGTCCCACCGAGCGAAGATTGCTGTCCATACTACCGACGCTGTATGTCGGCAAACCTGCTACGTGAGTCATACCCTTCCTACTATCGTCGTCTCCATCGAGACCACCGCCCACTCGACCGACACATGAAGCAATCGCCGTGAGACGACGCGATCGACTCCGTGGTGCCACCGCTGGGTTGACAAGCGTAGTCCATGGCTGTCATGGGGATTCTTCCCAACGGTTGTCATCGTGGCAACCCAAGTCTGCGATGGGTCATTTCGACATTCGCTGTCTACCATGAAGACCTGTATCTTGTCTGCGCTTGTTGCCGCCGTCGTCATGGCCGAAGACTCACCAACCATGCAGTCGTCCGAAGCTCGACGTGACATGGCCGCCTTCCGTGACCATCGTCCCTCCCACCCCGTCTACATTTATGCGCCACATTTCACCTTCCACGAAGACCCCACGTTGCGTTCGTATGTCGACTCGACGTTGGTCGACGTGGATCGCCGCGATCTTCCCAAGTTGGTCCGTATGGCTCGCCGCCAATACATCCGTCAAGACAAGGACGACAAGGAAAGCGAAGACGCTGCATAAGAACCTCATCACACACGCCGAGCTCAACTTGTTAACAAACAGTTTGTTATCCTATGTGTTTTTGTGTTGGGTTCACCGAGGTTGGGTCTTCCCGTCGAGTCGTGTGTGTCGCGGTTAGGGTAGTCCATGGGAGACGTCCCACCGAGCGAAGATTGCTGTCCATACTACCGACGCTGTATGTCGGCAAACCTGCTACGTGAGTCATACCCTTCCTACTATCGTCGTCTCCATCGAGACCACCGCCCACTCGACCGACACATGAAGCAATCGCCGTGAGACGACGCGATCGACTCCGTGGTGCCACCGCTGGGTTGACAAGCGTAGTCCATGGCTGTCATGGGGATTCTTCCCAACGGTTGTCATCGTGGCAACCCAAGTCTGCGATGGGTCATTTCGACATTCGCTGTCTACCATGAAGACCTGTATCTTGTCTGCGCTTGTTGCCGCCGTCGTCATGGCCGAAGACTCACCAACCATGCAGTCGTCCGAAGCTCGACGTGACATGGCCGCCTTCCGTGACCATCGTCCCTCCCACCCCGTCTACATTTATGCGCCACATTTCACCTTCCACGAAGACCCCACGTTGCGTTCGTATGTCGACTCGACGTTGGTCGACGTGGATCGCCGCGATCTTCCCAAGTTGGTCCGTATGGCTCGCCGCCAATACATCCGTCAAGACAAGGACGACAAGGAAAGCGAAGACGCTGCATAAGAACCTCATCACACACGCCGAGCTCAACTTGTTAACAAACAGTTTGTTATCCTATGTGTTTTTGTGTTGGGTTCACCGAGGTTGGGTCTTCCCGTCGAGTCGTGTGTGTCGCGGTTAGGGTAGTCCATGGGAGACGTCCCACCGAGCGAAGATTGCTGTCCATACTACCGACGCTGTATGTCGGCAAACCTGCTACGTGAGTCATACCCTTCCTACTATCGTCGTCTCCATCGAGACCACCGCCCACTCGACCGACACATGAAGCAATCGCCGTGAGACGACGCGATCGACTCCGTGGTGCCACCGCTGGGTTGACAAGCGTAGTCCATGGCTGTCATGGGGATTCTTCCCAACGGTTGTCATCGTGGCAACCCAAGTATGCGATGGGTCATTTCGACATTCGCTGTCTACCATGAAGACCTGTATCTTGTCTGCGCTTGTTGCCGCCGTCGTCATGGCCGAAGACTCACCAACCATGCAGTCGTCCGAAGCTCGACGTGACATGGCCGCCTTCCGTGACCATCGTCCCTCCCACCCCGTCTACATTTATGCGCCACATTTCACCTTCCACGAAGACCCCACGTTGCGTTCGTATGTCGACTCGACGTTGGTCGACGTGGATCGCCGCGATCTTCCCAAGTTGGTCCGTATGGCTCGCCGCCAATACATCCGTCAAGACAAGGACGACAAGGAAAGCGAAGACGCTGCATAAGAACCTCATCACACACGCCGAGCTCAACTTGTTAACAAACAGTTTGTTATCCTATGTGTTTTTGTGTTGGGTTCACCGAGGTTGGGTCTTCCCGTCGAGTCGTGTGTGTCGCGGTTAGGGTAGTCCATGGGAGACGTCCCACCGAGCGAAGATTGCTGTCCATACTACCGACGCTGTATGTCGGCAAACCTGCTACGTGAGTCATACCCTTCCTACTATCGTCGTCTCCATCGAGACCACCGCCCACTCGACCGACACATGAAGCAATCGCCGTGAGACGACGCGATCGACTCCGTGGTGCCACCGCTGGGTTGACAAGCGTAGTCCATGGCTGTCATGGGGATTCTTCCCAACGGTTGTCATCGTGGCAACCCAAGTCTGCGATGGGTCATTTCGACATTCGCTGTCTACCATGAAGACCTGTATCTTGTCTGCGCTTGTTGCCGCCGTCGTCATGGCCGAAGACTCACCAACCATGCAGTCGTCCGAAGCTCGACGTGACATGGCCGCCTTCCGTGACCATCGTCCCTCCCACCCCGTCTACATTTATGCGCCACATTTCACCTTCCACGAAGACCCCACGTTGCGTTCGTATGTCGACTCGACGTTGGTCGACGTGGATCGCCGCGATCTTCCCAAGTTGGTCCGTATGGCTCGCCGCCAATACATCCGTCAAGACAAGGACGACAAGGAAAGCGAAGACGCTGCATAAGAACCTCATCACACACGCCGAGCTCAACTTGTTAACAAACAGTTTGTTATCCTATGTGTTTTTGTGTTGGGTTCACCGAGGTTGGGTCTTCCCGTCGAGTCGTGTGTGTCGCGGTTAAGGTAGTCCATGGGAGACGTCCCACCGAGCGAAGATTGCTGTCCATACTACCGACGCTGTATGTCGGCAAACCTGCTACGTGAGTCATACCCTTCCTACTATCGTCGTCTCCATCGAGACCACCGCCCACTCGACCGACACATGAAGCAATCGCCGTGAGACGACGCGATCGACTCCGTGGTGCCACCGCTGGGTTGACAAGCGTAGTCCATGGCTGTCATGGGGATTCTTCCCAACGGTTGTCATCGTGGCAACCCAAGTCTGCGATGGGTCATTTCGACATTCGCTGTCTACCATGAAGACCTGTATCTTGTCTGCGCTTGTTGCCGCCGTCGTCATGGCCGAAGACTCACCAACCATGCAGTCGTCCGAAGCTCGACGTGACATGGCCGCCTTCCGTGACCATCGTCCCTCCCACCCCGTCTACATTTATGCGCCACATTTCACCTTCCACGAAGACCCCACGTTGCGTTCGTATGTCGACTCGACGTTGGTCGACGTGGATCGCCGCGATCTTCCCAAGTTGGTCCGTATGGCTCGCCGCCAATACATCCGTCAAGACAAGGACGACAAGGAAAGCGAAGACGCTGCATAAGAACCTCATCACACACGCCGAGCTCAACTTGTTAACAAACAGTTTGTTATCCTATGTGTTTTTGTGTTGGGTTCACCGAGGTTGGGTCTTCCCGTCGAGTCGTGTGTGTCGCGGTTAGGGTAGTCCATGGGAGACGTCCCACCGAGCGAAGATTGCTGTCCATACTACCGACGCTGTATGTCGGCAAACCTGCTACGTGAGTCATACCCTTCCTACTATCGTCGTCTCCATCGAGACCACCGCCCACTCGACCGACACATGAAGCAATCGCCGTGAGACGACGCGATCGACTCCGTGGTGCCACCGCTGGGTTGACAAGCGTAGTCCATGGCTGTCATGGGGATTCTTCCCAACGGTTGTCATCGTCAAGTCTGCGATGGGTCATTTCGACATTCGCTGTCTACCATGAAGACCTGTATCTTGTCTGCGCTTGTTGCCGCCGTCGTCATGGCCGAAGACTCACCAACCATGCAGTCGTCCGAAGCTCGACGTGACATGGCCGCCTTCCGTGACCATCGTCCCTCCCACCCCGTCTACATTTATGCGCCACATTTCACCTTCCACGAAGACCCCACGTTGCGTTCGTATGTCGACTCGACGTTGGTCGACGTGGATCGCCGCGATCTTCCCAAGTTGGTCCGTATGGCTCGCCGCCAATACATCCGTCAAGACAAGGACGACAAGGAAAGCGAAGACGCTGCATAAGAACCTCATCACACACGCCGAGCTCAACTTGTTAACAAACAGTTTGTTATCCTATGTGTTTTTGTGTTGGGTTCACCGAGGTTGGGTCTTCCCGTCGAGTCGTGTGTGTCGCGGTTAGGGTAGTCCATGGGAGACGTCCCACCGAGCGAAGATTGCTGTCCATACTACCGACGCTGTATGTCGGCAAACCTGCTACGTGAGTCATACCCTTCCTACTATCGTCGTCTCCATCGAGACCACCGCCCACTCGACCGACACATGAAGCAATCGCCGTGAGACGACGCGATCGACTCCGTGGTGCCACCGCTGGGTTGACAAGCGTAGTCCATGGCTGTCATGGGGATTCTTCCCAACGGTTGTCATCGTGGCAACCCAAGTCTGCGATGGGTCATTTCGACATTCGCTGTCTACCATGAAGACCTGTATCTTGTCTGCGCTTGTTGCCGCCGTCGTCATGGCCGAAGACTCACCAACCATGCAGTCGTCCGAAGCTCGACGTGACATGGCCGCCTTCCGTGACCATCGTCCCTCCCACCCCGTCTACATTTATGCGCCACATTTCACCTTCCACGAAGACCCCACGTTGCGTTCGTATGTCGACTCGACGTTGGTCGACGTGGATCGCCGCGATCTTCCCAAGTTGGTCCGTATGGCTCGCCGCCAATACATCCGTCAAGACAAGGACGACAAGGAAAGCGAAGACGCTGCATAAGAACCTCATCACACACGCCGAGCTCAACTTGTTAACAAACAGTTTGTTATCCTATGTGTTTTTGTGTTGGGTTCACCGAGGTTGGGTCTTCCCGTCGAGTCGTGTGTGTCGCGGTTAGGGTAGTCCATGGGAGACGTCCCACCGAGCGAAGATTGCTGTCCATACTACCGACGCTGTATGTCGGCAAACCTGCTACGTGAGTCATACCCTTCCTACTATCGTCGTCTCCATCGAGACCACCGCCCACTCGACCGACACATGAAGCAATCGCCGTGAGACGACGCGATCGACTCCGTGGTGCCACCGCTGGGTTGACAAGCGTAGTCCATGGCTGTCATGGGGATTCTTCCCAACGGTTGTCATCGTCAAGTCTGCGATGGGTCATTTCGACATTCGCTGTCTACCATGAAGACCTGTATCTTGTCTGCGCTTGTTGCCGCCGTCGTCATGGCCGAAGACTCACCAACCATGCAGTCGTCCGAAGCTCGACGTGACATGGCCGCCTTCCGTGACCATCGTCCCTCCCACCCCGTCTACATTTATGCGCCACATTTCACCTTCCACGAAGACCCCACGTTGCGTTCGTATGTCGACTCGACGTTGGTCGACGTGGATCGCCGCGATCTTCCCAAGTTGGTCCGTATGGCTCGCCGCCAATACATCCGTCAAGACAAGGACGACAAGGAAAGCGAAGACGCTGCATAAGAACCTCATCACACACGCCGAGCTCAACTTGTTAACAAACAGTTTGTTATCCTATGTGTTTTTGTGTTGGGTTCACCGAGGTTGGGTCTTCCCGTCGAGTCGTGTGTGTCGCGGTTAGGGTAGTCCATGGGAGACGTCCCACCGAGCGAAGATTGCTGTCCATACTACCGACGCTGTATGTCGGCAAACCTGCTACGTGAGTCATACCCTTCCTACTATCGTCGTCTCCATCGAGACCACCGCCCACTCGACCGACACATGAAGCAATCGCCGTGAGACGACGCGATCGACTCCGTGGTGCCACCGCTGGGTTGACAAGCGTAGTCCATGGCTGTCATGGGGATTCTTCCCAACGGTTGTCATCGTGGCAACCCAAGTCTGCGATGGGTCATTTCGACATTCGCTGTCTACCATGAAGACCTGTATCTTGTCTGCGCTTGTTGCCGCCGTCGTCATGGCCGAAGACTCACCAACCATGCAGTCGTCCGAAGCTCGACGTGACATGGCCGCCTTCCGTGACCATCGTCCCTCCCACCCCGTCTACATTTATGCGCCACATTTCACCTTCCACGAAGACCCCACGTTGCGTTCGTATGTCGACTCGACGTTGGTCGACGTGGATCGCCGCGATCTTCCCAAGTTGGTCCGTATGGCTCGCCGCCAATACATCCGTCAAGACAAGGACGACAAGGAAAGCGAAGACGCTGCATAAGAACCTCATCACACACGCCGAGCTCAACTTGTTAACAAACAGTTTGTTATCCTATGTGTTTTTGTGTTGGGTTCACCGAGGTTGGGTCTTCCCGTCGAGTCGTGTGTGTCGCGGTTAGGGTAGTCCATGGGAGACGTCCCACCGAGCGAAGATTGCTGTCCATACTACCGACGCTGTATGTCGGCAAACCTGCTACGTGAGTCATACCCTTCCTACTATCGTCGTCTCCATCGAGACCACCGCCCACTCGACCGACACATGAAGCAATCGCCGTGAGACGACGCGATCGACTCCGTGGTGCCACCGCTGGGTTGACAAGCGTAGTCCATGGCTGTCATGGGGATTCTTCCCAACGGTTGTCATCGTGGCAACCCAAGTCTGCGATGGGTCATTTCGACATTCGCTGTCTACCATGAAGACCTGTATCTTGTCTGCGCTTGTTGCCGCCGTCGTCATGGCCGAAGACTCACCAACCATGCAGTCGTCCGAAGCTCGACGTGACATGGCCGCCTTCCGTGACCATCGTCCCTCCCACCCCGTCTACATTTATGCGCCACATTTCACCTTCCACGAAGACCCCACGTTGCGTTCGTATGTCGACTCGACGTTGGTCGACGTGGATCGCCGCGATCTTCCCAAGTTGGTCCGTATGGCTCGCCGCCAATACATCCGTCAAGACAAGGACGACAAGGAAAGCGAAGACGCTGCATAAGAACCTCATCACACACGCCGAGCTCAACTTGTTAACAAACAGTTTGTTATCCTATGTGTTTTTGTGTTGGGTTCACCGAGGTTGGGTCTTCCCGTCGAGTCGTGTGTGTCGCGGTTAGGGTAGTCCATGGGAGACGTCCCACCGAGCGAAGATTGCTGTCCATACTACCGACGCTGTATGTCGGCAAACCTGCTACGTGAGTCATACCCTTCCTACTATCGTCGTCTCCATCGAGACCACCGCCCACTCGACCGACACATGAAGCAATCGCCGTGAGACGACGCGATCGACTCCGTGGTGCCACCGCTGGGTTGACAAGCGTAGTCCATGGCTGTCATGGGGATTCTTCCCAACGGTTGTCATCGTGGCAACCCAAGTCTGCGATGGGTCATTTCGACATTCGCTGTCTACCATGAAGACCTGTATCTTGTCTGCGCTTGTTGCCGCCGTCGTCATGGCCGAAGACTCACCAACCATGCAGTCGTCCGAAGCTCGACGTGACATGGCCGCCTTCCGTGACCATCGTCCCTCCCACCCCGTCTACATATATGCGCCACATTTCACCTTCCACGAAGACCCCACGTTGCGTTCGTATGTCGACTCGACGTTGGTCGACGTGGATCGCCGCGATCTTCCCAAGTTGGTCCGTATGGCTCGCCGCCAATACATCCGTCAAGACAAGGACGACAAGGAAAGCGAAGACGCTGCATAAGAACCTCATCACACACGCCGAGCTCAACTTGTTAACAAACAGTTTGTTATCCTATGTGTTTTTGTGTTGGGTTCACCGAGGTTGGGTCTTCCCGTCGAGTCGTGTGTGTCGCGGTTAGGGTAGTCCATGGGAGACGTCCCACCGAGCGAAGATTGCTGTCCATACTACCGACGCTGTATGTCGGCAAACCTGCTACGTGAGTCATACCCTTCCTACTATCGTCGTCTCCATCGAGACCACCGCCCACTCGACCGACACATGAAGCAATCGCCGTGAGACGACGCGATCGACTCCGTGGTGCCACCGCTGGGTTGACAAGCGTAGTCCATGGCTGTCATGGGGATTCTTCCCAACGGTTGTCATCGTGGCAACCCAAGTCTGCGATGGGTCATTTCGACATTCGCTGTCTACCATGAAGACCTGTATCTTGTCTGCGCTTGTTGCCGCCGTCGTCATGGCCGAAGACTCACCAACCATGCAGTCGTCCGAAGCTCGACGTGACATGGCCGCCTTCCGTGACCATCGTCCCTCCCACCCCGTCTACATTTATGCGCCACATTTCACCTTCCACGAAGACCCCACGTTGCGTTCGTATGTCGACTCGACGTTGGTCGACGTGGATCGCCGCGATCTTCCCAAGTTGGTCCGTATGGCTCGCCGCCAATACATCCGTCAAGACAAGGACGACAAGGAAAGCGAAGACGCTGCATAAGAACCTCATCACACACGCCGAGCTCAACTTGTTAACAAACAGTTTGTTATCCTATGTGTTTTTGTGTTGGGTTCACCGAGGTTGGGTCTTCCCGTCGAGTCGTGTGTGTCGCGGTTAGGGTAGTCCATGGGAGACGTCCCACCGAGCGAAGATTGCTGTCCATACTACCGACGCTGTATGTCGGCAAACCTGCTACGTGAGTCATACCCTTCCTACTATCGTCGTCTCCATCGAGACCACCGCCCACTCGACCGACACATGAAGCAATCGCCGTGAGACGACGCGATCGACTCCGTGGTGCCACCGCTGGGTTGACAAGCGTAGTCCATGGCTGTCATGGGGATTCTTCCCAACGGTTGTCATCGTGGCAACCCAAGTCTGCGATGGGTCATTTCGACATTCGCTGTCTACCATGAAGACCTGTATCTTGTCTGCGCTTGTTGCCGCCGTCGTCATGGCCGAAGACTCACCAACCATGCAGTCGTCCGAAGCTCGACGTGACATGGCCGCCTTCCGTGACCATCGTCCCTCCCACCCCGTCTACATTTATGCGCCACATTTCACCTTCCACGAAGACCCCACGTTGCGTTCGTATGTCGACTCGACGTTGGTCGACGTGGATCGCCGCGATCTTCCCAAGTTGGTCCGTATGGCTCGCCGCCAATACATCCGTCAAGACAAGGACGACAAGGAAAGCGAAGACGCTGCATAAGAACCTCATCACACACGCCGAGCTCAACTTGTTAACAAACAGTTTGTTATCCTATGTGTTTTTGTGTTGGGTTCACCGAGGTTGGGTCTTCCCGTCGAGTCGTGTGTGTCGCGGTTAGGGTAGTCCATGGGAGACGTCCCACCGAGCGAAGATTGCTGTCCATACTACCGACGCTGTATGTCGGCAAACCTGCTACGTGAGTCATACCCTTCCTACTATCGTCGTCTCCATCGAGACCACCGCCCACTCGACCGACACATGAAGCAATCGCCGTGAGACGACGCGATCGACTCCGTGGTGCCACCGCTGGGTTGACAAGCGTAGTCCATGGCTGTCATGGGGATTCTTCCCAACGGTTGTCATCGTGGCAACCCAAGTCTGCGATGGGTCATTTCGACATTCGCTGTCTACCATGAAGACCTGTATCTTGTCTGCGCTTGTTGCCGCCGTCGTCATGGCCGAAGACTCACCAACCATGCAGTCGTCCGAAGCTCGACGTGACATGGCCGCCTTCCGTGACCATCGTCCCTCCCACCCCGTCTACATTTATGCGCCACATTTCACCTTCCACGAAGACCCCACGTTGCGTTCGTATGTCGACTCGACGTTGGTCGACGTGGATCGCCGCGATCTTCCCAAGTTGGTCCGTATGGCTCGCCGCCAATACATCCGTCAAGACAAGGACGACAAGGAAAGCGAAGACGCTGCATAAGAACCTCATCACACACGCCGAGCTCAACTTGTTAACAAACAGTTTGTTATCCTATGTGTTTTTGTGTTGGGTTCACCGAGGTTGGGTCTTCCCGTCGAGTCGTGTGTGTCGCGGTTAGGGTTGGTTGTGGGTTTCTCGGTGGGACGAATCCCACGGACTAACCGACGGGGGTAAAGGCTGGGACAAAGTTGCCAAACGTACAATGCAAACGCAGCGCATTTTCCTGTTCGGGACGTTCTTATATGCCTGCCCGATGGAGACGACTTAATTTCAACCAGTGGACATTTATTGATAAATGTGATTTGTTCGTGATTTGGTTGCACAGAACACTTGACAACTGGAGTGTCGGATTTAAAAAATGAAGGCCTTATCTGGCGATTTGTGCAGGTTTTGGTAGGCTTCCATTGCCCTGCGATGACGTGGAAGATTCGCGATACTTTTCATTGAACATGCGCTTACAAATCCCATGAAGGGCGTCAACTTATCGAAGCTACTGGAAAAAGCATTTTCAGCGAGGACTTCTCGGTTATAAAGACGTGAAGCCCCATTTAGCGAATAGAAAATATTTTACGAGGCATTCACCTGCACCATGTAGAGAGTCTACCAGCTGACACTTGACGTGATTAATAATTCGCACTCCATGGGTCTGACCATAGTGCACCTGACGATAGCAAAAATCGATAATGCATAGATTAATCAAACATTATATTTCGGAACTTCAAGGACAATTAAGAGCTGTTGGCTTTCGCTTTCGTTCAACGGTCGAAAAATCCAGTCAAACGTATAGTTTGAACATTTAATCCTGGCGCAACCTACCGCGTTGTTGGTCCACGTCTTTTTCGCAGCATCGGCAAATTTAGGACAAAACATAAGTGCAATTTTCCACGGCCGCTGCTCTTCATTTCTGCTACTAATGAATCCCAAGATTGCTGTACTATCGACACTCGACGTCGAATAATAGCATTCGCATATGAGCAAGTCTTCAACATATATGCCATATTTCTCAGTGTTCATTTCACGAATCAAAGAACCAAAGCAACAACCATGGTCGTTTGCTTCGAGCAATTCCTTTGGCCACATGGAATTGGTGGAGACAGAAACGGGACCAGTGTGTCAGAAACACTGACTTCGTTTTCGAGGTTGCTTTCCACTTCCGTTCCACGTTCAAAGTATTCTCGCAGGAATTTTTCCACACAAATTCTCTCCTCCTTCCCATTGTGAGAGGAAGATAGTGATACGATTTTCTGCCATTCTTCGTCTTGAAATTCGCCTAGCAAGCAAGACAAAAAGTCATGGAATGGGATGCCTTGAACGCCATTTCGTCGAGACGAGGAAAATATTGCATGGATCACCATATTCTCAAATGTTTTGAAGTCGTTTGACGGAGCATTTGAGTTTTCAAAACGACGTTTTTTCGTCAAAAAGATGTGCTTTGTCGAGTAGTTCTTGCCGCTCGTGACGTCGTGATACGTTGAGAAGTCTTTGCATCCCAGGACCGATAAGTACAACAGCAAGTCTTTTTCGATGGGGGGGAAACATCACTTTGCATTCCAGATTTGTGTAGGCGATGAGATGACAAATAGATATCAGTCAAGCTTTCTTCAACCAAATTTGCGAAATGTTTATGCATAGCAGGCACACCCATGTCCAATCGTGGCTGCTTCAAGGGTGGTTCACCGTCGCTATTACTTGCTGATTGCTTGGTATGAGTATACGATACTGCCACGAATTGCGCGTTCAACCCATCTTTCGATCTTAAAAACTCCTTTCCACGGTGCATCCTCGCATTGAGAGCATCAAAGGCATCATCCAATAACTGCCACAACTTGACATCCTCCTTGAAACTTGTAAGCACCTGCTCGCTAAATTTTCTTGCATAATATCCCCGCGAGCGCAAGGCGATAAATTCCACAACGGGATATTGCTTGATAACCTCCTTCCATTTCTTGTCCATTTTTCCATCCAACAGTACAAGATACGAAGGAAAACGCGGCACAATTGTCATCCAAAGATGTGGATTGGTACAGCTGCCATTCACGCTTGAAATCCTCGCATCAATTCCAATGAGAATGGCCACGAGGCCACAAGCACAAAACACGTTTCTCTGGAACGCAGCAACATTTCTTCTCTTGGTGTCGTCTAGATTCATTTCGTCCAAGATAAAAAGGGCAACATTTTTTTCTTCGCCACCATATCATCCATCACATTCCGCACATCGCGTCGTGAGCATTTTGTCACATTCAACGATATTTTTTTCGCAAAATGAGTCATTCTTGGTTTCATGGCTTCTTGAGAACTGCAATAAATGAGCAGCGAACGAATGAAGCCATAAGTCCACAGTTCATCACGTGTGTACATATCTGACCCAGTACTCAACGCTTCGTCTTCCTCCTTCGACATTGGATTGTCCAAGCTGACAAAGTGGTTGAAACGTCGGGATATGGCAGAAAAACTGAAATAAATCTCTTCAGCACTCGGAACAATGGATATCACAAGCCAATAAAAGTACGGACGTCGACCGTGAAGAGCAAATGCCAGTTGCGTCTTGCCCATTCCAGTTGATCCTTCCACACAAAGGAATGGTGTTGGCGCCTTCATCTCAGCAAACTTGTCGATTCGGTCCAAAATCTCATTGCAATACTCTGGGTTTCTTTGCTGGATGAGGATTCCGCGCTCTCGATAATATCTCAATTCGTTGCTGTTTTCATCAGTTTCCTCAATCGAAATTGTCTTGACGTTGCTCGTTTGAATTGTCTCCAAGTTGTTCATAGGATCAACGACCCTCACAGTGAGTGGACTCGTTTCATCGGTTCCATTTTCTTGTAATGGCGTGCCATAATCGAGGAAGTGGTCTCCATTGAACACGAGCAGATTCCTGACGGGAAGATTGCCAAAGAGCGACGAATTCTTCTTGAGCACAGCTTCACAGAAGTCTTCAACCAAGGCCGTTCGGGGATGATCAAACGTGAGAGTGCCTGTCCCTTTGTAATCACCTTCACGAATGTGGTCGGTGAGATTGAAGGAGTACGTTCGAACACCGTCGTCCATTCTGAATGTGAGAGGTTTTCTGAAATTTTGCAGTTTAGATCAAAGCGAAAGGCCATTTTCTAGAATTTCCATTTCCTAACTGAAAGAACCAACTGTCAGCGCGTGGAAGTCCGTTTAGCAGTCTGCAACCTCATCGACGACTTTTATGGGGTCCTAACAAGAGGAGATGTATTTGCGCCTTGGACCTCCCTTCTACAGCCTTTTTTGAAGCTGTGTTGCAGCAGGATTTGAATATGTTAGACGGCCTTGCCGCCATTACTATGTGCGTGTTCGATAGAAAACAGTTTCTCAATCTAAGTATACAATTACAATTGATGAAGACGCAATACTCAATGTGAGGGTTAGAGATCTTAGACTCAGCAAGTATCAGTCAATTCAACCGAGGCGTTATAGTTTTCGTTGTGTTCACTGTGAAAGATGACGAATTGAAGGTTTAAAAATAAGGTCAAAATCAAATCATAATAAACATGATGAAGAGGCTTCAGCGCATTCGTTTTCCAAACTCAATACCGACAAGCAATCTTATGCTCCTTCAAAGTCTCGTGCTACACTATTATTAGAGAACTGTAACAATTATTCAACACCACAATTGCCTGGATAATCCTGCGGAGTCTTAAAGATTTATGCATACATGTGGGCATATGTGGGCATCGATTGCACCAATTGTTGCGCATACTCCGTACGCCTCGCCATCAAAAATTCTGGCTCTACCACATCAGCCATCAATTCCCATCGCTCCATCATCTCCTCAGCAGTAGCGTCAACCTGTTGGGACAGAAAGTCATCGACCTTGAGTCTCGTGAGAGGACAAACAACGAAGGACGGCGGAGGTGGAGGGGATTTTGTATTTGCCAGTACGGCTGCCTCGAGAAAGTCGAATGCGTTCTTTCGGGTACTTCAACGCAAGCTGGGTCTAAACGCGTTTGTCGCTGAACCAAGAGAAAACCCAGTGGTCATTTAAATCCGTCAACAAACCCAGTGGATAAGAGTCGAGATCTGCCTTGATGCTGCAGCTGACAAGTTGACCAACCGCTTGAAAAATGTGGCTCCGATCGACCTTCCTCTTGAGCTCAATCACCACGCTGGTTCCAGCCAGCGGAAATAGTTGGTTTTTTCGATTTTCGATGGATGAGCAATACATCCGCCGTGCCTTTCATCGGAAACGGAAGCCTTGGATCCTTGACATCAAGAAGGTTTTCATCGCCTGCAATGTCTTCCAAGAAGAAGTCACTTCGATCAAGCAGATTCTTCAATCGCTGCTGCAAGTACGTCATGTAGCAATTTCTTTGACTTTCGTGAATCTCCGCAATGTTCGGAATCCACAAAAACCTACGACCGAGCCATCGACTGGTTCTTTGACATCAGGAAGTTTTGTCGTCAAGCGCATCTTCTTGGCAATTCGCTCTTGCTTATCAGCATTGAGTTTGGAAAACGAATATGCTGAAGCCTCTTCATGATGTTCCTTGAGAACCTTTTTGAATATTATCTCTACTTGGTCCGCAGACATCAATTGTATTGGCGCTGCAGACATCCCGTTCGTGGTATCGGCCGGAATCCACACCAAGACATAGATTTTCCCTTCTTCCGGTTGAAAATTTACTCCGACGTGGTCCTTGTGCTGGATTTTCAAGAGTTCATCCATCTTGATGCATCCTGGAATATTTCCATTGTCGTCAAGCGTCGCAGCTCTCGCTTCCTCCTTGCTCAACCCATTCTTCGCCAAATAAAGCAGCAGAGCATCTACGTCGCACTGAATGGTGTTTGGATTCTCTTTCCTGATCTTCTTCTTGAGATTACGGACGGTCGTATCACCATTAATCTCGACAGGGAATGGTTTGTTCTCGCCAACAACGACGCAGACCAAAGGGAAATGATCCGTGCACCCCAATTTTTGATACGTGCACCCCCCGGATAATTATCCGGACTATCTCCTATTGAAAAATTATCCGGACATTTAAGGCACTGTTTGAAGTTAGGCTGTTGGATGAACAGACAACCTAACAACCGAGATTAAATGGGCCGACGGTTGCGATGTAAAGCTTTTCTCTAGGAAAAGTTTGGTTTTTCACCATGACTCTGGACAAATCGGACGATATTTTGTCCGGATAATGATCCGGAGGGTGCACGTATCAAAAATTGGGGTGCACGGATCATTTCCCATTCGGAAATGGACGTTGAAGCACTTTGAAATACAGTATAACTTTCGTGAATTATCATATGACCAGATTCTGAATAAATATTCGAGATATTTTTACTCTGGTTGAATTATTAATACAAACGAATAGTTAATCAAACCCGCGATGTCATCACTTCAAAACTTTTCTCCTCTCGACATCACAATGTTCTAGGCATTGCATTCCACGACTATTTGCCTTGCTTGTTTGGGGAATTTCAAGACGAAAAATGGAAAATCTCGACATTGTGTGTCAGTCACAAGAAGGACGAAGCAAAAGGTATATGTGGACAACTTCTTTGGAGAATATTTCAGCGGTGACCACGGTGAGGAATACAACATGGAAAGCGTGCGTAGTGTTTCGGACACGACAACGCTGTTTGTAGCCCCTCCGAATTCCCAGTGGCCACTCGAAGCGAGTGACTATGGTTGTTTCTTTGCTCCTATGTCGAGCAACGTACTCCAACGAGGAAATATTTCACGAAATGTTTTCCCCAAGTCCAGCAATCGATGCAATCCGAGAGTAGTTGTCCAGCCTTATCGCGGTCTAAGTTACAAGCTTAGTGTCGCAAAAGTGGGGACGCCCTGTACTTGAGCTTGGAGAAAGCAATGTCATGTAGTATCGTTATGATTTAGGCTACCGAAGGAGACGTGAGGGTAAGGGAACCACGTGCACCATGTGAAGGTGAAACAACTCTATTTTGCATTCCATTTGCATGAGAAGACTTTGCCGTTTTTCGAATGTGTCTGACAGCCAAGAATACAACGGCGCCGATTAGTATGACGGCTGCTGCAGCACCAATGATGTATAGAGTACTGTGGCCCATTCCTTCTTGAGCTTTGTCTGAATTTGTTGGTGGTTCCGTCGTGGATGTAGCAGTCGGCTCAAATGTTGTCGATGGTGTCGATGGTGCCGAAGTTGTCATTGACGGAGGAGATTTTGTGCCAGTCGCTACTTTACTGCAGTCCACCAAGTTTGAAAAGGGGCATGCACCGTCCAAATTGTATGCATAGCAGCTCAGGTCCGGTGCGACGCACGGGGATGTGAGGACCGCGAGGTCCATATCGACTGCGTCATAACCACCTTGATTACAGGTTGGAGAAGCGCAAATTTCCTGGCCAGACTTGCCAGCGATGCTCACCAAGAGGAGAAAACACACTAAATAGGAACTAAGAGTGAGTCCAAAGCATTGCTCACCGAATGCACGAAGGCTGTTCAAAGGCGTCGTCATCTTCCTTGAGGCACGAACAAAAGAAATGCACCACCGGCACGTCCATGTTTGCAACACATGGAATTGCCAATCAGAACCGACAGAATTCGGATTGGTGAAAAATTGCGAATACAATCGCCGTGTGGTCCAAAGTTCCAAGTTGATACAGCTGTATGTTGCTTCGTTGTCATTGATGCGACGGTAGTGAAACATCAATATTGAGCTTGTCCCTGGTACGTATTAGCCTTCTTTATTAAAGGCAAACCATCGATTGCCCAGCAACTCAACGTTTCAAAATGGATATTTGCTGTTTGCGGTTACCGCAATTTCTTTCAGTTGAATTCTCGATCAACAAGAAGTCACATGAGCGTTGATTGCTTTCCACAGTTAGCAACTCATCGCCATACTTATCTATCAATTGCATCCGATTGACTTGGCAAGAAGCCACAACTTGTTGATCTTTCCATTGACTTGACACGCGTAGTCTATGGCTGTCACTGAGATTCTGCCCAACGGCTGCCATCGTGGCAACCCAAGTCTCATTTCGACATTCGATGTCTACCATGAAGACCTGTATCTTGTCTGCGCTTGTTGCCGCCGTCGCCATGGCCGAAGGATCCGCCGACTCACCGACCATGCAGTCGTCCCAAGAACTCACTCGAGGTGACATGGCCGCCTTCCGTGACCGTCGTCCCTCGTATCCCCTCTACATTTACTCTCCACGTTACAACTTTGCCTTGCGTCCTGATATGGCTTCGTATGTCGGGTCGTCGATTTTTAAGGCGAATATCAAACGTCAAGACGATGTGAAGGTGGGCCATAATACTTTTGGACAAGGCGCGGCAAAGGATGGTTCATCTGCGTAATGCTCTACAAAGTTGAATGAGAGCTCAATGAATGAGTCGTTGTTTTTCAAAGTAACACGCAAGTTGGTTGTGTGTGATACCAAGTTACTGGTAAATGAGCTGAGAGTCGTTTGCAGTGCAAGAGGGACTGACCGCTCTGTTTCGAAATGGTTGTTGTAAGTTGTCTTTAGGCGAAAATTTCTGACTGTGAAGAGGGCTATTTAGAGACTGTTTATAGTACTATTACCTCAGACATACTGCTTTGAATCACAATCTCGAAAGGAATTCCATATTGCTCTTGAAAGGATCGGGCAACTCATTGGTCTATCCAAAGTGTACGACGTTTATTGAACACATTCAGTGTTGAAACATTGAAATGCATCGACATTTGACTGCTAAAATGGAGGCAACGTCTACCTTTGTCGAGTTTGAACGCGTTCTCGGCGTTTCCTGGTTCCTGATGAAGACGCAATTTACCAAAGCATTTATCAACTCATTTGTGAAGGCCACCTATTCCCCTGCACACTGGCAACAGTTCCTTTCCCATGCACTCTGTTACCAAATTTATGGCACCACCACCAAATTAGAATGCCAGTATCACGTCAAGTAGAAGATTTCGTCAGATAAGACAGATTTCAATTACATCACTCAAACGACTGCTGGTATATACAGCATTACTAGTACTACACAACAGTAAGATTCACAGCCAAGTCAGACGAGCTTCTTGACAAGCGAAGGCTTTCGCACACGTTTCTTCTCACGGAACTTCTCCGCCATGCCTTGGACCAAATACACACCGACAATTGCAGATGCCAAACCGATCAATAACGCACGAGGTTTCAAGGACGCCAAGCTCACAACGACAAGAAGAACCACTCGACTGAGGTAGCAGGCAACACCAATGATGGCAACACCAGTGGCAATCGCAGTCCAACTTGGGTTGATCGAAGTTGAGATTGACTTGGCTTTGTAGCTCGACATGGTGAATTCGACAATGAGATGAGCAGATGTGGTCTCGACGAAAAGTTTGGAAAACGTGCGAACGATCTACGGTGTCCGTGGCAGCAATCCATGTTGAGGACGCCTGCAAAAGATCTTCCCGGCTCCAATAAAAGTCCATTCAGCGGTC
The DNA here is from genome assembly GCA_021527685.1 of Aphanomyces euteiches. Classification (NCBI taxonomy): domain Eukaryota; phylum Oomycota; class Saprolegniomycetes; order Saprolegniales; family Verrucalvaceae; genus Aphanomyces; species Aphanomyces euteiches. Next base: position 315,158 of record JAJGMV010000289.1, on the reverse strand, counting down.
GTACGTCGTAGGTGCTGGAATAGCAAAGCACGATAAAAGATTGTTCTCGACGGGAAAGTTTGCTATGCCGGCAAGACGGAATCGAGAGCTTCATGGCTGGATCCTTCTCGTCCTGTTTGCTCCACTACTTTTTGAACGAGGCATGTAGTGCTCCAAACCTGTCGAGAGAGCTTTAGACCCATCAAGCTTTTCATTCTTTTCGGAGCTTTCAATGTGATGTCATTCCTTTGTGAATTTTCAGTGGCACAGCAAAGTTTATATCGACGGATTCAATGCCACTATTCACAATCCACCGTCAGCATTTCGACCAAACTGACGACATCGACGTCGCATCGCCCTATCGTTGTCCGCTCTTGGTGATTCTCATGGCAAAAGCAGCTTCTCTGAGCTCAATGGACGACTTTAAAAATTTGGAAAGGCAGCGGCGTTACAACTTGTAACCGCTCCAACAGTTAAGCAGGCATCGCGATGGCAGCACCATATCGCTCGCTGGCGTCCCAGTTGTTTGAGAAGACCAAGCAACCCTCAGCTCCTACTGATGATAGCGGCGTGGTCTCAATCAACCAACGGCTGGAAATGGATCCTGACTTGGACGACATGGACGACGGCGACCTTGACACGGAGAGTGAAGCGTCGGATGCGGCAAAACAAGTCCTCGTCATGTCGGAAACCATCGACCTTCTCCGTCGTCACTTGGAAAGCCAACGGAAGGAACTCCAGGCAGCGTACAAGACTCTGCGCGAGTACGAGGAAAAGAAAACGGACGACCATACTCGAGCAATGGAGAACCAATCGGTTCATACAAGCTACGAGAAGGAAGTGCGCGACCTTCGCTTTGTACGCCCCTGGGTCTAAAAGGCTGGAAACTCATTCTTGTCATGTAGAACTTGGAGCTGAAACAAGTCGCGCTGCACGAAGCCACCGTGGAGAAAGAGCAAATGCTCATGGAACTTCACAAGTACAAAGCGCTGACACGGGAGTTGAGCGACAAACTCGACCGATTGTCGAATGTCCAGAGCATGTACCAAATGTCGCTCAATCAGCCGTCCGTAGCGTCGTCGACGCAGAGCACGTTGGCGTATGTACCAAAGAGCGAACGGTTTGACTCTGCTCCTGCCGTGAACAACAGCGCCGACTTTTGGAAAAGTCAATGGAAAGATGCGATGAAATGCCGTCAAGTCGCCTCGGTGCATCATCACCACCACCATGGCGGTATGGACACGTTGAAAGCCACTCCATCCATGAAGATCTTCTCGTCGCCGCCCCATGGAAAGCGAGGTACTGATCCACGCAGATGGGAGATTGTACTTGATTTTCATTAGGCTTCACGGACCGCGACGAACGTCTTCCTGCCCATCGATACATTGGTTTGAGCAGTCGACAGAGCCAACTCGTAAAAGAATGCTACAAAGTCGTTGGAAATAAGTCGTAACTCGAGTAGATAATGGTCTAAACGTCAGTTGTTGTCCGATGCGCCATGAAATGGAATGCGATCAATGTCGATGGGCATTTTCATGAGAATCGTGTCTTCAATCCTCGGCACTTGCTGATAGTCACGTCAAGAGCAGCACTGTAGCACGAGAATTCTGTCCCAGAGGTTGATCCCATTAGACCGATTCGCCATGAATAGAGGGGAATTGAGATTGATGAATCTTTGTGCTCGTAATTCTTTGAGATTCCACGACGTCACGACGCCATTTGAGAGCCCACGAAACAAAATCAGACTTATTGCCATTTTGATACTTTCGAGTTAAGGCCATGAGGTTGTTAAAGACTCCAAGGTCTATATATTGAGCCATCATGCGCCTCGTAATTCAAAGTATTCATGGAGATATTGTCGATGGCGAACGGCGTCGGCGCTACTTTTTGGAAATTTCAATTTTGAGTTTTATATATGCTTAAAATCACCATTACAGCTGTAGCTCTATGCATTGATACTAATATTTAATCGAAATTCACAACGGAAGTTATTGAAATTCAGATAAAAAGTTGGGCACCCAATACAATTCCATCTATAGAACAATTTTTCAAGTCTATTTTTCTAGAATATAAGTTTTCAAAAGGTAAAAACTTTGAAGTCAATTATCTCGAGAATAAATTTATAGAGGAAGACCGATTTTGTTTCGTGGGCTCTCATTTGGTCAACATTAGGGATGGCAATGTGATACGGAGTCCATATGAATATGTTGCATCCAATGCGATATGAATAGTGTTGTGAATTTCGTATGCCCATACTTTAATCAAGTAAAGCATATCTTGGGTTGTTCAATCGTCGTTGTCCTCAGTTTCTTCCTTCGGTCTCCTCGCAAACACGATCCTGTAGGCATGGCCCTCCAAGAGATCCTATATGGCTACATCTAGGATTGAAATGAAGACCGTTAAAGCAAAATGCAAGCACTGCACCAATGCTTGGATTATACTATTAATAGTAGGTAACGTTAGACCAAATCAACAACGATCTTTCATGGCGATATTGCTGCTGATGATGGCTGTGAATCGCTTTACGAAGACGGGCTCGACACTTATAAAAACATCGATGGTGTCGTCGACTGCTCTGTTGAGTTTAATGTCAACCATGATGAAGAGTGTTTGCGATCTTGCACGACAATAAACTTGACTATTGTATGTCATAATTAATTTAGTACTACCTCTGTTTGGCAATGGTTGCAGGTAGACATTCAGTACCATACAAATAACAAATATAAGGAATCTGTATTTAAAAAGATTTAAGTGTCAAAAGTGAAATGATGGTCTACTGGGGAGTAATGGCTACTGATGATTCAAAGAGGCAAGCAAGTTCTTCCATTCAGTCTTCCTCTTCAAGTCGTAAATTCAAAAGTACGAGGGCCTTTGCGTCGTCCTCACTTCCTTTACTGCGGGGAATCTTGTAAGAATTGCCCCCTCCGGCTTCAAGGCAAGCCCCTATGACTCGTCACAGCGTCTTGAATGTCTTGTCGAACATCGAACTTGAAAGTTGATCGAATGAACGCACAACTGCATCAACAAGGTCCTCAATGCTCTGGCATTCCATGCTCTGTTGCATAGCCTGAATAGCGTTGAAAAAACCGAGATCTAAAGCGTTTAAATCGGGCGATTTCGGAGGTTGGTTGATGATCTTGATAGACCACCCGTCACTTTCACCAGCGGCTGTAATCACAGGGTCGTCAACTCGCACATGGGGGCGTGCATTGTCTTGTTGCAAACCTCCTCGACACATAGTTGTTGTTTTCGTTGGTAGTGTATCATGTCGATTCAATCAATGGCCAACAACCAACTTTGCCGTCCCAATCCTTCCGAGGTCTTGCAACGGCAACAAAAAACATGACCTTCGATATGTGGGCTTTCGTGTGCAGGTATCGTGGGGGTGGTGTCTCTTCATGCCAGAGGTAGTGTCTACGACGGAGCTTGGTTTTATAAAACCATTTCTCGTCGATGTGGACGACGTTGTACATTTCTGCGATCGTGGCAATCTGGTCTTGGCGACAGAGTTTGGAGCAAAATTCCACGCGCTGCCTCTTCTGATCATCTGATAGCGGGGGCTTTGTCCAACTGGAGCGGCGTTCGAGGAAGCGCTTTTTCACATATTTCCACAGAGTCCAAGTTGACAATCCGGTGGCTTTTGACAGCGTTCGGAATGTTTGGCGCTTGCTAAGAGAAGCTGACTTTATTCTCTCCCCAATTTCCTCGGTGGTGTATGTTACTTTCCGTCCTGAGTTTCTCTTGCGAGAGCTGACGTTGGCCACCCCATGTATGCTTGACTCTCGTCCTCGCTTCCATATCCTCCACCCCGTAGACTGATCAACGTTGAAGTCACGGCAGACTTCATCAACTATGGCTCGTGATAAACGACCACTTGAGCTTCGTTCGAGGAGCTTCATGTAGATCGCCATCCGTGTTTCGTCGGACAAGCTTGACTTGGTTTTTGTATTCGCCTGCGGCATCGTTGTATCTCGTGCAAATCAGAGAATAAAATTAATCTAAAAATACCCTCTGAATGCTGACACTGAGAGCAATACGTCCACCAATTTTCAGGCTAATCAGGACATATTATATATCCGTATCCGAACTGCCTGCAACTATTGCCAAACAGAGGTAGTATTAAATATTATCCAATAGAATGATACGAATAATCCGTATGCCATATGGATCACCTTTTGGAGGATGCCGCATTGGATGATGACGCAAAAGTGCAATCCCTTGTCAACATACGTCTTGCAATTGGGTTGCACTTTTCATGTCGCTGTTCGTTCTTATTGCAATCTGGTTCATGGCCTTCTCGCAATACCTGTCCCTTGAAGCGGACCCATCTTGGTGACCTTACTCCAAAGCAAGCGCGTATTACGACGGTCAATCTAGCTCGTGCGATTCAATGTCCAAAACAAACTGGTAGAAAGGGTGTCGGGTGTCGTTCCTTCGAGCAAAACTCGCTGCAAAATGCAAACCAGCCGTCAAATTTCTCGCTTTTTCGTTTTCACTTGCTTCTGGAGCATCCTGTTGCATCAATCAAGGAAGGGATGGAAATCAGGCTCCCGTCGTCTGTCCGAATGTGGCGCTTGTATCACTTTCGGAGGAGATTCGGAAATGCGAGATTTCATTGACACCAGATGCAAAAATTCAAAAAAAATATGTTCGAAAATAATATTTTTGACGAATATATGAATTCTTGTATTCTGAAATTATTTTTATTTATTCGAATTTATTCAAATTTATATCGAGAACGGTGGACTTTTTTTTCAGATTGAAAAAACAGTCACTTCCAAAGAGCTTCATCGTCATGGTCGGTCTGAACCTCTTCCGCACGTCGCGCACGTCGGAGCTCGCCCCATCCGAGAACCAAAAGGAACCACTTGCGTCCTCCACTGCATTCGATAAAAAACGTCTCGACCCGGCCCACGACGAAAATTTACGCCCGAGTCAGTCGACGCAACCGCAGTCGAAACGGCAGAAAACAACATCATCGACATCGACAGCAACGCTCATGTCGGCGTTTTCAACGGGATTTATGAAGAAAATGGTCTTTGGCAGGTCGAAAAGTCTTGGAGAAAGAACGGACGAGGAGAACTCCGAAGAACGGTACTTGTCGTATCGTCGGTGGGGGTATTTTGATACGTTATAGGATGTCCGAGTACTTGGGACCTCGACGATACCCAGAAGGAACGTACGTCGCGACGAAATATGGCACAGCGATCGTTCTTCAGTTCCGAGATGAAGACGATATGTACGTTGTGCGAATGGTATATAATGCTGTCGCGTACTTCCACGCCGATTCCATTGTCCGCGAAATTAAATGCATGGTGGGAGATCGCGTCAAGACCAAATGGGGTTTGCCATCCTCTCTGTCCTCCTTAATGTTACATCGAATTTAATTCTAGGCATGGCAACCATTGAGCACTATTATGTGGACGAAGACAAGTACAGCGTCGCTTTGGATTGGCGTTGGGACGACGATCACGTGTGGCGCATGAAGGCAAGTACCAAGATGTTTGATATCCCGACGCCTGCTAACGCGACATTAAAATCCCGTGCCCAAGCCGCAAGGTCTCTCATGTCGAAAACATTTGAAGAAGGTGTGTCGTCATTGCGCATGAGTTTACCTTCCACATCCGCGTACACGATTACGAGCCTTATCCGCTTGAGCTCTGCCCCGACTCCAGCAACAACACCTGCAGTTGTTATGCCGTTGAAGCTTTCATTCACTCCAGTCTGGTCGGATCTATTTGGTGAAGGACGCATGGAGTCGATTCGGAAAAGCGACCAAATTGCCACGATTCGATTCTCGAAGCCACACTCCTGTCTTGCTTTCATGCACGTTAGTTCCTTCCGCGAGTTGGAAGTTGGAAGTGGCGATGCCATTGCGACACCGTTTGGAGATGGTCATGTCGTCGCATATCATCGACGTGGCGTTTACGAAATCCAGCTGGTCTACGGCGCGACTTTGTACACAGCCTCGCCGTTGGCACTGATCCAAGCTGCTGCTGCCGCTGCTGCTTCCTCCAAGGCAAAGAAAGCCACGCTGACCCCATCATCGTCGTCTTCCTATTTCAAGATGTCGGGCATGTCGTCGTTGCCGAAATTCAACCTGCCATCATTGCCGCAACAGCGCAAGGAAAAGTACATGGTTGGCGACAAACTGCGTTGTCCATTTGGTGTCGCGACGATCATCCGCGTCCAATCTAACGACCAAGTCTTTGTCTGCGCCTTGGAAACTCCTGCTACAGAATCTTCCAGTGCCACATCTTCGTCAGCTCCTCCCGTGCTCTACGTCCATGCAGCTCAAATGGACTCCATGTTTCCCGACGGAGTGCTCAACACTCGACTGTCTATGCTGGTGGAAAAAACCAAACAAGCTGGAAAGGAATGGCATTCTTTCTCGTATTCCACCGCAAGTGCGCTGAAAGCACAAGTGAAGAGCTCGCTCGATAATGCCTTCAAGAGATGGTAAGTACACGGCACTGCCATGGAAGAGCACATGACGATGTCCTTGTAGGCCGCGATTTTCCGTCGACGAGCGTGTCTTGTGCCCGAAATTTGGTTCGGGCTTTATTGTGGCGCAACGACCCGATCAAGTCTACGTTGTCCGTCTGCGAAAGCTCAAGATCCTCGCCTATTTCCACGAGGAAGAGCTTAGACCGTTCCCGTATGACAAGGCGACACATGTCATCGTCGGCGACAAGCATGTGCCAGTGCCGATGGAAGTGTACCAAGCGACGAATAAAAAGTCGCGCAGTGCGATCATCAAGGAATCGATTGCCGCACAGCAACATTTGGCCGCCATGAAGAAGCAGTAGAGATGTAGTTCATATGTATACAAGACCACTAGTTGAGCAACGCGGCGAGTTTTTGATCTGCCACTTGCCGTTCGCGTTCGTCTTCTCTGTCGCGAGATTTTGCCGTCGAGGTCATGATACGACTGAGAAGATTCACGTTCGGTGCGATTCGTCGAGGACGCTGTGGTCGTGTCTTCCTTTCTCTGTCATTCTCGTCATCTTTCGCATCCTGTAGTGGCTCATGGCGGGGCATATCGTCGCGTGATCGATTCGTATGCCGAGGAAGCCGTTTCGATGAAGAACGTTCAGACGAGCGTCTCCTCGGCGAATCTCGCCGCGGACTTCGACTCCGACTTGATTTATTCGTACGGCGACGCGAAGGACTCGCCGATCGATCTCGTCTTTCGTGGAAACGCCGTCGTTTTGACCTTGATCTTCGTTCCTCGCTTCGTCGTCTGTCCATGCTCTGGCAGAGGAAGCAACAACAATCAATCACGCACTTAATAGGACAACTAATAAAAATAGGAAATGACTATTTCCCCCCCTAAAATTCATTTTTGATACATTTTTGTCCTCGCTTCCCAAACCTCGACCGCCATTTTAGACCTCTTAACTACTGCAAACACTTAAAATGTGCCAGAGTCACGGGCTTCGTCGCGGGAGCTCACGGTCATCCCCCTAAGTGGCAGAAATGCTTGGCAAAAATGTATCAAAAATGAATTTTAGGGGGAATAGCCAAAATAGGGGGGAAATAGTCATTTCCTAAAAATATTCAGAAAAATTGAATTTGAATTGATTTTCAAAATATTTTATTTTTATTCTTATTTTTTATTTCGAATGGTATAAAGTACGCACGCTCCCATTTTGCATTTTGGCAAGTTCCTGAAGATGGCCACGCGTATGACAGGCCTGGCTATCTTGGCGGCGCTGTGCTTCCTTGCCAAAGTCGCTACGGGGTCCATCTACAAGATCCAAAATACTCTCTTTACTCCGGCGGCGTATACGTCAAACACGTTTGACTTTGCGTTCCAGCGCGCTGAGAAGATGTTTGCGACAGACCAGGGTCCATTTCTTGGCAAGTATGGTGAATCCCACATTGAACTCGAGATCGATGGGGAGCATGTTACCCCAAACATGGATGGATGGAGGCTCGTGGTGTTCCATTATCACGCTGATGACTTGTCCTTCTTGACCAACATGGAACAAAGCTTGTACATGTTTGCGTGCAACCCGTCGAATCAAATCTTTGCTGCCGACAGCTACAACTCGTACTTTGAACGCAGTGAATTCCTCGTGCATAACCGCCTCTTGCGCGTGCGTACATCGTATGAAGTCAAAGCGAGTGGATGGATCGACACAGTTATTGTTGTGTGCTCAAAGTCCGGCGACCGCAGTGAAAATTCTCTCAACTTCTCTGGTAAACTGACCATTCGCAATCCCTACGGCTTGTTGCCTGCTGTCTTTTATGGCCTTCTGCCATTCAGGTATTTATTATTACTCGTCACGTCGGTAATTCTTAACGCTTGCTGTAGTGGCTTTCTCGCTTTGGGATATCTTGCTCTCGGTTTGTTCTACGGCATTTTCCTCATCTGCTACCGTCGCACTGTCATCCGTCTCCAGTATGGCATCTTTGCTGTCGTTGCTCTTGGCGTTGGTACGATCTGCCCTCCAGCAACACTAAGCTCATTGAAATGTTTTTAGCCGCCAGTGGCGTGTGGTTCCTCGCTCTGACCGACATGAACACCAATGGCGAACCATTTCGATGGCCTCTTCCTCCATTGTACATCACCGCTGTCATCTTCGACGTACAATCCTATTCTCGAGCTGCTATGTCTTACGTGTTTCGTAGGTTGGCATGCGCACGATTGCTCGTATCCTTTTGCTTGTGGTCTGCCTTGGCTATGGTATCGTCCGCAACTACCTCCCCGCTGTCCAAACGTGGCTCATTGTCATTCTGTCTCTCGCCTATTTCGTGACTGGCGTTGGCGATGATCTCTGGCGTGATGGCTCGCTTGATCACCAAAGTGCCCACCGTCGTCCAAGTCTTTGGTCGTTTTTCCAACTGCTTTGCAATTTGACGTTCGTGCTTTGGATTTACGTCGCGCTTGAAAACATCCTCAAGGAATTAAATGTTACAAAGCAATCGTCCAAGTTGGGCATGTACAGGGCATTGGCATGGGCATTGGGTTGCTTTGTTGTCTTCTTTACCATCTTGACGATCGTTTCCGTGTGTGGGTAAGTGTCATCTCCTTGTACTATGTTGCATGAATGATCTCCTAGACGTTTCGGCGTTTATGAATGGAAGATTCAATGGGAATGGATGCAAATGGTGGCGTGGCCAGTGCTCAACTTCACAGTGTCGTTGGCCATGTGCATCATTTGGCGGCCAAGTGCATGGTCGTCGCAACTTGCTTTCTCCACCCAGGTACGCTTTGTCCTCGTAGAATTGTTTCCATGAGACCGATTTCGTAGATTCCAATGACGGACGACTGTGACAGCGATGCGGAAAAGGATCTTGAGCTGGCTCAAGTGCCAGGAGTTCGCGCGACAACGTTTACCATTGACGACGTCGAGAGCGACCAAGAAGAACCTGAAACGGAACTCCAAGTTGCTGCAAAGTAAACCATTCAATCGCAAGTTGTGTGTCTATGCATGTTTGTTCGGTTGTTTGGCTCAAGACGCCAAATTTAGGTGCTCCAAAGTGTTGCAAAAATACATTTCGCAGTTATGCAAGTCGCGCCACATACTCTCGACGCGACCAAGCCGACGCCAGTGGTGCAACGAGCCCGTTCCAGCTACGACCTCTGGGCCATTGGCATCACAATTGTCATCGGCGGTCAATTCTTTGGATGGAACGGCGGAGTCGCTGCTGGATCGGTTGGGTTTGGAATAGCCGTCGTCCTGGTCGGTCTCGCCTACGTCTGCCTCGCTTGCTCAATGGCTGAAATGACTAGCATGCTGCCCTTTGCCGGTGGTGTCTATGGTCTCGCACGCTGTACTTTGGGTTTCTACGCTGCGTTTGTCCTGGGCTGCTGTGAACTCCTCGAGTACGTCATGTACTCGGCCAGCATCAACGTTGCTCTTGGTCGCTCCGTGATTTCTGCCGTGCCGTCGCTCGAGTCGTACGCGCCACTCATTTGGTTCATCTCGCATATCTTTACGCTCGTTTTGCTGTGCATTGGGGGCCGATTTTTTTGGCGATGCAACTTTGTCATGGCTGTGATCATGATCGTCGTGGTTGCAATCTACTGCTTTGGCTCGTTGCCGTACACTAGCTGGAGCGCCAATGCTGGTACGTCCGACAACAACTTGTTCCAAGGCGGCTTTGAGCAGTTCTTCGCGTCGTTTCCAATGGCGATGTGGTTCTTTGTCGGCGTTGAAGCTCTCAACACATTGAGCAATGAAGTCGACGACCCAAAGAATACAATTCCGCGTGGTCAAGTCGCAGCCGCTTTCACTCTGTTTGTTTCGGCACTGCTTGTCTACGTCGTGACCTTAGGCCTGCCTCCAGGAGTGGCCGGGCTCCCGAACGTCCTCGTGATATTCAACAGTGGTTTTACTCAAATCTTCAAGATCAATGACACGCAAGCAACGATGTTCTCGCTCGTGGCAGAGTTTGTCGAAGTGCCAGGGTTCCTCTTCGCCGCCAGCAACATATTCGTGGCTCTGTCCGAGTCGAGGCTGTTCCCCCATGAGTTGTGTTATCGAAGCCACCGTTTTGGGACTCCAATCTACGCCTCGATGGGCGTCACTCTCCTTAGCTTTGTCCTCTGCTTTGGAGTGACGTACCAGCCTGACATTGACGTCATCTTGTACTGCATGAGCATGTTCTTTGGCACGCTCACGTACACGTCGCAATGCGTCGGCTATCTCTTCCTCAAGAAACGCTATCGAACGATGGAGCGGACGTTCAAGAGTCCGCTTGGAATCTACGGCCCAGCGTTCTCGATCGTCGTCTTTGTCATGTGTGCCATTTCCATCGTCGCGTTTCAACCTGGATCGCCCACGGCACGTTTCTCCATCGTCTCTTTACTCGTCCTCTTGTCGGTCTATTATCACGGCTATGCCAAGAGTCGACAGACGTTCTCGGACGAAGAGCGCAAGGTTTTATTCTTCGCCCATATTGGTAAGTCTCGTCGGTCGTTGGACAGACTTGCTGACTCGTGGACGATTTGTAGCCATTCACAATAATTCCAAGCACAAACACCGTAGCAACCTGCGGAGACTGATGGACAAATTACTATCGCGCGTGTCGGCCGCGATGATTCCAACTGAAAAGACCAACGCCCAAGCATCAGAACGATCTCCAAACAAGCGAGATATTCTTTAAAAAGTTCCGACAATGCCCAACGACACCACAACGCTAGCCTACAAGCCAAGCCGCTTGTTGCATCAAGTGCATGTTTACCGATTAACTTAATGCAACCCAAGAAAGACATCTCCATCGACCAAACCAACTTTGCAAAATTTACAGTCGCGATGGATTTTTACAACTCCAAGCGCCGCCGATCGAAACATGGGCGGTGGACATTGTTCAGCCAAACCACCTCCTTGGCACCAACGACGCCAAAGAACACCCAAAAGACTAGTGCTGCCGCTTCCGAGATGTCGTCCAGCATGAAAGTCCTGGCTCAAGTGTTTGTCCTGTGTTTCTACAAAGCACCTGAGGATGTCTTAAGACGACAAAGCGTCCAGGAAACCAAGACAAAGCAGCCTCAGTGCCAAATTTAGAGCTCTATTTTTGTGCCAAGACGAGCGAGACATCACGAACGAAACCATGCAAGTGGCGCCGCATGTGCTCCAGAAACAACCGTCGGCTTTCAAAAGCAAGATCCGACGTGCCCATTCAAGCGTCGACCTCTGGGCTGTCGGCGTCACGATCGTCATCGTGGGTCAATTCTTCAGTTGGAATGCAGGTGTCCAAGCTGGCTCGGTCAGTTTCGGCATTGCCGTCCTCTTGGTGGGTGCTGCGTATACTTGCTTGGCATGTTCGATGGCCGAAATGTCGAGCATGTTGCCATTTGCCGGTGGTATCTATGGCCTCTCTCGATGTACGTTGGGCTTTTATGCAGCGTTTATCCTCGGCTGCTGTGAAATCCTCGAGTATATCATGTACGTCGCAAGTGTAAATGTATCACTGGGCAAGTTTATCGCACTCGGTTATCCTCCTCTGCAGTCTTATGAGCCTCTCATTTGGTTTATCTCGTATGGCTTTACTTTTGCCTTGCTCTCCTACGATGGCAAAGTCTTTTGGTGGTTCAACTTGCTGCTCGCTCTCTACTTGGTTGGTATGATTGCCATCTTTTGCATTGGGACTGCGACGTTTGCGAGCTGGCCGGACAACGCTGGCGGCTCCGAGTTTATGTTTCAAGGTGGTTTGAACCAATTTATTACAGTCTTGCCTTGTGCAATGTGGTTCTTTGCTGGGATTGAAGCCCTCAACACGCTCTGCAACGCAGTCGACGATCCCAAAAACACAATTCCACGTGGCCAAGTTGCTGCCATGGCTACAGTGTTTGTCGCCTCTATAAGTGTTTATCTCGTGATATTGGGATTGCCGCCTGGAGTGCCAGCATTTATGAATGAACTTGATATCTTTAGCCCGGGGTACTCCATGCTCTTTAATCTCCGTCGTCTTCCAGCTCTATGGCTGTCCATTCCAGCGGCTTACTCTGCCTCGCCTGGCTTTTTGCTCGCTGGTGGAAATATTGTCACGGCTCTGGCAGAATCCAAGTTGTTTCCGTTCCAACTAAGTATGCGCCACCATAAAATCGGGACTCCCATCAATGCCTTGGCCCTTGTCGCGCTTCTAAGCTTTGGCATGTGCTTCCTCATGATGGTACACGAAAACGCCGACAACGTTCTGTACACGTCGAGTATTTTCTTTGCGAGTTTGGCCTACACGTCGCAGTGCGTCGGGTACGTCTTTTTGAAAAGGAGATACCGCAATATGGAGCGGACGTTCCAGAGTCCGTTCGATGTATATGGCCCTGCATTTTCCATCGTTGTGTTCATCATTTGTGCCATTTCCATCGTGGGGTTCCAGCCCGACGCTGAAGCCACGGGTCCTGCTATCCTTGGTTTATTTGTCGTCTTGTCGCTCTACTACCATCTCTACGCCAAACACAATCAAACCTTCTCGGAAGACGAACGCAAGATTTTATTCTTTGCTCACATTGGTACAAGTTTGAAATATTCGATCACAGATTGACCGAATCTACGTTTAGCCAAACATAACAACGCAAAGCGGCATCGACCAAAGCGTGGACTGTGGAAGTTCTTTGCAAATAGAACTTCCAGAGCGTCCGTGACAACAACGCACACGCACAAGACCAACGCTGCAGCCTCGGAGAAATCTCCCCATGAGAAAGATTTGACAGGACCACCACCATGAACGATTTATACATGTATATATGTATTCATAGCAAAATTGGCATTGATGGCGTTCATGGACGTGGAGCATGCTACAGCGTCGACTGACAGGCGAGCGATATGGACCGTTGGCTGCAATCTTGGCTGCTGCAGCTATCGATGCGCTTGTGGATTTGAAATTTGTGGAAAAAGTGTTGAAACGCGTGGTCTATTTTGATTCCTTCAATGACTTGTGCATCGAGCTCATGGCCCCTGAACCTTGCGAAGCTCCAGGGGCAGACCCGCGTGCGTCGCTGAGATAGACTTTGTTGGGAGAGACTAAATGGTGCCGACCAGAGTGTGGTCTTGACGAACTCTTGCTTGAAAACTTGCGGAAAAGCCGAGATACAAAGTTGCGGCGCGGAGCGACCGATCGACGCTTGGCATTGTTGTTGTTTGCTACAGTTTCCAGTCCAATAAGAGTGCATTCTCGATGAGATAGACTTACCAATGTGCGCAAAGAAGAGGATCTAGCGCTCGTCTTCTGAAATTGTCTGGCGGGTCTTCGCATAGACCTGGTAGTACAGCGAGAGAGCGCCAAAGACACAAACAACAGTGATTGTGCACGATAGGTTTGTTTCTTGGATCACCAACGTCGAGATGGCGCAGCACGTGAAGATCAAAACCGCGTAGACAGCTCCAGGGACTCCAAGCGGACTGTGAAACTCGCGCGACATGGTTTTATAGCGGCGCTTGAGATAGGCATAGCCAAAGCACTGCGATGTGAAGGCCAAGCAGGAAAACAAGATCGTGACGCTGTACATGGTGTAGTCAAAGTCGGGAAGATACGCCGTGATAAAACATGTTGCAAACGCCCACGTCGATGTACAAAGCAAGGCGCGAATTGGAGAATGAAGCGTCGGGTGACGGGTGTGGACGTCGTACGGCAGCAGTTTCGACTCGGACATGGACGCGAGGATATTCGAAGAGGACAAGAGGAGGCCTGGAAAGCTGGATAAGCATGCGGGGAAGAACAAAATCGTCGAGAATGTGTCGGTGATTTTGAACATTTCAATGTAGCAGTTGTTGAATATCACCAACGATCCCATGAGTGCTTCGAGTCCAGGAGGCAATCCAATCGCGACGATGTAGATAGAGCATGCTGTTGCGAAGACTGTGAGGCTACAAGCCACTTGTCCTCGTGGAATCATCGTCTTGGGGTCGCGGACTTCATTGCAGAGAGTATTAAGCGCCTCAATGCCGCTGAACATCCAAACGCCAAATGGAAAGACGGCAAACCAGAGCTCGGGGCCACCAACAAATGTGTACTCTGGTCCACCGGCGTACTGACCATAGTCGAGGTATTGCAGACAACCAAGGCAGAAGATGAGCGTTTGGAGGAACAAAAAGACAGCCAGGCCGAGGATGAATCGCCAGTAGAGTTTGCCGCCGATCGCAACGAGCAAGGACGACGACGCGATGGTGAGAAACCAAATAAGTGGTTGGTATGGCTCCCATTCTGGCCAAATGCTGGCGACTAGTCGACCAAAGATGACGGTCACGCTCGACACGTTCATCAAATATACTCGAGGGTTTCCGCACATCCGAGGATAAACCCAGCTTGGAAACCAATCGTGCAGCGGGAGAGACCATACACACCACCGGCAAATGGAAGCATACTCGACATCTCGGCCATGGAAAAGCCCAACGCAACGAATGCAAGCCCCACGAAGAAAACAACAAAGCCATAGCCGACAGTGCCTGCGACGAGGTTGCCGTTCCAATAGAAGAACTGACCACCGATGATTATCGTAAATCCAATGGCCCAAATGTCAATGCTCGTGACGGAATACGTCATGGGGGCATTATGGCCACCACCGACGACCTTCATAATGTTTCAGGCCGAAGCACTGATGGTACAGACGTGTGGTTTCGCACTAAGAATAGCTCTTCGGACTGACTTTACGTCGGTTTGCAGCAGGAACGACGCTTTGGGGGTGTTTGTTGTGTAAATTTAGTCGGCAAAGTCAAATTCGCTTGTTGCAATTGTTCGTTTCGTCCATCGACAAGTCGCGAGTTATTTTTCAAAACACTTCGCGTCTTAATGGCTTGACATGGCTGCTTTCCATGCCGTAGACTTGAAAAGTCTTGCGATGATTTCATCCCATCGACCTCACGTCGACAGAGCTTGGAGATAATAATCGCAAAAATCTTCGTAAATGTTCGTACGAATGGACATGAAGAACGCCACCGAGCCATGTTGTATCCACGGCGCGTTGAGGAGATGGTCGAGTTTGTGACGGTGAAATGTCGTGTCGTTGTTAATCTAGAGCCCATTCAATGATCTTGGAGTCACTTTGGAATCGCAAGACTTTTGGAATACACAGAGTTGTTGTCAAAACGCAGATGGAAAGCCAAGTTGTTAGCGTCTTTAGTGAACACTTTACTTGGAGTCGAGCACCGAGTAGTAGATAGATGGCTTGCTGGACGGCGCACGAGCTTCGAGCAATCGAGCGACTTGGAATAAAGTGTGTTCGTTCCAGAGGTTGGCTTGGAGTTGCATCGAGATGGGTAAATTGGTCTTGTCTTCAAACGCGACGGGGATCGACATGGCTGGAATCCCGACAAAATTCGCCACCATGATAAAGCGCATGAGGATCGCATTGAGTGGCAAATCGGACAACCCAGCGCTAAAGACTTCGGGCGTCAAGCGTGGGGCGACAGAGCCCGTCGTGGGCGTGAGGAAGACGTCGACCTTGTCAAATATCTCGGCCATCGCTTGGGTGGCAAACGTGCGGATCTTTTGCGCTCCGAGAAAGTCGACGCCGTCGTAGTGGCGCGTTGAAAAGTTGACGTTGATTTGCGTCTCGGGGTTCAACGCCAGTCGAGGATGGAGCTCGACATACTGGCTCAGCTCTGTCAAGATCGTCAGCGTGTGGCTCAAATTGATCGCTTTCAAGTGCGGAATTTGCACTTCGACCGTCGTCGCACCGAGCGCCTCGAGCTTCTCCACCGTGTCTCGATACGCTGCCAAGACGACCGTGTCGACGCCTTCGGCAAATTCCGAGAAAACACCGACGCGGAAACCAGCCAGCGATGGTTTTCCAGGCGGCAGGACGAATGGCGGAGGTTGATTCAAGCTCAGGGGAACATTCTCGTCGGGACCGCTCATGATGGCGTAGGCGAGCGCGGCGTCTTGGACTGTAGCTGCCATCGGGCCAACGTGGGCGACACTGGGTGCGCCGTAGAAATGGTACGGAATGCGCTGGTAGGTTGCTTTCACGCCGACAATGCCACACAGAGCAGATGGAATGCGAATCGAGCCACCGCCATCGCAACCGACGGCCAGAGGTACAAGTCCAGCGGCGACGGCAGCGGCAGAACCACTGGAAGAGCCGCCAGTCATGTGCTGGTCGTTGTATGGATTACGAGGCGTGCCCGTCTTGGGGTTGATGCCAGTGACGCCGATGCCAATTTCATGCATGTTGGTCTTGCCGACGACAATCGCGCCGGCCTTCTTGAGTCGCGCGACGGGAATGGCATCCGACGTGGCGACGCCATCAATGTCGCCGATGAACGACGTGCCAAACGACGTCGTGTAGCCGACGACGTCCAACTACAACACTCCTGAGCACATTTTTAACGCTGGGAACGACATACCTCATCCTTGACACCGATCGGGACGCCGTCCAAGACGCCGAGAGGTTTTCCGCGGGCGTATCGCTCCGTGGACTCTTGAGCTTCTTTCAGAATCTCCTCGCGGTTCGACTTGATGAAGGCTAGAAGCGGCGGCGAGCGCTGGTTCGAGTCGTCAATTGCATCGAGGACAGCCGTGACAACTTGCAATGGCGTCGTTGTCTTGGCGCGGTAGCGGCTCGTAAAATCCTGAATCGTCCATCGACGGAAGGCTTGTTTGTCTTCCTTCTCGTCGACTTTGGTGTCAGCCAACTTGTCGAGCGTGAAATCTGCCGCGAGCTTGGACAAGTCGGCGGTTGTCTTCGGCGACGGGATGTCGATCGGGAGGTACGTCGGCATGGTCTTATTCAACGACGACGCGAATGCACGGACATGGTCAAAGTGGTTCTTGGACTTGACAAAGATATGAAGCAGCGCGCCGAGGAACGGCGTGTACGTCATGCGCGCGTAAAACGTGAGGAGAGGACCATAGAGTCGTGGCATTTCGACAGGTTCGATATCGACAACCGCGCCTTCCTTCTTTGGCTTGGGCGGCGTCATGGTCATGGTTGACACTGCGAGAGGCAGCACGACGAGCGAGCCCACAGACGCGACCAAGAGCCACGGCGACACGTCGACTGGCAGTCCGAGCATGACAAGGCAAATCCGCAAATGCTGATCCGAGGAAGTCTCCCTGATTGAGCGATTTCCACCTCAATTTCAACTAATGGGAGCTTCCCAATGTGGATGCTCCATGTTGTTGATTGTAAAGAGCCGTCCTGCCGCCGTCGTTGAATGAAGAGGAGAACGCAGTAGAGAGGAAGAGCGGCGCCGGCGGTCGGCTGGAAGAAGACTTTGCGGCGCTGGAGAAGATTTCAAGCTCACCGTGGAGAGTCAAATGGAGATGCCATCTGGTTGAATGTGGGGCTGACAGTTGACGCTGCAGACAGCGTGGAATTCGATGCTCCATCGCCAAGGTCACGACGGTGCTTTGCTCTTCATAGCGCGCTGAGCTAACCTTTGAATCTAGATAAAGCCAAACGCTGACGAGTTGGTTGTATCCGAGAGCATGGATGCCTCACGGATGCGGCTGTCTGCCCCGACCAGAGGAACCAAAGGTTGACAAATCTCGCGCTGAGTGAGAAAGCCGACGAGTTGGAAGGGCTGCAAGTGGAAGACACAGCGAGTTTGTTTCACGTCGATCTACCCCATGGAGCGGCGTTGAGACAGCAGTTCGCCGTGGGTTGTCGACGAAACATTCCTCTCTATCTGGTCGGTGAAGGTGGAGACCGTCCTCTTCGACAGAATCAATGCTGAATGACTCGGCGCTCATGGACACCGCGCTTGGCTTCAAATCCAATGGATGGCGGATGTCTATCACGGCCGTGCATGAAGAACGCAGCGTCTTCATGGGTTCTCCACTGAATCGAGTGTGTCGTGGTCGTCACAATGTCCAACAATCCTCGTGGAAACATCTTTCGCCATGTCGGCATTTATCAAGTTTGCGTCGTGAAGTCAACGGAGGTCGAGATGGAGAGCGAATCTGTGATGGATTTGGTTCCGTTCCAAGCGCCGCGGCTTGCTGGCTCGGCCTTGTCGTTCTTTGCAGCGCTGACGCGGCTTCCAGGTCTAGGCAGCATTCTCCTCAACAAAGTCAAGACGGACAACCAGTTCCACGTCGTCCGTGAATTCGCGTCGACTTTGGACAACATGCCCGTCTACCTCCCGCTACGACCGCCAACCGCCGACGTCCTCTTGGAGCATTTTCGACTCGCGTCTTCCTTCAGCCTGGACGACTTGGCCAAGACTGTCATTAACCCTCCGAAAGATGGCGCTTTCCATCGATGGACCATTCAAGATTATACTCGGTGGTACCGCGATGGCACGACGACTTGTCCCCTTGGCGATTGGTCTCGATGGCGGTGGGTCGGTTCGAATTCCAGCAGCTCTCTGCGGTGTCGTCGGCCTCAAAGCGACGTACATGCGCGTTCCGTTCAACATCTAAGCGCTGCCGACTCTGTGCAATGCTTGTCCGCTGGCTGGAACTGTCCAAGACGCCGCTCTGGCGTATGCAGTCATGAGCGGCGCAGATCCCAGTGTGAAGCCAAGCCTTGTCCAGCCGCCGCCATTTGTATTGGCGCCGACAAAAGACTTGGGCAAACTCCGCGTCGGCGTCTTCACTCCTTATGCAGAGCCGTCATTGCTGCGAGGGTATCGCAGCACGATTGAGCAACTCAAAGAGCTCGGGGCCGAAGTCATCGAGGTGGAAATCCCGCACTTGAACGCCATCCACCTCAGCCACAACATTACGTCGCTCAAGGAATTCGTCGACTTCTACGACCGCTATCCCATCTCGTCGTTCAGTCCTGACGTTCAAATCAACTTGGGCGTTGGGAACGTCGTCGATGCGTTAGAATACCTTGCAGCTCAAAAAGTCCGCGGCTACGCCATGCAAGTCACGGAAGAAATGTTTGACCAAGTGGACATTTTCCTCACGCCAGCCACGGCCCAGCTCGCTCCACGTTTGGATCGTGATGTTTTCAAAGCTGGTCTGTCGGATCTCGCCACGACGACGGCCTTGATGCGGTTCATCATCTTGGGCAATATGGTCGGCATCCCGGGCTTGACAGTGCCAGTCGCGTACGACATGGAGACCAATTTGACCATTTCCGTGCTCCTCCAAGCTATTCACTTGAACGAACACAAACTATTTGCAGTCGCAAGGCATTTAGAAGCGCATATGCTGTCCAAGGAGCCATCAGTGTACTATTCCGTCTTAAATGCATAGCTTCAACGAATCTCACGTGTTTAAAGATTGTACTCGTTTTATCATCTATAGTTCCATGGACTTGCCTTGAGTTCCGTAATAAACAAACTTCCAAGAGCTCCCTGGCATGGATTTCAATGACAGTTGGCAGCCCTGGACAAGGCAGGCACCTGTCATTAGAGAGTTTTCGAAGAACCAAGGATTCAATTTTGCTCTAAAACTGAACCTGAAATTTGTAAATCGAGATTTTTCGAAGAGATTTTCAAGTTTTTGATTCAATCCCAAACAAAAATTTCATTTGTTTTTCGAGCACAAAAGAATAGAGGATTCCGGATGTAGTAATGACCGGATATGGATAATATGTGATCCACATGAGCGTCGTCCCCATGAGCGATGCTGAGTTCATATCTCTTGTGAGTTGTGTTCTCGAACGATGTCATGGTAATATCGGTGAGTTTATCTCTATCATGGAAACATTGCTATCAAGTCATGTCATTCAACAGCGCCCTCAACGACCCGTAGTTACCTACAACAATGCGTTTGATAGAGGCATCGATAACGCGACAGCAAAGTTCAAATATCGGTTTACGCTATCCCAATTAGAGCAGTTATGCACAAAACTGAGATTGCCAGCTTGGCTGGTAACACCTGAAGGTGACAAATTGGAAGCCCTCGAAGCTCTGGCAATGACGTGCCAACGGCTCGCCGAGCCATCCAGGCTATACACTGTCGCCAACGACTTTGGTCGATCCGTTGAGGCATGCAGTCGCATAATATATGCTACAGTACGTCAAATACACGCGAATTTTGCCCCCATACTGTACCTCCACGATAGACTCTTCTCTCGCCGTTCCAGTAAGTAGCCAACATGATACGTACTCATTCAATAATATATGAATACGCAACTGCCATCGAGCATAAGAGTGGTCTTGTTGGTCTCCGCACGAGTATCGGCTTCATTGACGGTACAAAGCAGTACATTGCTCGCCCAAGCGCTCGTCTGAATGCAATGGCTGACGAAAATCTCCAACGTGCAGTCTATAACGGGCATCCGTGCCGCCATTGCATGAATTGGCAAGGCATTGTGTGTCCCGATGGTATCATCGTGAGTATGTACGGCCCTGTTGAGGGACGTCGCCACGATGCAACGGTTTTGTCCATGATCCGCATTCTTGACCCCATGATGGACGACCCTGTCTTGATGAATTACTGCCTCTACGGAGATCCGGCTTATGGTTGCCGTCAATGTCTATCCTGTCCTTTTGCTAATGCACCTACTGGATCGTTCCAAGCGGTTTTCAACTCGTCTATGAGTTCTGTCCGTGAATCAGTCGAATGGAGTTTTCACATTGTGAAAAGTCTATGGGGATTCGTCTCCTACGACAAAAAAATGAAGGTGCGCAACAGTCCAATTGGAATGTTTTGGCTCGTAGAAATATTACTCACGAACTGTCATATTTGCAGGAAGGCTCAAGGCAACCAAATCTCCACCACCTTTAATCGATGAATATTTGGCGTGACAGACAGTTAAACTTATATTTAGGTGATTTTTATATATTTTATAATGAGTTTTGTATAGATGATTTCAGGAATAACCTTAAAAGTTAGAATAATCAAATAAAATACAAAAAGCACAAACATTCTGTAACTTCATTTTTGCTCTGAGTGCAAAATTCACCGATTCAGTCATAATTGGTAGTTTATGATTATAAATACTGAATATTTTGGAAAAATAACTGTGAAATTTTTGTGATTTTTACAAATACATAAAATTATTTAGGGAAATTTATGAATGAATGTCAATGCATTTTTTTTAATTACTTAGACTGGGCTTGAAACAGTGCAAGTATCATTTGCTGCATCGCATTGTGTTGTTCGGCTTGTCGTGTCGCTTGGTCTCGATCGAATTCAAGGCGTTCTTGCATCAATTGAACCATTTTGGCATCGTTCTGCTGCTTCTGTTGTATTCCTTTCTGGATCGTGTCGAGTAGTCCGTTCGCATCAAGGATTGGAGTGGTCGTCCGCTTTTTCTTCGTTCTGACAATGCTTTCGCCTTGGATGATCTCATCCATTGCCAACTGACGGAGGAGCAAGCCGGAATTCTCGATGGCTTCTGCTTTACGCTTGCTCCGCTCTTTTGATGACGCCACCGATGAAGCGTGATCGTCTATGCGGCACTTGATATCAGTCAACAGTTGGTCGCGTTCATTGTACTCTTCTGGTGTACCCGACTTGCGCTTGGACCTCGCTTCGTCATCTTGAAAACGCTTCAACAACAGGTCGAAACGATTCTTGAGATTGGTTCCCTTCTTCGGCTTGTCAAAGTCTTGGCGCCGATTGAGCTCCTCAGCGATTCTTGTCCACTTCTCCATCACAGAGCCATGCTCTGCTTCCCATGGCTTCTCGTGAACGACATGACGAAGCAGGGCGATGTCGTGACGACACGCAAACTTGCCAAAGGACGGCTCCACAGGTTCGATGGATTACTCTTCTCTTGTCATGATAGGATTATGTCAATACGGATATGTATTAACGCTTCGGATAAATCTACTGCTGTGAATCCCAACCAACAAACTAAATTCAGGTTTCGTCAGAGAAAAACTGAAATGCTTTTGGTTTCACCCCTCCTCCAGGAATAATGTTTCGCAGGGTTATAAATTTATACAAGAAACCTGGAATTCAAACCAGAAATTTGGTGCTTCGAAAACTCTCTATTGTCTGCATTAGTGGGTGTCAATGTTGGCAGCATCTCGAAAATCATCTCGACAATATTAGCCAATGATGTCGCAGTTGTTAAAAATTGAGTCCAACACATTTGAAACCCCCGTGTAACAGCACACAGCATCTTTGGAAACACGACACATGGTTCGAGTGAGTGCAAGACAATCGATGCTAGGGAAGGGATTCAAGCTCCTCAAGACACGACGATTCCTTCTATTGCTTCGAATCAATCTGGATATGCCTGACGAGGATGCCGACCGAATGGATGTTCTGGTCTGTGGCTGGCTTCGCTGTATTCTGGCTCATCGATATCTACAATCTCGAGTGTACGTTGCACATGTGTCTCGATTTGATTATTTTTTATTCTCAATCAACTCGACACGTTTTCGAAAGCTCTTCAGACTTGAGCGAACATCCTTCCAACGTTTGGTTGTTAAGCTTGAGTCGTGTCTTGAATTTGACAGCACCCCAGGTAAAAGAAAAAAGGCTCCTCTAGCACATCACTTGCTTGTTCTGTTGTATTTTCTTGGTGCAAATGGGAATGCAGTTTCCAATGAGTACATGGCATCAATGTTTCTTGTTGGCAGTGGAACAATCAAAGATTATATTGAAAGATCGATTGCCGCAATTGTCAGTCTGCGTGATAAATACATTCGTTGGCCAAACTATGTGGAGTCTGTCGCGGTAGCGTCAAAGGTTCAGCAACTATGTGGCTTTGGAAACTGTATTGGCTTCGTGGACGGGACGCTATTCCCTCTTGAATTTAAACCATCCCTCCATGGCGAAGACTATTACTCAAGAAAAGGATGTTATGCTTTGACTGGTCAGGTGATCTGTGATGATCGTGGTATAATACGCGATATATATACGGGATGGCCAGGCTCCACGCATGACAATCGTGTATGGAGGAATTGCAAAATTTTCAAAAACTACGGCTCCTATTTCGGAGTCAAGCAGTATTTGCTAGGCGACTCTGCGTACAAAGAATGCCAATGTATTGAGCCAGCATTTAAGTGCCTTCCACATCACAGTTTGCAACCATGGCAAGAATATTTTAACACGAAGCTCGCACGTAGGCGCATTAAAGTGGAGCACTGCATTGGAATGCTAAAAGGTATGTTTCAGTATTTGAAGCGAATGCGGGTTGTGATAAGTGGAAAGAAGAGCATTAAAGCCATCATTCGCATCATTATATCAGCATCCGTTCTTCACAACATGCTTTTGACAGAAAACGATGAAATACCCTCAAAATGGATTGAGTTACAAAGAAATTGCTTTTGCAATGCGGATATTCCTAACTGCAGAACATGCTATCCACGGATTGAAATTGAGACGGAGGAGCCTCTGGATTTTAAGTCAAAGAGAGATGAAGTTGTGGAACAGATATTGCTTGACACTCAATATTAAGCAGTACTGTGCAAATTAACAATGATAAGGATGTATTTTCGTGTGCATTATGTAAGAACATTTCTAGAGTGGGAGGCGAGATCAATTTCTTCTGCACTCCATCCTTCACATTTCAGACGCTTTCTGGTCTCCATTTTTTTACACGAAGCTCCAGTTCTGCTTGTTCTTTCTTGATTTCAAGCACTTGGTGATTCAAAAGAGCCTCGCGCTCAAACCGAATATCTCTGCGCTCTTCAATTGCAAGCCTCATCCGCTCGAAGTCTTGCTTCGATTGAATTTCATCTTTTCTTTGACGAATCTACAAATTGGAGTGTCAGCAATGTTCATCAACGAGTTGGTCTAGACTAAAAATGTAAATACCTCCTCTTCTTTCAGATCAAACGTTCGACTCTGAAGAACTGTCCATTCATCAAGCTTCACGTCAGACGACTTTCGTTTAGATCGTCTATTTTTTTGCTCGACTTTCACAACCTCCGTTAGTTCTTCATTTGATGCGTCACTGCTTGGACCATCTTCGATATTTTCAATATCATCGCTCGTGGCTAGAGCCTGAGAAGACAGTCTGTCTCTCATGACTTCGTTTAATTCGTAGAAATACTGACAGCGTCGTTTAATCTCCTTTGTAATAGATGCCTCATCTTCGACACCTTGGCCTGTATTTTCAAGCCAGTCTCGTGCATCCCTGTAAGATGCTTCTATGACGGATATCTTTTGGATGATATCCTTGGCTTTTCGATGGTGTATGCCTTGTTCAATCATTTGATTTCGAACCATATCCGCAAGCTTGGTCTTCGTCAAACCAGAATGTCTATCTCCACCTTTCCACCGACTGTAATTGGTCTCGTTGGACAACCAATCAACCAGTATGGTCATACTGGACTTACCGCCGTCTACTCCATCATTTGTCTACATAATCCGTTGCGACTGAACCTTGGCAGAGGATTTGGACGCCGGTTTGGTTGCCAACATCTCGCTTCCCGTGGCGCCTGGAATGGAGTTGAAGGGTCGCACGAACTTAACTCTAAGAATCCATACTTTTCGACATGTTCATTTCACTCTTAAATCTGATAGATGTGAAGGTGAATCAAAAGCTCCACATCTTGTACATTATCGACCAATAGAACTGTTCAATTTTTATTTATCAAGATGATTTTCAAGATGCTGCCAAAATTGACACCCACTATTGTCTTGTCGGGTTCATGGTGTCACCACAGAATCTCCCAAATTAGCAGCAATGTTGTGTGAACTTTCACGCCAATCATTTCTCTCGACTATTTTCGTCCTCATGGAAGAAACCGACCACGGCTCAGGCTTGCTGCGGTTGCATGGCCTTGATACATTTTCCAATAGCAATATGACTAGATGCCCCATGACGCTCGAAGCTACATCGGCATGGACGATTCGTGAGTTTTTGACGCTGCAGGGCATAATGTCACACTTCCGAAATGTCATGTGGTCGATACGTACGACGGCAATCAACTACTCACTCTATTGGACTCTCACTCAAACTTGACGTTAGCTTCAAGTTGTTAGCTCTGGAATTCCTTGGGGATTCCTGTCCATACGATCAAAGACGTCCATTGCGCCATGGACTTGTTCGACTCTTACAAAAGTTCCATGTTTCACTAATGAGGAATTCCAATAAACTATACAATTAATTTCGTTAAACCATATCACCTGCAAGGTGAGGATAACTTTTCCATCGTCATGAATCCACTCTCGCCAAGAACTAGCAAGTCGTCGCTATTTCCTGTCGAGTTTCTATCGATTACGATCTACCTGGTAGTGCTGGGGTCGTGCCATTGATGCACTGTGCCTGTATCGACTCATTAATTTTAGCGGAAACTTGCCATTTATGTGAATTTACCGAATTTCCTCATTGAAACGACAATTCCAGGGACGACTTGGTTCATTTTGGATTTTGCCGTGCATTGGACACACAAGATGAGCGCGACGGATGGTCAAACGACCGCCTCGGGCGTGGTGGACTTGATTCCGATTGAAGCTCCGCGCCTGACTGGCTTTGTTTTATCGATTTTCGCCTTCTTGACAACTCTGCCAGTGGTGGGGAACTGGTTGCTCATGAAGATCAAGGCCGACAATCAGTGCCAACACGTGCGAGACTTTGCCGCGACGCTGACTCACTTGATGCCAATTTATATGCCAATACAAGCGCCATCCGTTGAAACGATGCAAGAGCACACGCAACTCGCAGCGTCGTTCACTGTTGATGGGTTGGCAGAAACCAAAGCGCTGTCCGAGTTGCAAGGCAATGACAGTGAATTTCGTCGATGGACCATTCAAGATTTCACGCGAGCGTACAGAGCTGGAAAGATAACTCCTCTTCAAGTCATCTCGACGGTCTTGGACTCCATCGAAGCGTCGAATTCTCTATCGCCACCACTCTTGGCGTTCATCAAAGTCAATCGAGACGATGTTTTGCAACAAGCAAAGGCTTCAACAGAGCGGTATGCCCAAAGAAAGGTTCTTGGACCTCTGGATGGAGTTCCCATTGGCGTCAAAGATGAGGTATGTCTCGGACAACGAGAGCAGTGCTTACTTCCGTACTAATAGCTTGATGTGATCGGGTACACGACGTCTTGTGGAACCAACTTTCTTGGAGGCGACAAAATTGCGACGGCAGATGCTGGGCCCATTGCTCGTCTTCGCAAAGCTGGTGCGGTCATCGTTGGCAAAACCAACATGCACGAAATTGGCATCGGCACCTTTGGCATCAACGTTGTAACTGGCACGCCACGAAATCCATACAACGATCAGCACATGACGGGCGGCTCCTCCAGTGGTTCAGCAGCGGCTGTAGCTGCTGGGCTTGTGCCTCTCGCTATTGGTTGCGATGGCGGTGGATCCATCCGCATTCCGTCTGGGCTGTGTGGTGTTGTTGGCCTGAAAGCCACATTCATGCGTATTCCATATCACTTCCAAGCCGCTCCCAGCGTAGCAAATGTGGGTCCGTTGGCTGCGACCGTCCAAGACGCGGCATTGGCTTATGCAATCATGAGTGGTGGTGACCCTGGCTTGACGGACAGCTTGGTCCAGCCTCCTCCTTTTCTATTGCCACCGTCAAAGCAACTTGGAAAACTCCATGTTGGTGTATTCCCAGAATATGTCCAAGGTTCAGACCCGGAAGTCATCGCTGCGTACAATGGCACCGTCGAGGTCTTGAAAGAGCTCGGTGCCGAGCTTGTCGATGTCCAAATCCCACATTTACGTGCGATCCACATGGCGCATTCCATTACGATCTTGACCGAGATGAATCTCCATTTCGATGGCACACCATTGCATTTGTTCACTCCGGACACTCGAGTGACGATGGGGGTTGGTAAAATGATGGACTCGGCCGATTTCTTGGCTGCTCAGAAGGTCCGTGCGTTTGCTGCTAAAGTGACCGATGAGCTCTTCGACAAGGTGGATATTTTCCTCACTCCAACCACGGCGACACTCGCCCCACGCTTAGAAAACGATGTTTTCACGAGTGGGTTGTCCGAACTGACGCTCACGACGGGGTTAATGCGCTTTATTGTCCTTGGGAATATTGTCGGCATCCCTGGAATATCCGTGCCAGTGGCGTTCGACTCTGCAACTCATCTTCCAACGTCAGTGCTGCTGCAAGCGAATCATTGGAACGAGCACAAATTGTTTCACGTAGCTCGCATCTTGGAATCCCATGCGTCAACCCAAAAGCCATCAATCTACTATTCCATTTTGCATCCTAATACAAATTAGTACATTGCAAATCAAGTTCAATCGTGCAACGCCGTAAACGATCTCAAACTCGTGTTCGAACTCGCGATGCATTGGCATGAATCCTACTACTCTGGTCCGCAATATTTGTCATATTTTTTTGTCTTGTTTAAGGGTTCGTCTGGTAACCGCTGAAATTTGTCATTTTGGACGACTTTTTTCCATTTTGGAAGAGATTTCCCCATTTTTTGACAATTTGCCATTTCGAAAAAATTGGTTTCCATGTCTGGCAAAAGTTGATAATTTGAAAAGGTTTCACCATTTCGAGTAAAAAATGCCAAAACAAAAATGTAGGTCGAGAGGTCCATTTTGAAATCGTAACTCCAACTCACTGTGTCAATTTACGCGGGAAAAAAAAAGATTTTGACAATCTTGATTCGCGGTGGACAGTGAACCACGTCGTGAAGGAGTCGTTTCACGTGTCGGAGCTCAAGGGGAGGCCTGGATGTCAAAGCTCTTGCGAGGAAACAAATATGTCTATTATTTAGTTAGTTGGTTGAGGTCCGTCTTTTTGCCCCGTCTGGCAACACAAGACTTCAACTCGGCCAAAATTGGTGAAATGCCTGTTTTGACGTTTTCACAAATTCTCCAACAACTTCGTCCTCCAAATGACATTTTGCCTCCAAATGTTGCCAGACGAACCCTAATTATGATAACCTTTGGACAATATTATTGTTTTCATCGAGGTTGTGCTTATTGGGAGAATGGCTCAAGTCCGAGGCGGCCGACCGACGCTTCCTGGGAATGAGAATCGCCCGTCGAAGCAACGCTCGACGAATCTCAAGAGGAAGCGTCTGACGTATGAAGAGAAGCTCCGCGTGATCAAGTCTTACGAACAGTTTGGCATGCCCACGACGTTGGATCGCTTTTACCCAAATGTCAGCGGGTCTGTGCGAGAATCGGCGCGGAAGAACATCCATTTGTGGGCATCAAACAAAGCGTTCATCGAAGAAAGAGCGAACGATCCAGTACGAGCATCGCATCGGTCGACTCGAGGACCTGGGGTAAGCACCACGTTGTCACCGGAAGTTGAAGACAAACTTGTACGCTGGATTTGCGATTTACGGACAAACGGAGTGCCCGTAACACACATCATGCTTCGGGAGAAAGCCCTGGAAGCGGCCAAAGAAGAAGGCCTCGACCACTCCGTTTTCCGGGCGAGCGAGGCTTGGATCAACGGCTTCAAACGACGACATGCTATGGATTAAGGCGAACTGTAAATTGTATATTTCTTGTAGTCTTGCATATACTGCGAAGTCAAAGGGCAGAGCGCATTCTTAAAAGTCTTTCTCTCCCTTTGCAATCTGGAGTCGATTTCGAAGAGTAAAAGATCCTAAATTCCCGAGTTGTAGACGACGTATCACCATCGAACACATGGTGCTATTCCATGGGGAACCCTGAGGAGATGGCACAAAAAGTACGCCAAGAAAGGCGGACCGATTCAACTAGCAGAAAGTGCGTGCCTGACGTGGATCTTCACTTATGCTTTCCGTGTCAAATTAAAAAATGAGCCAAATCAAAACTTTTGACCAATGAAAAATCGTTTAATTTTGAATTTAAGCCAATCAGGTTATTTTATTTATTTATTCAAAATATATTTTTTTGCGAATAAAAATGAATTTTGGATTGCATTATTCCACCGCTCGTCTTTCATCCACCTCATGGAAGTCGAACCGATCTACTACTTCAACACGATCCAAGGCGATGTCAAACGCTTGGCGCTGCAGGTAACGAAGCCCTATCAACGTCTTCCTACAGTTGTTGTAGACGCTGGAGCAAGTGCTCAAAGACAAGACGTATCATCCAGTGGACGTGTCAGTTTGGGTCCAGGAAATCACATCGTCCTGTCTGCAGTCGCTGAAAAACGTCGCGGATGGCGCGGCAGGATTCAAGTTCCTCGTCAACTGCACGATCGTCCAGAAGAAGAATGGCGGGTTTCACACCAACACATCCTGCTTTTGGAATGCGGAGACTGATGGACAAGTTGTTGTCCGGTATGAATCATCGACGTTTGTGGCGCTCTGCTCGATTTATGCGATCAGTCTACTCTAACTCTAATCCCTTACGAGTCTTGGACGCACTTTGACCACGCGGTACGCTTCAATCATATCTCCCACTTTGAAAAGAGCATCGTCGTCGCGGAATTGGACACCGCATTCTTTGCCTTTTGGACTTTCCGAGATCTTGTCTTGGAAATGCCGCATGCTCTCCAGCGAGAGGCCTTCCATGACAACTTCGCCATCTCGAATAATACGGTACGTCGCATCGAGGAAAAGCGATCCTTCTGTGACTCGAACGCCGGCAATCGCTGCTTTTTGACGTCCCTTGACGTTGATCGGGATATTCTGGAGGATTTCAGCCATGCCGACAGACTCTTCCTTGTCCATGTGGGTCATTTGGCTCGTGAGATGCACTTCGATGTCGTCCATGAGCGTGTAAATCACATTGTGCGACTTGATCTCGATTTGTTTGTCTACAAGGAGCCACTCAGTCGGTCATCTCTAGACTTGTGGGTCGTACGGGCTGCTTCTTTCTCGATCTGCGATGGCTGCCGCGTGTTGAACGTGAAGATCGTCGCTCCCGTCCGCACGGCCAAGTCGATGTCCGACGTCGTCACTGGGCCCTACAAGATCATCTCAAGCTAACAACGACGGGGAAATCTTCGTACCACGCCGGCAAGGATGCGCTTGAGCACGCATTCGCGACTGATCGAGTTCATCTCTGCGATCATGTGGTCGATGGCGTCAATGATGCCGAGCGCATTGGCCTTGAGGAGGATCGGGACGGCTTTTGGAACATACCCTTCGTCGTCAGGGGTCAATGCTTCCATGCGCTCATCTTCCGCGGCGCGTTCCTGTCGTTGGATTTCGAGCTGTCTGCCTTTGTTGCGTCGGCCGAGCGAGACGTGCTGCTTGGTCACCAAAGCGGCGGCCGCTTCCTTCATTTTAATCTGTTCGAGAATGCGCGCTCGTTCCGCGACGACTTCTTTCGCCCGCTCTTCCGACTCGACGGGAAGAATAGGAAGACCCGTTTGTGGAAGTTCCTTGAGCCCAACGAGACGCACAGGAGTGCCGGCGCGGGCTTGCTTGATCGCCTTGCCGTTTTCATCGATGAGCGACTTGATCTTGCCGTACTCGACGCCGCACACGATGAGCTGCCCGACCTTGAGCGTGCCCCACGTCACCATGGTGTCGACCGTGACGCCCAATCTACAAAGTAGAAATTATCAAAGAAGGACAGCGCGAATGTACCCTCGGGCGATGCTTCCTTCGACGACGACGCCTTCTCCAGGAACGTCGACATCCGCGCGGAGCACCATGAGTTCTGCTTGGAGCAAAATGGCTTGCTTGAGTTCATCGAGGCCTTCGCCGGTCTTTCCAGAGACGCAAACAAGCTGCATGTCTGCTTCGCTAATGCCTTCCTCTTCCAATTCTTTCGTCACGCGCGAGACGATTTCGTCTTCTTGGCCAGGAAATCGATCGCATTTCGTCACCGCGACAATGAGCGGCAGGCCATTCTCGACGGCGAGCTGGAGAACTTCCCGCGTCTGTGGTTGAATCCCGTCGTCGGCGGCAATCACAACGACGATGATGTCTGTCAATGAAGAGCCTTGAGCTCGCATCGTTGCAAACGCCGCATGGCCTGGCGTGTCAAAGAACACGATCGACGTGTCGTCAATCGGAACCGTGAAGGATCCGATCTTTTGCGTAATGCCGCCGGCTTCTTTCGTCGTCGTCTGACGCAGAGCGTCGAGTAAAGTCGTCTTCCCGTGGTCGACGTGGCCCATGACAGTCACAATCGGTGGACGCATTGGAAACGCCGAGCAGTCGTCGGGGACCACCGTTGGCACAACGTCGACGAAACCTTCGACCAAGATGGGAATCATGCCTATTTCCTCCACTGCGAGCTCGGCAACTTCGGCGGATAGCTCTACAACGTGGATAAGAGCATGCTAAAACTTTGAGCGTACCAGATTCGTCTTTGAGGTTGCGCTCGCCGAGCTGTCGAAGGGTTTGCAAAAGTCGCTCGCTCTTGATGCACATCCGTTCGGAAAGGTCCTCGACGGTAATCGTCGACGGGATTTCAACTTTAAGGCCACGGATCGGCTCTGCGCGTTTCTTCTTGAAGAATTTGCGCGCCTTGAAAGCTGGAGGTGTCTGTGGCTTGTATGAGCGTGTCGCTGGCGCTCTCGTGTCTTTCCTTCCAGTCGTCGTGGATGATCCTTTCGACGACGACCAGGTCACGTCAGGGAAAAAGTTGTTGGAGAAGATGTTTTTCTCAAACTTGAGACTCTTTTTTGGCGCAGCTTTTGGCTCTTCCTCGACTTTCTTTGGTGTCATGCGGGGTGTCAGTACCTTTCGATCGACTTTGACCTCGCCGCCCGATCCAAAGAGTTTAAATCGAGGTTCCTTGTCTTCCGTCGAGGTGGACGGTTTGAGCCACGCAGCCTGTCTATTCTTTGGTGGTGTGTCTGCTGTCGCATCGGCCGTCTTTTCCACAAACGGGACCCACGCTTTGAGCTCTTTGTCCCACGTTTTTCGCATCGCTGGCGCCTTGGATGGTGCAGCGGCTCGTCCTTGTCGTTGTGGTTGTGTAGCTTCAGGCGCTGGTTTTTTATTTGTCCATCTCCTGGTCTCTGCTTTCACACTAAAGTTGCGCGTGGCGTGGCGCCACAGAAGCGCGCGGACTTGAGCCATGCGAGATATCAAATGTGTTGGTGGTCACTCCAGTCCAAAAATGAATTTTCATTGGATAAAAATCAAGATTTAATGCCATTTCATTGGCTAATTAAAACAATATTCAAACCATCTCATTGGTTGAAATCCGACAGTACATTCTTGGAAGTTCAAGCTTTGGGGTTGAAGGGGTTAGGGGTTGAGGGGGTAAAGGGTTGTAGGGGGTAAAGTCTGGGGGTTGAGGGGGTAAAGGGTTGTAGGGGGTAAAGTCTGGGGGTGTAGGGGTTATGTTTGCATGGAGAAAGGAAGAATGCCGACCGATGGTGTCATCTTGCCGTCATTGTGGGCGTATGCGGTATGAATTCGATCTGTGGTTATGAGTTCCATCGAGGATTATGGCCGTATTTGTCTATTTAAGGTCAAGAATGGCAAAGCTATGGAAAATATGACGGGCAGACGTGTACAGGGACATGGAGGAGGTGGACTTGATGGTGGGTTACAAGAGGATGCCGTATTTCGCAGGTCCAGTGCATCGAGGATCGTCAGGGAATGAAAAGCCGTTCGGGTTGGCATTGCCGACGCCGCTGTCAGTGCACGAACACCGGCCAGCTCCACACGCGTTCGACTTTGCAGCTTGAAGGCGTTGCTCTTCTGTCGTGTACTTCGCTCCAACGAGTGGACATCTACATGCAGCGACGATCAAACAAGGCAAATCGACGTGTAAAACCCGTAAGGAGACCGCCGACGCCGTTCAAAAGCCATGCTGGTTCGACATTGGATCTGTTGCTGGTAGTTCAAGACGCAAGAGTCACACGTGAGGCAAACGCGGTCGGCTTCGGTCGTGCAGGGCGAATATTCGTACTGGTCGTTCGTACAAGCAGTGCAGAGACTGCACTGGCGGTCTTGCGTCGGCGTACAGCGCTGAGAGGCGTAGAGTCCACCACGGCACTGCTGGCAGCGCTTGCAAGTCGCGTCTTGCGTCGGCGTACAGACCGACGCTGCAAAGTAGTCATTCCCGCAGACTGTGCATGGAGAACACACGCGGTCCGCCGCGTCGGTACAAGCTGCTGAGAGGTAGAAACCAGTCGGGCACACGCTGCAATCTACAACGAGCGTCAGCTCAATCTCCAAGACGAAAAGATCGACCTGATGGAGCCGCAGCGCGGGCAAACGGCGCTTGGAGCGCGTTTCCTCGACTGTCCATCAAGCCCAGAGCAGGTAGCGAGACGAACGACGTCGCGGGAGTCAACCCGATGGCCGCCGCTGTCAACCGCGCTAGATCTTGCGGCGCCACTGCGATTGTCCAGAGAGTTTCGTCGTCCAGTGAGAGCACGAGCGTCGTCCGTTCGCCTCGCGGGACCAGACGACTCGAGGCCGACAGCGCGGCGCAGTTTGTGAGTGCAGCGCTGTCGCAAAGCCGCACCGCAGCGAGATTGAGCGTCGTCCGGTCCATGACTTTGGAGAAGCGGAGGCGGATATACTGCTGGTCCCATGCGAACCGAAGGAGCGTCGGCTTGACAGTGTCTTGGGTGAAGAGCGTGGCCTACAACGAGCGTCAGACGGTCTCTCGTGGCGAGCAGACGACCTTGAGAGGTGCTTGCGCCGCCATGGGAAGCTGTCGACAGCCTAAACCTTGCGTCGACTGGCATCCAAAGTTGTCGTACGTGACAAAGCCGCGCTGGAGCGTCACAAACGTCGTCGTCGCGTCCACGGCAATGTTTGGCGTCTGCTCAATCGCTACAAAGTCGCTCGGCGACAATTGAATCGTCAACTAGACATGCAAACGACTGAGGAAGACGCTGAATTGACGGCGTTACCGTCGTGATTGTGGTTTGAGCGGCGATTGAAGTGGCCGTGAGCGTCACTTGGTTGTTCGTTTGAGGATTTACGAGCGAGACAAGGTCCAGTTGAGCAGACGCGGCCGAGATCGCGATGGAAAAGGTCATCAAGAGCGTTTTGGCCGTCATGTCCAACGTATAAGACACCAGACGCGGCTCAGACGTCGTGCCGCGACGTAAGACGACCTACAACGCCATTGAAGAAGGATTTCCAAAGGTTGGACGCACTGGAAGCTGGTAGAATGCGCCGAGACGGACATTACTTGGCGACGAAAGACGCAGCGAGAATTGCCGCATCGGTGCTTGCGATGTGAACGGCGCGGCGAGGATTTCAAGTGGAACGACCATGTCGGTAGAGCTGCCGTCTTGCCACTGCAGCACTGTCGAGACGGCCGTGTAGTCGACGCCAGCGACGGCGGTCCCATCGACGGTCTGGAGCTGCACAGTCGCAACGCCGACGCTTCCAAAGGCCCTGCGCACCTACAACCGCATGAATATAGCCACGACGTCGGCGCTACCTTGATATTCACGACGCCAGCGCTGGAAACATTCAATGGAGACGACAGCGAGATGCCTGAATCCCAGTACAAGACCTCTGGCAGAAGCAACGAGTCGCTCGCGACGGAAGACTGCCGTAGAGCTAGTTCCGTCGACGTGACCGTGACAAAGTTGACTTGGCCGCCTAGAAACGGTTCCAGCGGTGCCACGACGATAAATGTCGCTCCCGCCGCGGTGGAAATCGTCGCGCCGTTTGTCGGCGACTGGAGAAGCACACGCAGCAACGATGGAGACGACGACGACGTCTGGACGACAAAGCTTTTGTCCAAAACGTCGCCGTCTGCCCACGTCAGGATGCCTTGAGCGTTCGTTTCCGCGACGGAATAGCCCACGGAGATGGCTCCCATGGCGCCGAGCTGTCGCTGGACGTAGATGCGAGCGGCAGAGCCCGCTTGGACCGAGTAATTCGTCGCTGGGCAGATGGAAACACACGGAGCTTGAAGCTGAAGCATTCCCGCAGGCACCGCTACACAGATCCGTCGTCAGATTCCACGGCATGGAGCTTTACGTACGTCGGTCCGTGCCGAGGACGGTCACTTGAATCGTCGATGGAGTCGCAAGGACGGCGTTGGCTGTCGGCGCAAAGAGCTGCAGGGCAAACGTGAGATTCCCGCGGTAGAGTCCAAGGTTGAGCCATTGCAGTGCAATTCCCTTGACGCCTTTGTCGCCGTCGTTCCACGAGACCACATGGGCATACGACATTGGATTCGCAAATGCGAAATCGGCGCCAAGGACAGCAGCAGCGTCGCCGCCAGTGAGCGGCAAGACGTCGTATGGAACTTGGACGCGGCCAAACGCTCCATTGACTCGATTCACGGCCACATTGATCGGGAACGGAGTCGCCGCATCCCACGTCGATGGAATCGAGATCGTCATGTTGGCCGCCGAGAATTGAATGTCGCCGGCGTATTCTAAGGACAACGAGCTCAGCGGAGATCATGCCGAGAGCGCGTACGGTTGAGCGCTTGGATTGTGATCGTAGCGGACGCCAACGGCGCATAGATCGTCGCCTGCGTCGCGTGGTGCAAGTCCAAGTAGAGCTGGACGTCTTGTACGATGGCCGCGTTGAGGAATTGCACTTGGACTTCGATCGCGTCGGCATTTCCATCCGCCCATGACAAAGTTTGGTTGACGATCTGCTTGTAATGGACGCCTTGCCGCGCTGTGCCGTCGCGGGAAGAGACGAGGACGGTCGCGGCGCGAGCAGATCCAAGCCCGCGATTCACTAGAAAAAAGCTAAACGAGATGGATGAGGAGATTTCTCTACCGAGGCACCGCACTGAGCCCCATTGACTTGTCTGGGCGTATTCCGTCGGCATGAAGAGGAACTGTCCCGACGAATCGAGCGCCATGGCCGTCGCGGCAAGCGGCCACAAAAGACGGCGCCACATGCGAAACCGCCGCGCAGTTACAATGGAAAGCTTGACGCATTAACTTGGTCTTTATCTCTACTTGGATTCATCAAGAGGATGGAGCATCTCACCAGAGTTTCGCGCGCTTTTCGCTTTAGGCGCGGCATTTAGAGGACTTTCTTGGACGGAAGGACGTTCGAGATGGACTGGGCATACGAGATGAGTCGCTTGACGCTCGTGAGGTATTTGCGCTGGAGTTCGTTGTTCATGACGTGCGCTTGCTTGTTGGAATTGATCTTTTCACGCCCTGTGCGTTCGTGGATGCCCACCATCGTGACACCAATCGGCCACGCGGCATTCCCAATCGCCGTCTTGATGTACGCGTCGTTGGCTTGGACAAACTCGCCGGCTTCGCAGAACCGCACAATGTCGAGCAGATTGCTCAAAATATCCGGCGGCACTTCGTGGTGCTTGCAGAGACGGAAGAGCGGACGAATGTAATCCTTGCACTGCTTCATCGTCTGCGTGGCGATCTTTCCCTGAGCAGTGCGCTTGACGCTCTCTGGTCGTTCCCCCAGCGCGGTTTCCCACTGTGTTAGCATCGACTTGAAGTATCTGTACACGATCATTTCATCGCTCTTGTCTTCCTTGTTCTCTTCTGTCTCGACCTCCTTGTCGTCTTTATGAGTTTGCAGCTCCATTTCACCGCCTTCCGTTGCATGGATGAGAGATTCCAGACGATTTTGACGGCCTTGGGACGTCTCGCCAAACAGAGTCACGGGCTGTCCGAGGTTTCGAAGCCGCTTCTTGATCTCCGAGAGGCTCAAGTTGAGCATTCCTTTGGCATCTTGCACTTCAAACGCGGCTTCATCCGTCGTTTGTATCGAGTCTTGCTGGTTTGTGCTATCCAACGCGGCATTTTGTTCTGTCGTTGATTCTGTGGCGTCCTTCGGAGTTGGTTCTGTTTCTACGGCAGGAGCGGCCGCTCTTTCTTCTTCTTCGACCGCAGCTTCGATTTCTCCGCGCCGGAGATATTTCTTCTTCTGTGGAGGCCCATCAATCTTCTTTAAGGCTATCGACTTGGCTTCTTCCCGCTGCCGCTTCAGCGCCGCGATCGTCGCGTGGATTTGATCCATTCTTGAATGGAACAACCGGATAACCTTAACATTTAACCGGACAGCATTTATCCGGATATCGGGATATTCGGATAACCTATGAATTATCCGGATAAAAGGAAAATGATCCGGATGATCCAAATTTGAAATAGCTCACGCCGACACCAACCAAGAAGATGCCAGAAGAGTTGAGCAAGACTGAGCGCCGTCGTGCCGCCAAAGCGAGGAAAAAGGCCGCTGCTGCCTTGGAAAAGCAAAGAAGACAAGATAAGCGTGAAGAAATGAAGCAGCGTCGACGGGACCAGAAAGCACAGCCGCAGAAAGGTAACAATGAAAACGGATGCTGGATTTGTGGCGCGACTGACCATCGAAAGCAAGATTGCACACAGGTACAACAACTTTACCGATAGATAGTGATCGTTTTGGTTTAGGGTATGTCCAACAAAAGCTGCTTCCACTGTAGAAAGAAAGGTCACGATATCAATTCGTGCCCTCAGCGAGCTGGTGGCGCCAATGATATGTGCTTCAATTGTGGCGAAACTGGTCACAGTCTTTGGAAATGCACAAAGCCAAAGGTTGGAGACGGTACTTCCTTTGCACAGTGCTTTGTATGTCAAGGAACTGGCCACCTGAGCTCGAAATGCCCTCTGTCTGAAAAAGGGATCTATCCAAAGGGTGGTTGCTGCAAGGTGTGTCAAAGCAAGATGCATCTTGCCAAGGACTGCCCACACAAAGACGGTCCTCTAAACACAAAGAAGAAATTCGACGACAACGATGACGACGATGATGTTGATGACGATGCAGCCCAGCCATCGACAGTCCAAGGTGGTGGCGATGCTCTTCACGATGAGGAAGACATTCAAGAAGCCGAAGCACCCAAACCAAAGACGCCAGCAGCCAAGAAAAAAGTCGTCAAGTTTTAAATTCCCGCTGACGTTCAACACGATTCCAATACTCAAGATGGTGGCACCGTCGCCAGAATTGCCCTTTGCCTTGTAAACATGCCATGGCAAAGCGAGTCCTCTGAAAGAAATTTTTCTTCTGCCGCTAACATGATAAATATGACCCCAACAGTTTGCGTCGCTCTAGCCTTCCTTTGGACAAATCTGGCGCTCCTCAATGCGTTCGCCAGATGAAAGTCCCTTGGTTATCCTCTCAACAACGTCTCGCCATGTCGAATTGATCGCGTTCATCGTCTTGATTTATAAACAGAATGTGCTAGATGTTACAAGTCCATGAGGAGCTTCCCTTGAGCTTTCACAGGCAATGTGGGCACTTGTACGTGCCAGATAGATTGCGAAATGTTGGCGATAGATATAAGCATCTAACGTTGTGAATGTAAAGATATCGACTCAATCATAGGACATACGTGAGATGATACCGTCGTTGGCACGCTGCGCATTGCACTGTCGATGTGATGTCTCTCCATGCTTGTTTGCATTCAGAGCATGCGGTTCCAGCGCGATATTTTTCCTTCAATGGTGTCGATTCTTGTTCAGCTACATGATTTGTGAAAATGCAAAAATTATTCAAGATCCTTACGAAGTTGAAGCAATTTCGTCGGGGTGCGCGGAATTGAGTACTCGTTCTTGACAAGTTTCATGTCGATGGCATCCAATTCTTTCTTCAAAGTCCGTTCAAACGATGCAAACGATCCAAGTGGAAACAAATGCGCTTCGTCCTCACATTTGCATCTGTACGCAACGACATAAATCCAAACAGCAAGTAAAAACACGTACTGGACCAGACGCGAGCAGAGATTTTGGAGTTTCCGCACTAAACTGCTCAAATAGGCGTCTTTTGTAGTATGATTCACCATGTGCAAAGCCTTGTAGAGAAATTCAACGCTCGTGGCATAGTAGAACCGCTCCTTCGGAGTCGTTTGCATCGTGCTAAATAGCAAT
Organism: Aphanomyces euteiches; assembly: GCA_021527685.1. Taxonomy (NCBI): domain Eukaryota; phylum Oomycota; class Saprolegniomycetes; order Saprolegniales; family Verrucalvaceae; genus Aphanomyces; species Aphanomyces euteiches. The sequence goes on along the minus strand of JAJGMV010000289.1, from coordinate 276,265 downwards.
CGGTCGTCCAAAGCACGATGAATGGCAGCTCCTAAATCTTGGTGGGCGTAATGGGAAGGTTGAGATACTGTAGTTGTCGATGACTTGTCTTCGCTCAGCTGGTCATCAAAATAGAGAAAGATCACACGGAGGTAATGGCGAGCCAACGACGCTGACAGACGGGAGATGTGGCCAACCATAATCTCTGGGGGATTTTGAAATACAGAGTGAAAGTAGACCACAGCCGAGGCTAGTTTTTTCTCGGCAATGCTTGAGAGCGCAGTGTTGATAGCTTGCATCAACGTCATGTCCAGTTTAGACAGCTTTCGGACGATTCCTTCGCAGTGATGCAATATTGTTTCGATTCGCTGCGTTGTACCTGATCATACGTTCACAAGAAGGAGAAGAGAGCAGTTCATACCTCTCTCGGACACGTATTGGAGCTCCAAGGTGGACAAATCAAAGCACCGAAAGGAAACTTTTGACATGAGTGGTGTCGTTGGAGGCGGTTCTTTGCCTTTGAGGTGGTCGTGCAAGCAGAGAGTCTCGCATTCAACCAGCGCCGTGAATATTGATTGCCAAGCATATCGCGTCGAGTCGAGATGTTTCCAGCACTGGGCAAAGATCGAGCCTGATATTGTGTTGGAAGCGACGAGTGACGCTACGTTTTGGTTGACAATGTCAGCGGAAGACTCCTGAGTTGCATCAGGCTGCGTAGGTGGCACGTTTTGCTTTGCTTTTCTTGCTGACGCTCTTAGCATTGGCGATTTTGATTGCTGCGATAGTTCTTTTGACTGTGGTTTGGGAGATTTGGCTGGAGTTGATCTTGACGCAGACCGAAGGCGAGATGGTGTTGGAGCTGGGGGGACTGAAACGGTGGATATCGAGGCTTTTGACGGTGGATCATTGGAAACATCAAGGGAGGGATCTTGTGCATTTGTTAGCGGATCGATGGGCACGGCTGGAATGGGTAGTTGAGGATCGGATGGAGGATTATTTGAAGCTACAGGGAATGTAGTTGGAGCATTTGCTGGTGGATCTGATTGCGCATTTGGAATGGAATGTTGTGGATTGTCTGGTGGATTTGCCGGCACAGAAGAAATAACATCATGTGCATTGTCGGGTGGATCAGTCGTTGGTTCAACTTGCTTCACAGCTGACGTTGTTTTTTTTGCAGATCGTCTTGTTGACTTTGGTGTTTCCATGAGAGGTCGTGGAGTTGGCAAGGATCCAGTTTGCGATCGGGTTCTTCGTCGAGTTGCCATTGGCGATGTCACCTGTGTGTATTCTGGTTTGGTTGTTCTGCGTGCCCGTGTATTGGGTTTCGGTGGTATAGCAAGTGCAGCAGGTGCATTTTCAGACGCCTCGACACTTGACGTGTCCTGCTGTCTTGGTGGTGTCGAGGGCTTCGAAATGGTAATTTGTGCATCGTCGGCGGTCTCTTTCTGTCCCAGTGTGGAAGCATTTCCTTCAGAAGTAATGGACGTCTGCTCAATTGTGCGTTTGGAAGCCGCAAGAGTCGAGACTTGGGCATTCTCCTCCAACGGACGTTTCATTGGAGTCAGTTTGGATGTGGTGCTCCATGTCGTTGCAGCTGCTTGCTCTGTCGACTTGAGCTTGAGCGGCGTCGCTGCGAATTGTGCAAGGACATGAGTGTCGCTCATCCAAGCCGCTTTGATTTTTTGAATTTGGCGCCTTTCACATCCAATACCCCAGTCTATCCGGATAAACCTTTATATACCGGATATTAGATTGAAAGGGTGTAGGGGTTAGGGGTTTAGCCACCGTGGGGTGAAGGGGTTTATTTTATTGGGTGGTGTTTGAAGTGCAAAGACACGATGGCGCGGACGAAGCACAAGAACCAGCCAGCAAGCGCTGCCGACGCCAAGCGCAAGGCAGAGCCGACCGACAAAGCGTCCAAGAAAACCAAGGTCTTAAGTGGATCACCATTGGATGTCTTGCTCAAGGGTATGTCCATCAAAGAGTTTGATCGCGATATCTTTGAGAAGAAACATTTGCTGCTCAAACAGATCGACACGTGCAGCGGTCTCTTCTCGCGCAAGGCGCTCTTGGACGTCCTCTCCAAACATCCTTTGGCCTATACGTCCGATCTCACCGTGACAGTGTACAAAGACAACGAGCGACGCAACTTTGAGCCGCCGGCAGATTCGGACGGCATTGCCAAGTCGAAACAAGTCGCATCGTTGCTGTCGCAAGGATACAGCGTACAGTTCTACCAGCCACAGCGCTATGTCGACGAGCTATGCGCCTTCAACGCCGCGTTGGAAGCACATTACGGCTGTCTCGCCGGCTCCAGTGCGTATTTAACTCCTCCCAAGTCGCAAGCGGTACGTTGATTCCTCTCTTCAATGTGAAGCTGATGTGTTCCGTAGTTGGCGCCACATCACGACGACGTTGACGTCTTCATCCTCCAGACAGAAGGATCCAAGCACTGGAAGCTCTACGCTCCACTCACGGAACTAGCCGGCGAGCACAGCAACGACTTGGAGCAGTCGGCGATCGGCGAGCCAATCTTTGAAGTCACGTTGGAGGAAGGCGACATGCTGTACTTTCCACGGGGCGTCATTCATCAAGCGTGCGTCCTTAAGCTTCCTTCCATCTCTCATGAACTCTCTCCTAGATGCACATCCGACTCCTTCTCGACGCACGTAACGATTTCCATCTACCACCACAACTCGTGGGCAAATTTCATGGAAGTCGCGCTTCCTCGAGTTCTTCGCCGCGCTTTTGAGAAGGACGTCGCGTTCCGCAAAGGTATGAGATCTTCGCGCGCTTCTTGGATTGACTTTTGGCGCCAGGTTTACCTCCCAACTGGCTCGGCTTCATGGGAACGCAATTCGCATCGAATGGATCATCGACAGCCCGTGCGACTGACTTCACCAAGAATTTCCGCCACTTGGCGGTATGACCAACTTTTCTAGCGGCTCTGTGCTCATGGGACTGTGCGTAGACGACCATGCTCGAGCACATCAATGAGAAGGATCTCCATGTTGCAGCCGACGATGCCGCCGTGGATTTCATCCAACACCGACTTCCACCGCTCGACCAGTCGGCTAAATGGAAGAAAGCGCTGCTCAAGGACGACTTGGCGCTGCGTCTGCGCCACAAGGCATTCACGCGCATCGTTCTTCAAGACGACGCCGTCACTCTTCTGCATGCTGTGCAGAACTGTCGCCAGCACCACATGGGCGTTTGCATCTGTGACCACGATGACGACGAAGACGACGAAGACATGCACGATGAGGATGATGAAGACGAAGATCAAGTACCTCCGCCAGCGTCGGGAATCACGTTCCCCGTCGACTGCGCGCCAGTCCTGCTCCATTTGTACACGACCGCACCTCAATCCACGACAATGACTGCCATGATGGAGAAGAACGTGGCGCCGGCAGACACCATTCGAGGCGTTGTCTTTCGACTGATCGCAGAGGATATGGTTGAGAAGATTTAAGATGTGGCTTCCTTTGGTTTCTCATGGGTTGGCGCGGCTGCCTCTGTAGATGTCACAGGCGGCAGCTCCTTTTCATCCTTGGATGCGCCACTTGGTTCTTTTGCATCCAAGGATGCCGCGGGCGGTGTTTCCTTGGGCTCTTTGGGTAGTACCGCTACTTTCTTGTCCTCGATCGGTGCTTCGTGCTTGCCCGGTGCAGTCCATATGTCGACAGGGTGTCCTTCCTCTTCATGAAAGAGGCTGTCGTCGAAATCAGGCGGTGGGGATTGGACGACCAGTTTCTCGAGCGTGATTTCTCGACCGCACCACGTCCAGAATTGCCTTTCGATGGCATACGGCGCGTCTAGAGATGACGATGAAGCGATGGACGCATGGAAAGACATCTTTACCAGTGTGCGCTGCAATATGAATCGACGCATGATCCCCTCCATGGACAAGCTCAGTCCCCATGCACTTCCATTTTCCTACGAGGCAGTCTGGACAGCATGTTTCGGTGGATCTACCTCGATCTTGTGGTTGTGACGCGCGCATTTCACGCCTTTCCTTCAAATAGCCAACGTATTCATCTTCATGGAAGAGCGCGAGATCCGACACAACTGCTTTGGGTATTTCCCGAGGAGTCTGCACACGACAAAGATCTCAATCCTGCGATGGATGCACCAAGTCACCTACTTGTCCTCGACGTCGATCAATTTCCTGAATGCGCATCTTGTTTGCTTCTTTCTGATGGGATTCATGAGTTCGTGGAGACGTCAAGCATACCTGAAGTCGCTGTTCATGCTCGTAGCGTCGGCTTTGGCTCCATGCGAGCATCCTTGTCGGTTTCATCAACCTGTCATTCTTAATTCCTCCTGACAAGGAGGAATCCTTTCAGGTCAGGACCGGGTCAGGTCACGGGTGCAGGTCACAGGTTTTTTACAGTTTTTTCTTATGGTGTAATTCGATTTTCTGATCAGATTTTAGGTTTTTCTCATTCGAGCGGCAATTGCGAAGCCTTAAACTGCGCGGACGACGTCAGACGTCCGCCCAGAAAATTACGCTCACCGCAGCGAAGCGGAGGTCGAGTGAAAAATTTTCTGCAGGCGGATGACTCGGAGGAGGGAGCCCCCACGTGCACCAAAAAGGGGTTTCTTTATATTTTCTCTCATCAGGCAAGGCGGCAGGTAGGCCGCAAGGCCGTGCCGCCACCCTGATGAGGCCTGCTAGACAATGACAAAGTTTGGTGCATTAACTCTTCGTGGTAATGGAGATATGATCAATTTTGTAGTGTGACCCAAAAGTGTGACCTGACCCGGATATGACCTGTTTCGGACACTACCCCTGACAAAGTGTCGATCTGTCACGAGCGAGCGACATCTTGTCTCTTCATCCTCTCCCTCATCCATGATAACTCATTTGTCCGTCTTTCGCATCGTTTGTCGACTGCTCCTTCCGCATGATGCCTTTCCATACTTATTTCCTCGTTGCCGTCTCATTTTCGCGCCTTTCTTTGCAATAAATCCGCTTTGGAGCTGCAAAACGAAGCTTGGACGCGCCACATCGGTGGACTCTCACCCACAGATCAACACGACCGACAATGTTCCCAAGCTTGTTCAAATGACAAACGTCGAACACACTCCACCTCTTTCACACTGGCTCGAAGAAGCCAAATGCAGTCTCTCATACTTTACTCGTAGTCACGGTCCTTTGCTTCGACGCTGTCCGTTAGGAAATCCAGCAGACGGTGCGATGATCGTTCTTCACCTGGCTCGCTCTTCTCCGTCGCCGAGGTCGATCAAGCACCCACGCTTTGTATGCGTCAACGCAGCTCGATGTGGCGCGTTTATGCTCCGGTTCGTTCAAAGAGAGACAACGAGTGGAAACCCATCAATGCTTGCAGCATAGCGACGTAGAAGCGGCGGAAGATCGGCCTCGAGCGGTATCTCATTCCAAGGAGGCGGTCAGGAAGAGGCGCTTCTTCGTCTTGATCCATGCATTGTCCCAGGTCGGAATTGCCGCATCCGCGACGTCCTCGCGTGTCTGGCGTCATTCCGATGCAATTATTTAAAATAATGTAAATTGATTGGCTGAAAGGCAATTAATAATCGCATCTGATTGGCCACAGGTTTAATTCTGATTGGCTGATACTTTATTGAAAGAATTCTGATTGGGTGAAATTCTAATGCCAACCACCGAACAATTCCGAGGTATGTAATTTTCCCATAGAGGATGGAGCAAGAAACCCCCGAGAAGGGGACGACGACGACCGACGTCACGTCTTCACTTGCTCTTCCAGCCATGCACTCGCTCGTGGAGATTCAAAAGGCGCTGGTAGTACCGATACTCCCGCCGACGAAGCGAGCCGCGCGCGTGAAAAGCATTGTGGAACACGAAGCACAATTCGTCAAGCAGCTTATCGAAGTGGCCGATCAATGCCGCGATCTCGACGACGATGAGAGCCTCGAATTGATCTTCCAAATCACCAAGTCTTTATGTACGCAACTCTCTTATTCCCTCCATCCCTCTCATGTATTGCATCAGTTGAACTGTGCGACGTCAGTATCTTGCAAGTCCTCCTCGCGGATGCACACTTTCTCGACGTCATCGGCTTGCTCGAATGTAACCCCCACACGATCTCAAAGATGTCGTTCCGAGAAGATCTTGCGAGTTCGATGAAGTTTAAGGAGGTATGTCTTTGTTTTGCTTTTCAACGAGCAGGACCAAATGTCTGATTTATTAGGTCATTCCCATCACAGATCCCCAAGTGATACAGGCCATCCACATGAACTTTCGCATTGATGCTATTAAGGACAATGTTTTATCCCGCACGCTTGCCGATGGATGTACGATTTGGCTCGAATCGTTGGTCAACGAGAACAACATCTCAATTTTGACATACATTTCCAACCACGAGGAATACATGGTCCGCCTCCGCGAATTGGTAGCCGACCCAGAAACAGAGTCCACAGGGCTGCTCTTGCTCCAAAACATTATGCGACTCATTCAGATTACACAGCCCCCGTCACGAGGTTTGTTTGTCGTCGTTCACCTATTCTTGAAGACATTTCTCAGGTCCTCATCCACGAGTGCCCCACGTCCTCAAGGCAGACTACTCTGGCATGAACCCCGTCTTTGGATCCTTGCATCATGCTCTATTCCCCACGACTCTTTTGCCAAGCTTTGCTGCCATTCTCACTCGGCAGAATGAAGCCAATCGTCTTCTTGTAGTCGAAATGCTGCACCATTTGGTCATGTTCCAAAGTGGAGATCTCCTTCGAGTCTACATGGCAGATGAGCGTGGCGACCTCAGTGAACCGTTTTCTCTCGAGTGGCAACCTGGACAGTCACTCTTGTTGGCTATTTTGATCTGCTTTTACCAAGCTGAAAGCACTCGGAGCGGCATCATTGACCTCCTCAAGCACCTCTTCCATGTCGTCCCTGGCCGCGATGATAAATTCCTTCATATGATCTACCACGGCAATTATATGCATTGGTGGCTCCATCTCCTCAATCTCCCAGATCAATCAGGTCACCTCTACGAACTCCATGCAGCAGTTTGGGAAGTACTGACCATGTGCATCTCCCACCACGGATATCGTATCAAGTACCTGCTTGCGAAGACTCCGATTGCCCAGCACGTCACAGATGCTCTAGCCAGTGGCAACAAGATGCGAATGATCCAGGCTGCCGAGTTCGTCAAAGCTTGTGTCCTGCGCAACGAATCTTATTACTCCACGCTGGTGACCACTTCGACCATTTGGGAGAGTCTCTTTGGTATCATCGCGAAAGCCACTCCAAAGAGCCCCTCGGCAGTTGTGTCGGCTATTCTTGACATGATTATGACGGCCGAAGCGCACAACTGTCGACTCATCCTCGAGTATATTCAGTCCCATGCAAAGCTGTCGGTCTTGGAAACCCGATTTCCTGGTGTTGTCAAATGCATCAAGATGAAGCTTTCAAATGGCGGCGAGACAGAAGAGCCAACGCCTCACGAGGACGAGGAGCGATACTGGGCCCAGGAAGAGCAATCGACCATGGTTGTTGTAGTTGACGAAGTCGACGACGACGATGTGAGTGTTCCACCTCCGCTGATTCCACTGGAAGAGCGCGAGGAGACTGGCATTGTGGCAAGTCCGTCCAACGCGGTACGAAAGCCCAAGAAGGTGAAGAACATATTCTCCGCCATCCAGTGGAACAGTCCATCAAAGAAGCAAAAGGTAGACTAGTCTTGTTAAATATGAGAGAGATATTTAATGCGCCGTCTGGCAGACACCCTCGTCTTTCTCGGCGCCTCCAACGCGGACCTTAGCAACCTCCACGCCCATTCACCGACACCTTTGAGAGATGCTGGACGACAGGAAAGGATCCAGTTTGAGCCATTGAGTGTGGCTTCTCTCCATCAAGCAAGCCTGATTCCATACACTCGAGTCGAGATTTCGGCATCGATTTCCATGTGGAGGGAACTGTCAGGTTGAGTTTGTCCGCGCCAAGTTGCGTTATCCACTCCCAGATGTAAAATATGGAAAAATACGATCGGATTGGTTGAAATGTAGACTTGGATGGTCATCAAAAGTTTGAAAATCTTTGCATTTTCCAATTTGCTCTCAAGAATGCAAGCCGAGTTGTTTGGTGCCGCCGCTTATGGAAACCTCGAAGCAGTTCAAGCCCTCCTTCGTCAAGGCGTCGATGTGAATTGGGTGAACGAGAAGGAGGTACGTGGACCCCATCCGCCGCCCCTCTTGTGACGAGCAGTATCGATAGTATGACATGACGGCGCTCCATGTGGCGGCAGTCCAAGGACATCCTTTAGTTGTCAAGGAACTCGTTGCGAATGGTGCCAATATTGAAGCGAGAAACAAGGTCTTTTGCTGTGATTGAAGCGACTAAAGCATGAAGAATGTAGAATGGAAACACGCCTCTCATTGATGCAGCACTGAAAGGACACTTGGAAGTCGTCCAAGCTTTGCTTGACCTCGGAGCGGATGTCAACGCCCGCAACGAAGTAGATACCTTGCAATGATAGGTTTGCGTGACATTCCCGTTTCTAGTGGGATGACCGTGCGCATATGTGTGCATCATGGGAAGGCCATCTCGATGTGCTCAAGCTCTTGCTTGCTCACGGCGCTGATGTGAACGCCATGAATACGGTACGGCGTTGCTCATTGATGCATCGTTTAGCTTTTGTTGTTCTTATGGGTTGATCATTGTAGGAAGGAGAATTTGCATTGTACCAAGCATCTTGCGTCGGACACATTGAAGTTGTTCGGTCGCTGCTTCACGCTGGGGCCGATGTACATTTGACGACCAAGGTAGAGATCCCTTTCAATGCAAGTGACAGAATATACCCAACAGGAAGGAATCACTGCTGAAGCTCGTGCTGCGGCAAAGGAACACCCGGACATTGTTGCACTCCTTTCCTCTTCTCGTCCTTGATTTGGTGTCGACGAGTATATTGAAATACTTTTGTATTCGTGTTCAATTTACAACAAATTATCTTGTTTGATCCAGCGAGGAGGATTTGACACTCCACTCGAAGCCCAACATGTTCAACTCTTGCTTCTTCTCGTCTGAAAGAGTCGCTTGTTTGCTGCGGAGATGAAAGGCGACCAATCCCAATTTGATATTAGCGAGATCAACTGGCCAAGCTGGATCATCCAGAGGGACGACAAACTTGGTCGGAATACGCATATCGCCGTAGAACTGCTTGTATGTTTTCAACGCTAATAATTTTCGATTCCAATGGAGTTTATTCGCATCCCATACAAAGTCCAGTGCATCTAGCTCTTGTCTCTGCTCCAAAGTTAGTTCGGTTTGGCGACCACGAATCTTTCCAACTTTTAGTCCCAATTTCATAGTCGATAAATGAACTGGCCATTTTCGATCATCTTTAGGCACTTCAAAGACTTGAGGCACTTTTAAATGTCCATAGATTTTCTTGAATGTTCGTAGTGCTTCCATTGTAAGACTCCACTGGTGTTGATTGTCGTTCCATACAAATCCAAGGTCATCTAATTTAGCCACAATCGAAGCATTCAGCAAGCACATCCGATATGCTCTTCTGAACTCTGACACAAGCACATTGCATCCATGGAGACGCTGTGGCCACTCGGATGATGATGGGACCACAAATGTACGTGGCAAAGTTGTGAATTTCGTATGGCCTTCGAGTTTTTGCTTTGCTTGTAAAACTTCAAGAATTTCATACTGTTTAGACATGGAAAAGATCGGAGGTTGTCCTTGTCCAGTTCCTTGGTCTCTCACTTTCCACACAAATCCCATGGCAGTCAATGCATCATGAATCTCAGGAGGAAGATCGTCTTTCCTCATTCGACAAGAATAAACTAACACTCCCAATTTCACATTCCAAGTGTCTTTTGGCCATGCTGGGTCTTGGTCTGGTACAACAAATGACTGCTTCATGAGTAAATTTCTATAGATGGCTTTGTACGTCTCAAGTGCCAGTAAATTCTTCTCCCACTTGGCTTGCATGGCATCCCAAATAAATCCCATCGAATCCAATATCTCTCGTCTTTCTGGATCCATTCTTTCTTGTCGCTTTCTCAACGTTCCTACAGTATATCTTAATCTCTTGCCCGAGAGTTTCTCTGGCCATTCAGCATCTCCCATGTCCACTTTGTAAAAATGAGGTACGTTGAGATTGCCATGAATTGCCTTGTAAATGCGTAATGCTTCGAGGTTGTCTTCCCATTGTTGCAACGATTGTTGTTCATTTCCATTCCATGAAAAGCCAATCTCATCCAGTTGAGCAACAATATCCGCATCCAGTCGTCCATCTCGCTTCGCTTTTCGGATGTATCTCACATCAAACCTCTTCCCATGGAGCTCCTTCGGAAATGGTTCGTGCTCCGGCACAGTGTAAATGCATGGTGTGAGATGTGTTCTCCCTGGTCTTCCCTGCATTTCATGTACGCATTGGGCCACTCGTAGGAAATCTTTCTGTGTTTGTGAACGAAATGTGTTTGGAGGTTTCGTTGAAAATGCCCTCGGCATCCATGGCAGCCGAGCAGCGCCTTGGATGGAGAAACGAGCAAGCATGACAACGGATGTCTTCCACCAATCACTTGAAGGGACTACACTGAAGTCCTGTCATTTTAGGTTCGACAGAATCCTTTGCTTGGACATTGCTGGGAAGTTCTCCTAGCAAATCGCAAGATGGATAGCTACTTGAACAGCGAACTCCCCAAGGAATGTCTTCTCGACTTGCAAGCGTCGAGAGATTTCAAGAGCGCAACGCTGACTCTTGGCATTCTTTCGAACATAGCAGGACATTTCACTTTTGGTTCAAAGTGCAATGACTTGTGCATTCGTTTGACTTCGACAGACTACAAGCAGCAGACTACGGCAGTCGTGTTGACATGCTAACGGCACTTCTCGGACGTCAGCCATTACTGGAGCTCAATCTCACGTGCATGACAGCCTCTCTTGGACCCGATTCTCCAGGTATAACGATGACAGTGTTCCCAGTTAGAGAGCTATCGATGATTGACGTCTTTAAGTGTGGATATCCTTGCTGGAGTGGAAATCAAAGCATGCTCGCCCAAGTCACTATTGTATATTCATGCAATGGACATTTCAAATGTATAAAGTCTATGAAACGACATTTTGTCGAACTTGCGTTTTGGTCGAAGGGACACGATCCTTCCCAAGCTTGATGGACGACAGGAGCGTCGAGTCCATTGATGCGAAAGAAGAGGAAGAGGTTCAAGAAGAGGAACTCCATGACGAGCCTGCCGATGAGAAGGACGAGCGGTCGTTGATGGAACGCGCTGTCGACAGTTTGAACCAACTCTGTGCATCTTTTAAGGACATCTGCAACAGTCGACTGGGCCAATTTCAAACTCGACTTGCAACTTCTCAAGCTTGTCTTCCACATATTCGATCCTGCCTTTAGCTCCAACAAGACACGATCGCATCGCTGGAGCTGCAATTACGTGGAAGTGTGGCGAAATGCAAGTCGTGGCAGCAGAAATAGTCCAAGGAGAAAGAAGATCGGCGCATGGAGAAAGAATGGATGGCTGATATTTGGCCCGACTTTGTCGTCGTGCCACCGACGATTCTCAAACCGTTCATGAAGGAATTGTCCGAGGAAGAGAAACAAAAGCGCAGTGAAGCCGTGAGGATGAAGATGCGTCTGGATGAGGAAGCATTGAGAGTCCATGAGCGCATCGCCCACGCCAAGCAATGGACATTTGTCGACAACTATTATTACAACGCCACAACTGGAGAAAGCTCGTGGGAGATGCCGCCTGTCATGGCGTACGTCCCTCCACAAGGCTGGGATATCGTGAAAAACCAGTGGAAAGATGGTGTGGTCCTGACATTGCCTGAGGATTTTCAATCATTGCCGCCTAGAAATGCCGACATGGACGAAAATGTAGTCAGTGCTCGCAGTGACAGCGGTGGTAGCGATAGTGCAGTTGATGAACAGCTCGATCCGATTGATCTCCGAGCTCAAGTCGCCGCGGAGCAGTCCATCCTTGAGAAATTCAATAAAGAAGCTGCAGCGAGCAAATTACGACTTGAAACATTGAGTCATCAGTTGCAAAAAGCAGTCGAGCGAAAAATTACCGACGAGGAATCTCAAATCCAAGCTGCTTATAATGCACTGGTGGAGGAAGAAAAGAAGAGGCGAATGAAAGAAGCACGGGAACGCCAAGCTGCTGCTATGGAAGCGAAGGCCAAGCTGGAGAAACAAGAAGGAAAATCCAAAACGCCAAAGAATAAACTCCAAAATGCAGATATGAAGCTGGATGTCGACTTGGAGAATATTCAAATTCCAGTCGATGACTCTCAGCCCAGACTATGCACACCTCTGACTAACGTTCCAAGCGTTCGCATGCATCTCAAGACAGACGAGGCGTACCAACACATGCAAACCGTCCGAATCAAAGTCGACGCACATGTGAAACGCGAAGATTTACTGTGGGAAGCCCACGACAATTTCAGAGAATCCATTGAAAAAGAGATCCAAGCGGCCCAAACCGCGCTCGAGTCAACGATTCAAGACATGGATCGCAGCAAGGAAACTCTTGAAAAGAGCAAAGCCGAGTTTGAACGGATCAAAGAAGCTCCACCCATGCCACAATTGCATTCTGTTCCTGGTATTTTCTAGGAGTATGACAATATCTATAACAATGTGAATTTTAGAAGTCGAAGGACGGACACAATTTGAAGTCTATGATGAATTAATGCGAGAATGGGAAGAGAATGAAGTCCAACGCCGTGTGGATATTGAAGAATTGACGGAAACAATTGCTCAGATGGAGCACCGCCTTGCCACGACAACGTTGGATCGTATGCGTGACGACATTGCATGTCTCCAAGAAATACTCAAGTGTGAAATTGAACGTGGAGCTGGCCTTTGGTCCAAAAAGCGCGAGTACGGAGTGTGGCGAACGAAAATGATGCTAGATCGTGTCGATCGAGACGAACAACTGGTGCAATTGCGATTGAAATTGCAGGATTACACTGCTGAATGGGAACATTGTGATCGAATTCCCCTCCAGGCCATTAATACACTGGAGAAGCAACGGTTGCAGACACAAGCTGATCAACGACGGGAGCATTTTGCGTCCAAAATAGATACAACATTGAAGTTGATTAAATCAGCAGAGGCAGCTCAGAGGAAACTTATTCAAATGGAACTGGATGCTCTCGAATTCCACCGTCTCCGAGTCGAGGAAGAGCAATATCTGCATCAGGAGACAAAAGGAGTGTGGCTGGAGCAAAAAGTGTCGGAAGATCGAACACAGCAGAAAATTCTCCGATCTTGGTTGGTTTTAAACTATGCTCGGGAGAAACGATGGCGTCTTCTCGTGTCGTTTGATCAAATCGATGAATCTCCATGGCTGGCTCAAGAAGAATGGTTGGTTTCCCAGCTCCGCAGTCGGTAAGTTTGAACTTTATCAATCCACTTGAACATGTTTTAGTCACGAAGCAGAGATGGTGGCGATTGAAGAGAAATATGAAGTGCATATTTATGAATTAGAGCAAGAAATCGCGAAATTAGAAGTCCAAGTGCAAATTGCAAAGCAGGGCAAAGTCCAAAGCGATGCTGATAAAGCCATGGTGATGACCATCGTCAACGAGGTACATTGAAATTTATACATTGGATAAACTATTTATTGGAGGCGGATACGTTGGTCGAAGCAACGAAAGCCGAAACGATTTTATGCCTGAAAAAGCAAATGGATGAATTAATTCTCAAAATGGAAGCGCTGGAAAAGCAGCACGAGGAGAGGATTGACCGACTCCTTGCTGAGCATGCTGTCATTCGAGAGGTATAGCAAGCAACGTACAAAAACTAATTTTATTCCACGACAGGATTTAGAAAAACGCCTTGAGGTTACAGCAGCCGATGCCATTTTGCGCATGCAATGGCTCAAAGCAGTCAAGTGCGAGCTATCAGACCACAAGGTAATCAATTTTTTTCAACGATAGAATTTGCAAATAATTGTGTATTCCAGGTTCTCAACAAACATTTACTCTGTGGTATTGCTGCGCTGGAAAAACGCCGCGCGACTGAAATCAATGACATGCAAGCGCGAATTTCAAGTCAATTGAGCCGCATCCATCGCTTAGAAATGTGGAATATGAGTCTCAAGCAAAGCATTGAAGCCAACAATGACGTTTTGGTTTGTCTTGACTAGAAATCGTTGTCTAATTCATTTTTTAGCTCCAACACCAGCGCAAATTAGAGGAAAAAGTTCGCGAACATCGCGCCGAGCAACGCATTCTCCGTCATGAAGTATGGCGACAGCGTATTTCAGCCCAGCTTTTATTAACCAACGCCCATCACTTGGTCTTGTTTTTTCTCCAAGGCATTACTGGGCTTTGTGGTCATGCCAACGATGCATTGCGCGATGCTGCTGTTATTCCGGTAATTTCAAACGGCATCCGTTGTAAATATGCCATGAATTCCACGTAGATTCTAGTTGAACTGTGCAAAATGCCGAGTTTATCAGCTGAAATTCGAGCAATTTACAAAACTTTATCTTCCTCTATTTGATCCAGCGAGGAGGATTTGACGCCCCACTCAAAGCCTAACTTGGTCAACTCTTGCATCTTCTCGTCTGAAAGAGTTTCTTGATTGCTGCGAAGACGAGAGACGACCAATCCCAACTTGATGTTAGCGAGATCAACTGGCCAAGCTGGATCATCTTGAGGGACGACAAACTTGGTCGGAAGATTCCTTCAAGTTGGACAAACATATGTAAGCGATTTGATTGGTCAAAATTACTTGCTAGAATGAAATGTGATTGGATAAGATCACAATAAGTTTCAACGACCTCCGACATGCAAAGGCTCGCAAGGCAACGAATCATTTCACATCTGCCGCCATCGAGTGTGATCATGGACGCCGTTGAAAGCGCAAAGAGACTGGTGCGTCGATCATTCATAACTGGTTTCATTGATGGTGTATCTGTGTAGGCCGCCCGCGCCGCTGTGGATGAGTTTGTCAAGGACGGAGACGTTGTTGGCATTGGCAGTGGTGCGTGATCCTTCAGCTCCACATCCATATCAGAGGATGCTTTCTTGTAGGTTCGACGGTCGTTTATGCTGCGGAGCGCTTGGGAGAACGTGTTGCGAACGAAGGACTTCGTATCTCTAGCATTCCGTCGTCGTTTCAAGCATCTCAACTTATTGCCAAGTACAAGCTCAACCTGACCAACTTTGACACGCATCCTGTGATTGATATTGCGATTGACGGCGCAGACGAAGTGGATCCAGCCCTGAATTGCATCAAGGGCGGTGGAGGCTGCCATCTCCAGGAGAAAATCGTGATTTTCAACGCCAAGAAGTTTGTCATTGTCGCGGATTACCGAAAGGAATCGACCCATCTCGGTCAACAATGGACGCAAGGCATTCCGATTGAAGTTGTTCCACTTGCGTACGTTCCAATCATGCACAAGCTAAAGGAGCTCAACGGCACACCCGTTCTTCGCATGGCAAAAGCCAAAGCCGGACCTGTTGTCACTGACAACGGCAACCTCATTCTCGACACTCATGTAAACTTCCATCGGTTGCTCTCATTCTCACCATCGACGTAGTTTGGGCTCGTGCACGACCCTGAGAGTCTCGAGAAGCAGCTCAAGATGTTGCCTGGCGTTGTGGAAGTGGGCCTTTTTGTGCGATTAGCAAGCAAAGCTTTCTTCGGCCAAGCTGACGGCACCGTCAAAGAAGTTCTACCCCAGCTCCATTAAAATCCATCCAACATGCATCCCTTTCATTTGAACTCTACATGTATTCCTGATTGGGTGTGTGGGCCAGATTTGTAATAGTATTGCAATAGTATTGCACGAAGGGTATTGTAATTGATGAATTATCTATTTTCTCATCATTTTTCAAATTTCCAGGTCAAGTTCACATCTCTTCAACATCAGTGGAATCCATGTCATCCAAAAGTGGCGCCAAACTGTCTCGTAGGTCGACTTGCGGAGCATTTCCAGGCAGTTTGAAAGAAACGAGCATGGAGATGAAGTACAAGACGAGTGAGAGGATGAACGGAACGCTCTCGCTCGCCTTGTCCGTCGTTCTGGCGTTGTAGAGAGCAGAAAAGACGAGGGGACCGAGTGCTGACGACAAAGCTCGCACGCCGTACACTGCTCCTTGCACACGACCTTGTTCCTACAATTTTTTTATAAACGTCAAACAGGAGGAAAGATTGTACTCGCTCGGACACATGAGTAGACTTGAGAGATGAAATCGCGGCAAATCCAACATCACCAAAACCTGAACAAAAAGCGACGAGAAAGATAACAAACTTTGACGGCGCAAAGACAAGGACCAAGTAGAGAGCACTCATGATGGCGTATAGAGCCATGGAGATCGCCACGACAAACTTTTCACGCACACAAGATAACAGAGGTTGAAGAATCACACCTTGAGATACCATCGAAGCGACACCAACAACGAGAAGAAAGGACGCAAAGTCATCCTTGCTGAAACTCAGATACGACTACATAGATTAGACCACAATGAGGAAGTCGGCGTACGTTGAAGAAATAAGGACGATAGTTCATGAGACCAGCACTGACAAAAGTCGATAGGGCAATCACGACACTCAGTCTGCGAAACAAGCTCGATTTCAGAAGAATCGTCAACGCGCGGAAAGGATTGATGCCAGTGTATGACGGCGCGCGGCATATGATCGCGAGCGTTTCCTTGTAGACAAAGACGCACCAAACGACACGGAGAATGTAAAATATGCTCGAGATGACGAGAATTTTGTACTGGCGATGGAATAGGAATGGCGAAAGCAAGAGACCAACATACCGTCGTCAAGTACTGGGTGAGTGCAATCGCCACAGAGAAGAAGACAGATTGGATGGCAAAAATTCCTCCAAACGCAGTCGTTCTGTTTTCTGGCGCAGTGACATCGGCAATAGATGCAGCAACGACCGATCCCGTCCTGGACGACAAAGTATGAGGAAGACGAAACATGGATAGCACGTACAAGAATGAATTGTAGACGAACTTGACAATGAAGTAGACGCGAATGTCGTGATGGTATATGCTGAAAAGCATGATTGTGAAGGGATAGATGACATGAAGCACTTGAGCGGCCACAAGAAAAGCCTAGACGAAGGTGCGGTCAGACGCGGTGAATCTACTCGAGAGGAACCTTGCGGCCGTAAATGTCAGATCCCTGGCCCACCAGCGGTGTTATGATGAAACTCACAAGTGAACCAAGGGAAGATGTTGCGCTCGACCACAAGTTTGCCTGTTGGGATCCTTCTATACACGCCGTTGCATTGCTAAACTTGACGCAGTCGATCGGCTTGCCATGATTGTATTCTTGTGCAAAATACTATGTACATGCCACCACCACGATGAGAACAAGCACGAGAAAACAAGAGCGATACCTCAGTCGTCGTGATAGGAAGCACAGGGACAAGAAGGCCATACGAGAGAGATTCCAGCACGGCGAGGAAGACGAGAGGAAAGATCGCCAAGAGCACGGTGTGGACCGGCGCAAGGTGGACTGCGGCTGTCTTCATCCGAGATCGATCTTTCTTTCCAAGGAAGAATTTTAGCAAATAGAAAGTGAGCATGGATCACTTTCAACTTTCTCGTCACCCATGACGAACTTGAGCTGCCGCTACGACTTCAACTCCGATTGCCTTGCCCGGCCCATGACGTTTTCGCCGTAGAGACAATGACAAGTACTGGAGACTGCCGGCCATGAAGTGGTCTCCGGGCTGAAGAAGCACGAGGTTTTACAGCGTGGTCAAGAAGTCAACTTTCGGCATGGATTTTGAAGATGCAATCGACGGCACGAGTTGGAATCGCTCCTCTTGCTCTGTTGCTGACCTCTAAATTCATGGATATGGCGAAAAGATTGAGCGATCAGGCCAAAATCGGGATCTGAGGACGTCAGTGCAACCGAGAGAACTCCCGAATATCCCAACATGAAGATTCATTCTTCGCGCTTCACCTAGCGATACTGCTCATTGGCGTTGATGCCGAGGTAAGAGCACCTTCCAGCGTCGAGCCATAAGGAAAATTGACAAATAGTAGGCATTGTGGAATTACTTTGTTACTTTCTACCCCGCCACTCGAACCCCAAGCTGTCGAGCTGGGATATCCATTCCCCTGTCGCGACGGACCGTCTGGCGCGAATGGTGTTTGTAATCGCCCCAAGTTTCATGTCGGCGAGTTCTGCGGGCCACATTGGATCGTCACTCGGAACAACAAAAGTCTGCGGGACGTACAGCGTGCCAAATAGTCGCTTGTAGGTCTTGAGCCCCAACAATACGCGCGATCGATGGAGTTGGTTTGCATTCCACACAAATTGGATTTCGTCCAATTCTTTCTTTCTCTCCAGTGGCACTTTGGCTTTGTCGCGACGAATATTGCCGACTTTGATGCCTAATTTGAATGCCCAGAGGTGCGCTGGCCACTGCGCGTCGTCTTCTGGCACTTGAAAGTCCGTCGGCACGATCACATGGCCATGCAAAGTCTTGTAAATGTTCAACGCTTCCATGAAGAGCTCCCACTGATGCTTCGGGACATCCCATACAAATCCAATCGCGTCCAATGCTTGCACGATGGACGGCTCCAAGAGGCCGGCGCGATGCGCACGTCGAAAGGCGGAAATGTGAAAGATTTCTCCATGGAGGTGACTTGGCCACTCTGGCGTCGATGGCACTTCAATGCGCCGCAGAAACGTTGTGAATTTGGAATGGCCTTGGGTCTTGTACGCGTGTTGCGCGATTTCAAGGATGGTTTGCTGCTTGGCGATCGAAATCTTGGGTGGCGCGCTCATGCCCGTGCCCTTGTCTCGAATTTTCCACCTAAAGTCCATCGCGTCGAGTGCATCATGGAAATCCCGCGGCAGCACATCCTTGTCGCGCCGAAAGCCATTGACGAGCTCTCCCAATTTCATGTTTTCTGTCTCGGCAGGCCAGTTGGCGTCGTCGCTTGGGACGACAAAACGGACGTGGACGTTCAAGTCGCCGTAGAGTTGTTTGTACGTCTTGAGAGCCAAGAGATTTTTGTCCCAGTTGGCCTGCCGCCCATCCCAGATGAAGCCGAGGGCTTCGAGCGCCGCTTTCCTTTCTGGGGCCGGCTGGGAATTGCGCAAGCGGCCGATGATGTTGCCGAGTTTCTTGCCCCAGAACTTGGCCGGCCACGCTGGATCGCCAGCTTTGACAACATAGTGACACTTGACCATGAGATTGCCATGGATCGACTTGTAAATGCGCATCGCTTCGAGGTTGTCCTGCCATGCGAGCCACGAGATGTATTCTCTCCCATCCCATGGAAATCCAATCGCGTCAAACTCGGCGACGACGTCAGGATCCAAGAGCCCGTTCCGTTTCGCCTGTCGAAGCATCGACAAGTCAAAGCTGCGTCCGTGTAGCTCCTTGGGAAACGCCGACGTCGCGGGAACTTGATACTGGTTTGGCGTCAAGTTTGTTCTCTCCGGTCGGCCTTCCAACTCGTGCACGCATTGAGCCACTCGGAGGATCTCTCTCTGTCGGTGCAATGGAAAGCTCCTCGCGATGCTTTGCATGGTCGTGAAGGCGCACGAGGTCCGCAACGCCACGATCCGCCGAGTTGCCGCCAGCATATCGTTCCAAGTGTGGCCAATCAGTGGATGACGCTCTGATTGGTCCACCAGTTGAAAAGGCCACTACACGTAAGAAGCAGCACCATCCACCGACACATTCGCATGCTCTCTGCCTTCAAGTCGCCACGGACTATTCATCAAGTCCATCGGCTGGGAAAGCGCCGTTGACGATTCACGTCTGTGATGCATCGTCGACGGCGCTTTCCCAGCCGACTTTGCTCATACTGGACTGCAAATGAACGTTTTGAGTTGCTTTGAAGATCTTATCAATGGACGATTCGAACTCGTTGGCGGCGCTATGTACACCGAGATGTGTCCGCCGCACCGTCGATAGGCGAAGACTAGGCCTATGGAGTAAAGACTGAAGATATTGAGAGATCAATTTTTTTCAGCACAAGATCGCAAAGTCGAGAGAGATCTCTGCCCAAAGCCTGTGTTCTGGTGCTATTAGTTGTCTATGAACTTTTATCTCATGGTAGACTCACTTGGCGCTACGATGGGAAAAGAACGAGTTTCATCGTTCTTCAATGCTCGATTTGTCACTTGAAGGCTTATTCCAGGCGAAGCAATTTGAGGTCACAGATGCAAAGTGCTTCTCATAGCGATATCGCAAATCTAATTTAGACGATTTTCTTTAAAGTCGCGATATTGCAAACTTTCGGAGGCCTGTTGGAGATTGTGGAGCAACTTCTTTCGTGGTGTCGATACGTTTGCCTGGTTCTCCAAGAACGCCATTATTGCACTCACTTCAGAGTTTGACAAAGGCAGAGATGGTTCGAATCTTCGAGTCCATTCAACTCATCAAGTGTAGCTCACTCGAATCGCATTTGACTGGCTCAAGACATGAACTCGCCATGAGCGACGAAGGTTGGCAAAAGTCATACGAAGAAATCTCTCAAGGCAGAAAAGAGGAGATGGACATCCTCAACGTCAGTAACGAAGGGTGATAGCCACCGCTTTGTCGACTTGTTTCATCAACTTGACGAGATTTCTCGGCGAAATATCGCATCAATCTCATCCGATCTTTCTATATCTCGTCATGGAGACTTTCGATGGCCACGACAAGATCGCAGTGTGCATTTTGTCCAGACCATGTCGCTCGGGTGCATTGTCAACTACAGGAAAGTCGTCGTGCCGTCCAAGACAGTCGCAGAACTCGATGCGGACGAATGATTGTGGTCGTTTTCAGTCGATCCGTCCACGTTTATCTCGTTCAAAATGATCCATTTCAATCGGTGGTGGCTCCTTCTCTTCACCTTCCTCGCCAATTTGACAGCAGGATCAGTCTTAGCCTTCACAGCGTTGTACGACGCGCTCGACGTCTATTTCTACGGCAGTCCGACGAAATCGTCCGTCACAGTCATGCTCCAAGCGTACATTTGGATGGGCATCAGCGCGGCGTTCTCTGGGCCATATATTGAACGACAAGGTCCAAGAATGGGCATGACCATCGGCACCGTCCTCCTGCGATCGGCTTTGTGCTCTCGCAGTTGGCTGTCGGAGCTCAAAGTCCCATCTTTCTCAACGTTGGGTACTCTTACACCTTCCTTGGCATCGTTTCATCGCTTCTATGTCGTAGATATGGCGCTTTCTGCGGCTCTGGCTTTGGTTTTGTCTTGATCGCGACCATGTCGACCGTCCAAAAATGGTTTCCAGACTTGCGAGGCGTCGTCAGCGGTCTCATCATGTTTGCCTTTGGACTCGGCAATGCTCTCTTCACTGTCATCTACACCAAAGGCTGAAATCGAGCTGGAGCATATGCCCCTGTCACCGACGTCACCAATGTGCCAAAAATCTTTTGGATGACCGGTACATTAGCTTCGAGTGGCCAGCAAACTTTGTTGACTTTACGTAGGCGTTGCGATTGTGATCATCTTGGCGCTCACGACTCTGGTCATTCGGACGCCTCCTGTAACATTTACAGCCAACGGCCATGACATGCATGGCATTCCAGTGTCGAAAGCGCCAGATCCGCAAGTCGTCAACGACGAATACCTCAAAATTGGTCTGCCAATCTGGCCAAACTTGACGTCTCATACGTTTCTTGCAGGGATGACATTTGTCAACTATTCCGTCGTCCAAAGCGAGCTGGAAGGCACGGATCGAAGTTATTTCCAGCACGTCAAGGCGCTTTCGCTTCTTCAGTGCATCGCGTCGACCGATTTCTTGTGTCTTTACATTGCATTTGCAGCCAATATCATCCCAGCGCTCATGTTTTCCACCGAGTTGAGAGATATTTCCATCGGCGTCTTTGGCGAATCCGTCGAGGTCACAAACGCTGTGCTCACGCAAGGCTTGAGTAAGTCGACGCTGTCGTTTCCCTGCTAATACTTTTTTTTATTTCCAGTTTCCAATTCGCTTGGCCGTCTCTGTGTGCCGCTCGTCTCCGACTTGATGATTCGCATTTTCTACACCAACCCGGCGTTTTCTCGCAAGGCAGTGTTTGCAGCGCTCTTGACGTACCAACTTGTCTTTTTAGCCGTCGTTCCCAAAGCTTCCATTACATTTGGAACGTTCCGATGGCTTGGCTTGTCCTTTGTCTTTGCCTCTGGAGGCGGCCTCGCCCTCATCCAGTGCTTCATCACCGACTTATTCGGCGTCTATCACGCTGGAACCATGTACGGCCTCATTATGACGTGCTGGTCTTTGCGAGCAGTCGTTCTCGGGTATGCTTTCACGTCGTTCAAAGTAACACACGATTCGTTCACGGACCAGCTTCAATGGATGCTGGCTTTGATCATTCTTGGCTGGGTCGCCATGTTGTTTGTGCGCACGAATTCGATGGATCGATTCTTCTATGGCTACCAGTACAGTCTCTGCGGCAAAGTTATCTTTCAATGGGCATTTCTTCGAGTCCCGAGCGACACATATGACGTGGAAGAGGAAAGCGTGACGATCTTAGCACCGCCACATGCAAGCGCTTTGTCCGAGGACGGATTTATTCTATGGCAATCCGACTCTGCAAAGTCACTCGCGCCTTTGAACCTTGCCACTTAGCGTTTAAAGCATCAATACACATTACAGCTTCCACGCGGTCGACCGAACGCGAACGTCCGCGACTAAATCCAGCGCTTCTTTCGCTCGTTCCCGAATCTGCGGCGATTCGGCGCCACACAGGGCGACGAGAGTTTCCGTCGCTTGGGGGCAATGCACAAATCGACTCTTTTGAACATCATGGACGAGTAAATTCTTGAGCCACTGAAGCGCATTCAAGACCATTTCCGTCGCGTCGGAAGCGCCAAGAACGTCGACAAGGATTGGCATGTGGTGGCTCACGGCGGCAAACGAGTTTTCATACGACAGAGCGCACATGGCCCGCACAGCATCCGCCCGCCATGAGACTTGGTGGTTTTGACAAGTTTCAAGGAGGAAATTGACCCAATTTGAATCGGCAATCATGTCCAAGCGGTTTTCAGGATGATAAAAGACGAGATTGCCAACAAGTTGAAAGATATACTGCTGCACAAGTCGCCACGCTGGATCTGGCTTGGAACAAATTGAAAACCATGTCGAGCCATGAAGACTCAGCCGCGTTTGGTTGTCCCGATTCCAACTGAGCTGGAGAAGCGTCCAGCTCGTCTGTTCGACCATGACCAAGTCGTGGACGGCCAAGAACGGCAATACCAAATCAATGACACCAACGTCTCCAAGATGGCCACGAATCGCATCATCCTGGCTCACGACACCCAAAACCATAATCGCAGCGGCTTGGACGCTGGCAAAGCCCGACTCGAGGAGATTCAGACAGAGGTCGAGATACGCTGGTTTCTCTCGCCAAACTGCCACGACGGACTCGGGGTTTGCGTGGAGAATATGCACGACACAGAGCGAAATGTTGCATTGAATGGCGTCCATCTTGCCGTCTTCCACAGCATCGCTCAGGTATGGCACCATTGAGAGTGTCATGAGCTGAGCGAAGCCTCCACATTCCACCAGTTGTAATATCATGGCTTGGTGGCTTTCAGTCAAATTGGCGAGGGCTGCTGTGGCCATATCGAGAGCGTCGACGTCGCGACTGGTGGTGGCAACTCGCACCAGGACAGCGATAATGTCGAGACCGTGGAGAACTCCTTGGTGGGTTTTGTTTTGAAATGATAAATTGGCCAAGCTGTGGAGAGCATGGACTTGCATGAGTCGACTTGGCGCCGTCTCGGCAAGAGTGACAAGCTGGGCTAAAAAGCCAGGAAATCGTCCGATCAATTGAATATTCCGTGTATGCATGGCTAGCGTGGCGAGAGACGCCAGAGCTCCTTCTTGAATGTCCAAAGGCGCACTGGAATTGCCACTAAGCTCGACAAGAATCGCCAAAGCGCCGCTTGTATCGCCAATCGCAAGAATATTGGTCTCGTTGATCGTATTTGGAATTTCAGACTGGCTCACCCAATGTTGAGTCTCCCGTAGTATATGCAGTCGATCAAGATGCGACTGGAACTTCTCGTGGTTTGTATAATCCGCTGAGAGATTCATCTCCGAGCTTGTAGCACCGACAGGGTCGTCAAACTCTGCCTTGGATTCCTGGAGAGCGTGCGAAGCTTCTTTTGATAATTTATTGACCCAATTCGTCCAAACTAGCGTGAAATTACGATGAACAACCACCACCAGCAAAAAGATTACCTGTTTTGGCTTGCCAACCAATAAACCTCAGTGACTTTGGTGCGTTCCATCCTAATTTACCCAGAGATGAGGTTGCTAGAGCTCGAATTTCAGCTGATAAACTCGGCATTTTGCACAGTTCAACTAGAATCTACGTGGAATTCATGGCATATTTACAACGGATGCCGTTTGAAATTACCGGAATAACAGCAGCATCGCGCAATGCATCGTTGGCATGACCACAAAGCCCAGTAATGCCTTGGAGAAAAAACAAGACCAAGTGATGGGCGTTGGTTAATAAAAGCTGGGCTGAAATACGCTGTCGCCATACTTCATGACGGAGAATGCGTTGCTCGGCGCGATGTTCGCGAACTTTTTCCTCTAATTTGCGCTGGTGTTGGAGCTAAAAAATGAATTAGACAACGATTTCTAGTCAAGACAAACCAAAACGTCATTGTTGGCTTCAATGCTTTGCTTGAGACTCATATTCCACATTTCTAAGCGATGGATGCGGCTCAATTGACTTGAAATTCGCGCTTGCATGTCATTGATTTCAGTCGCGCGGCGTTTTTCCAGCGCAGCAATACCACAGAGTAAATGTTTGTTGAGAACCTGGAATACACAATTATTTGCAAATTCTATCGTTGAAAAAAATTGATTACCTTGTGGTCTGATAGCTCGCACTTGACTGCTTTGAGCCATTGCATGCGCAAAATGGCATCGGCTGCTGTAACCTCAAGGCGTTTTTCTAAATCCTGTCGTGGAATAAAATTAGTTTTTGTACGTTGCTTGCTATACCTCTCGAATGACAGCATGCTCAGCAAGGAGTCGGTCAATCCTCTCCTCGTGCTGCTTTTCCAGCGCTTCCATTTTGAGAATTAATTCATCCATTTGCTTTTTCAGGCATAAAATCGTTTCGGCTTTCGTTGCTTCGACCAACGTATCCGCCTCCAATAAATAGTTTATCCAATGTATAAATTTCAATGTACCTCGTTGACGATGGTCATCACCATGGCTTTATCAGCATCGCTTTGGACTTTGCCCTGCTTTGCAATTTGCACTTGGACTTCTAATTTCGCGATTTCTTGCTCTAATTCATAAATATGCACTTCATATTTCTCTTCAATCGCCACCATCTCTGCTTCGTGACTAAAACATGTTCAAGTGGATTGATAAAGTTCAAACTTACCGACTGCGGAGCTGGGAAACCAACCATTCTTCTTGAGCCAGCCATGGAGATTCATCGATTTGATCAAACGACACGAGAAGACGCCATCGTTTCTCCCGAGCATAGTTTAAAACCAACCAAGATCGGAGAATTTTCTGCTGTGTTCGATCTTCCGTCACTTTTTGCTCCAGCCACACTCCTTTTGTCTCCTGATGCAGATATTGCTCTTCCTCGACTCGGAGACGGTGGAATTCGAGAGCATCCAGTTCCATTATAATAAGTTTCCTCTGAGCTGCCTCTGCTGATTTAATCAACTTCAATGTTGTATCTATTTTGGACGCAAAATGCTCCCGTCGTTGATCAGCTTGTGTCTGCAACCGTTGCTTCTCCAGTGTATTAATGGCCTGGAGGGGAATTCGATCACAATGTTCCCATTCAGCAGTGTAATCCTGCAATTTCAATCGCAATTGCACCAGTTGTTCGTCTCGATCGACACGATCTAGCATCATTTTCGTTCGCCACACTCCGTACTCGCGCTTTTTGGACCAAAGGCCAGCTCCACGTTCAATTTCACACTTGAGTATTTCTTGGAGACATGCAATGTCGTCACGCATACGATCCAACGTTGTCGTGGCAAGGCGGTGCTCCATCTGAGCAATTGTTTCCGTCAATTCTTCAATATCCACACGGCGTTGGACTTCATTCTCTTCCCATTCTCGCATTAATTCATCATAGACTTCAAATTGTGTCCGTCCTTCGACTTCTAAAATTCACATTGTTATAGATATTGTCATACTCCTAGAAAATACCAGGAACAGAATGCAATTGTGGCATGGGTGGAGCTTCTTTGATCCGTTCAAACTCGGCTTTGCTCTTTTCAAGAGTTTCCTTGCTGCGATCCATGTCTTGAATCGTTGACTCGAGCGCGGTTTGGGCCGCTTGGATCTCTTTTTCAATGGATTCTCTGAAATTGTCGTGGGCTTCCCACAGTAAATCTTCGCGTTTCACATGTGCGTCGACTTTGATTCGGACGGTTTGCATGTGTTGGTACGCCTCGTCTGTCTTGAGATGCATGCGAACGCTTGGAACGTTAGTCAGAGGTGTGCATAGTCTGGGCTGAGAGTCATCGACTGGAATTTGAATATTCTCCAAGTCGACATCCAGCTTCATATCTGCATTTTGGAGTTTATTCTTTGGCGTTTTGGATTTTCCTTCTTGTTTCTCCAGCTTGGCCTTCGCTTCCATAGCAGCAGCTTGGCGTTCCCGTGCTTCTTTCATTCGCCTCTTCTTTTCTTCCTCCACCAGTGCATTATAAGCAGCTTGGATTTGAGATTCCTCGTCGGTAATTTTTCGCTCGACTGCTTTTTGCAACTGATGACTCAATGTTTCAAGTCGTAATTTGCTCGCTGCAGCTTCTTTATTGAATTTCTCAAGGATGGACTGCTCCGCGGCGACTTGAGCTCGGAGATCAATCGGATCGAGCTGTTCATCAACTGCACTATCGCTACCACCGCTGTCACTGCGAGCACTGACTACATTTTCGTCCATGTCGGCATTTCTAGGCGGCAATGATTGAAAATCCTCAGGCAATGTCAGGACCACACCATCTTTCCACTGGTTTTTCACGATATCCCAGCCTTGTGGAGGGACGTACGCCATGACAGGCGGCATCTCCCACGAGCTTTCTCCAGTTGTGGCGTTGTAATAATAGTTGTCGACAAATGTCCATTGCTTGGCGTGGGCGATGCGCTCATGGACTCTCAATGCTTCCTCATCCAGACGCATCTTCATCCTCACGGCTTCACTGCGCTTTTGTTTCTCTTCCTCGGACAATTCCTTCATGAACGGTTTGAGAATCGTCGGTGGCACGACGACAAAGTCGGGCCAAATATCAGCCATCCATTCTTTCTCCATGCGCCGATCTTCTTTCTCCTTGGACCATTTTTGCTGCCAAGACTTGCATTTCGCCACACTTCCACGTAATTGCTGCTCCAGTGATGTGGTCGTGTCTTGTTGCTGCTTAAGGTAGCATTGAATATGTGGAAGACGAGCTTGAGAAGCTGCAAGTCGAGTTTGAAATTGGTCCAGTCGACTGTTGCAGATGTCTTCAAAAGATGCACAGAGTTGGTTCAAACTGTCGACAGCGCGGTCCATGGACGACCGCTCGTCCTTCTCATCGGCAGGCTCGTCATGGAGTTCCTCTTCTTGAACCTCTTCCTCTTCTTTCGCATCAATGGACTCGACGCTCCTGTCGTCCATCAAGCTTGGGAAGGATCGTGTCCCTTCGACCAAAACGCAAGTTCGACAAAATGTCGATTCAAAGACTTCACACATTTGAAATGTCCATCGCATGAATCCATGCAATCGAAACTTGGGCGAACTTGGATCGCCCAGCTCGCTATCTTTGCTTTGTGTCTCCACCCATGGAAGGATATCCAAAGTCGATCATCGAATCTCAGCGGTCGGGAAGACGGTCATCGTCATCCCTGGAGATATTCATCCAAGAGAGGCTTTCATGTGTGTAAGACTGAGCTTCAGTGGCTGCTGACATCCATGAACTCGTGTCGGCATGTCAGCATCCTATCTGTGTGATCATGCACTTTGCGTCATCGTAGCGAGTGCAATTCATGCCATGCTCTTCAAAGTTGGAAAGAATGATGATTCCAAGTGATGACAAAAGTGTCGATAAGCGCGCGACGGACGTGATTCAGAACCGTCGCGCTCTTGCATTCCCTCATCACTGCAATTATAGAAGACATTCCTAGACAAGCCCATTCGCCACGCCAAGCTGTCCATGTGGTGCATGGCCTCCAGAGGACGAGCGATTTGAAGGAAACGACTCTGTCGCACCTAACAAGACCAAGTGTGATGGTGATTGGTTCAAGACAATTGTTTCCATGCTGGCTCGCGTTTGTCTCCAAGTCGCTCTACGGCCATGGACGTTGAGGACATTCTCATCGAAGCCTCGAGGCATTCTATTGCAAACACAGAAAGATTTCCTACGAGTGGCCCAATGCGTGCATGAAATGCAGGGAAGACCAGAGAGAACACATCTCACACCTGCCTTGTTCCGAGTCCCAGAAGAAGAGTCATTTCCGAAGGAGCTACATGGCAAGACTTTCAATATAGCCTATATCCGAAGAGCAAAGCAAGATGAAGGACTGGGTGCGGATATTGTTGCAGTGGGAAGAAAATCTCGAGGCATTACGCATTTTCAAGTCAATTCATGGTAATCTCCATGTACCAAAATATTACAAAGTGAAGACAGAAGACGCTCAATGGCCAGAGAAACTCTGGGGCAAGAATTTGGGGTTTGCTGTAGTAAGGTTGAGACAACTACAAGAAAGAATGGATCCATCAAAACGAGAGACATTGGATTCGATGGGATTTATTTGGGATGCCATTCAAGCCAAGTGGGAGAAGAATCTACTGTCTCTTGAGACGTACAAAGCCATCGAAGGAGATTTACTCGTGAAGACATCTGGTACAACAAGCTTTGTTGTACCAGAGCGAGATCCAGCATGGCCAAAAGACACTTGGAATATGAGATTGGGATATTTAGTTTCTACTTGTCGAAAGAAGAAAGAGTCTCTTCCTCGAAACATTCATGATGCTTTGACTGCCATGGGATTTGTATGGAAAGTGAAAGACAAAGGAACTGGACCTGGTCGACCACCACGCATTTCGACTGCCAAACAACACGAAATTCTTGAAATTGTTCAAGTCCAACATAAACTCCAAGGCCATACGAGATTCACAACGTTGCCAAACCCATTCAAAGTCCCGGCGTCGTCTGAGTGGCCACAACATCTCCATGGATGCATTGTCGAAACGTCCAAGTTCAGAAGAGCATATCGAATGGGCTTGCTGGATGCTTCGGTTGTGGCTAAATTAGATGACCTTGGATTTGTATGGAACGACAATCAACTCCAGTGGAGTCTTACAATGGAAGCTCTTCAGATCTTCAAGAATATCTATGGCCATGTCGATGTGCCTCAAGACTTTGAAATTTCTCAAGAAGATCATCTGTGGCCAGATGATTTGTGGACCATGAGATTGGGTATAAAGTTGCGAATATTCGTGGTCGCCAAACCAAACTGACTGTGGAGCAGAGGCAAGAGCTGGCTGCACTTGACTTTGTCTGGGATGCAAACAAACTCCATTGGAATCGAAAATTATTAGCGTTAAAAACGTACAAGCAGCTCTACGGCAATTTGCGCGTTCCACATAATTTTATTGTGCCTAAAGATGATCCCGCTTGGCCGACAGATGTCCAGGACATCGAGTTAGGAACTGTTGTCAATAACTTCCGCAGAAATCAAGCGACTCTTTCGGACGAGAAGAAGCGCGAGTTGAACAAGTTAGACTTTGAGTGGAGTGCCAAATCCTAATCTGTCAATCCAAACGTTCAAATTTGATATTCAAGAGTTCTTTTAGTGCACTCATCACTTTTAATTGACAACGAAAGTCGGCATATGAGTTGCTAAATACTTCGAATCTGAAATTAGACAGAGATCGATTGCAGAGCGAGCAAGAAATATATGCCTTGGATGACGAAACGTCAAGTTTGGTTCCTTATCCTGCCGAAGATATTCACGAGCTGTCTGTGTGGACGCAATGTAGCCTGAACTTGCATCACTGCATCAATTATCCGCTTCTATGTGGAGGGTTCACAGCTCAGTAGCCATATCTCGGAGAACAAGGACGATGAAACTTGACCACTTCGTGGGGGTGATTGGTTCAAGTCATCCACTGTCATGCTGGTTCGCCATTGTTTCCAAATGACTCGGCGGCCATGGATGCCAAGGACATACTCGACGAGCCCTCCAAGAATTTCATCGCCGAGCCAGAAAGGTATCCTACGAGTGGTCCAATGCATGCATACCATTCAGAGAAGGCCTGACGGGACGACCTGCTTTGATTCGTTCAAGCTCGGTATTCTATCGACGACTGTAAAACTAGAAAGCACTCCTTGAAGGGCTCTTTGCCCAAGACTTGGGATTTGCCTCCAAAGTACAAGCATGAACGTCCCTGACTGTCGTCAAAGCCATTGAATCGCAATTGCACCAGTGGTTCGTCTCGATCGACACGATCTAGCATCATTTTCGTTCGCCACACTCCGTACTCGCGCTTTTTGGACCAAAGGCCAGCTCCACGTTCAATTTCACACTTGAGTATTTCTTGGAGACATGCAATGTCGTCACGCATACGATCCAACGTTGTCGTGGCAAGGCGGTGCTCCATCTGAGCAATTGTTTCCGTCAATTCTTCAATATCCACACGGCGTTGGACTTCATTCTCTTCCCATTCTCGCATTAATTCATCATAGACTTCAAATTGTGTCCGTCCTTCGACTTCTAAAATTCACATTGTTATAGATATTGTCATACTCCTAGAAAATACCAGGAACAGAATGCAATTGTGGCATGGGTGGAGCTTCTTTGATCCGTTCAAACTCGGCTTTGCTCTTTTCAAGAGTTTCCTTGCTGCGATCCATGTCTTGAATCGTTGACTCGAGCGCGGTTTGGGCCGCTTGGATCTCTTTTTCAATGGATTCTCTGAAATTGTCGTGGGCTTCCCACAGTAAATCTTCGCGTTTCACATGTGCGTCGACTTTGATTCGGACGGTTTGCATGTGTTGGTACGCCTCGTCTGTCTTGAGATGCATGCGAACGCTTGGAACGTTAGTCAGAGGTGTGCATAGTCTGGGCTGAGAGTCATCGACTGGAATTTGAATATTCTCCAAGTCGACATCCAGCTTCATATCTGCATTTTGGAGTTTATTCTTTGGCGTTTTGGATTTTCCTTCTTGTTTCTCCAGCTTGGCCTTCGCTTCCATAGCAGCAGCTTGGCGTTCCCGTGCTTCTTTCATTCGCCTCTTCTTTTCTTCCTCCACCAGTGCATTATAAGCAGCTTGGATTTGAGATTCCTCGTCGGTAATTTTTCGCTCGACTGCTTTTTGCAACTGATGACTCAATGTTTCAAGTCGTAATTTGCTCGCTGCAGCTTCTTTATTGAATTTCTCAAGGATGGACTGCTCCGCGGCGACTTGAGCTCGGAGATCAATCGGATCGAGCTGTTCATCAACTGCACTATCGCTACCACCGCTGTCACTGCGAGCACTGACTACATTTTCGTCCATGTCGGCATTTCTAGGCGGCAATGATTGAAAATCCTCAGGCAATGTCAGGACCACACCATCTTTCCACTGGTTTTTCACGATATCCCAGCCTTGTGGAGGGACGTACGCCATGACAGGCGGCATCTCCCACGAGCTTTCTCCAGTTGTGGCGTTGTAATAATAGTTGTCGACAAATGTCCATTGCTTGGCGTGGGCGATGCGCTCATGGACTCTCAATGCTTCCTCATCCAGACGCATCTTCATCCTCACGGCTTCACTGCGCTTTTGTTTCTCTTCCTCGGACAATTCCTTCATGAACGGTTTGAGAATCGTCGGTGGCACGACGACAAAGTCGGGCCAAATATCAGCCATCCATTCTTTCTCCATGCGCCGATCTTCTTTCTCCTTGGACTATTTCTGCTGCCACGACTTGCATTTCGCCACACTTCCACGTAATTGCAGCTCCAGCGATGCGATCGTGTCTTGTTGGAGCTAAAGGCAGGATCGAATATGTGGAAGACAAGCTTGAGAAGTTGCAAGTCGAGTTTGAAATTGGCCCAGTCGACTGTTGCAGATGTCCTTAAAAGATGCACAGAGTTGGTTCAAACTGTCGACAGCGCGTTCCATCAACGACCGCTCGTCCTTCTCATCGGCAGGCTCGTCATGGAGTTCCTCTTCTTGAACCTCTTCCTCTTCTTTCGCATCAATGGACTCGACGCTCCTGTCGTCCATCAAGCTTGGGAAGGATCGTGTCCCTTCGACCAAAACGCAAGTTCGACAAAATGTCGTTTCATAGACTTTATACATTTGAAATGTCCATTGCATGAATATACAATAGTGACTTGGGCGAGCATGCTTTGATTTCCACTCCAGCAAGGATATCCACACTTAAAGACGTCAATCATCGATAGCTCTCTAACTGGGAACACTGTCATCGTTATACCTGGAGAATCGGGTCCAAGAGAGGCTGTCATGCACGTGAGATTGAGCTCCAGTAATGGCTGACGTCCGAGAAGTGCCGTTAGCATGTCAACACGACTGCCGTAGTCTGCTGCTTGTAGTCTGTCGAAGTCAAACGAATGCACAAGTCATTGCACTTTGAACCAAAAGTGAAATGTCCTGCTATGTTCGAAAGAATGCCAAGAGTCAGCGTTGCGCTCTTGAAATCTCTCGACGCTTGCAAGTCGAGAAGACATTCCTTGGGGAGTTCGCTGTTCAAGTAGCTATCCATCTTGCGATTTGCTAGGAGAACTTCCCAGCAATGTCCAAGCAAAGGATTCTGTCGAACCTAAAATGACAGGACTTCAGTGTAGTCCCTTCAAGTGATTGGTGGAAGACATCCGTTGTCATGCTTGCTCGTTTCTCCATCCAAGGCGCTGCTCGGCTGCCATGGATGCCGAGGGCATTTTCAACGAAACCTCCAAACACATTTCGTTCACAAACACAGAAAGATTTCCTACGAGTGGCCCAATGCGTACATGAAATGCAGGGAAGACCAGGGAGAACACATCTCACACCATGCATTTACACTGTGCCGGAGCACGAACCATTTCCGAAGGAGCTCCATGGGAAGAGGTTTGATGTGAGATACATCCGAAAAGCGAAGCGAGATGGACGACTGGATGCGGATATTGTTGCTCAACTGGATGAGATTGGCTTTTCATGGAATGGAAATGAACAACAATCGTTGCAACAATGGGAAGACAACCTCGAAGCATTACGCATTTACAAGGCAATTCATGGCAATCTCAACGTACCTCATTTTTACAAAGTGGACATGGGAGATGCTGAATGGCCAGAGAAACTCTCGGGCAAGAAATTGGGAAAGACCGTCTCTGCATTGAGAACACGACATGAAACTTTGGATCCATCAAGACGAGAGATATTGGATTCGATGGGATTTGTTTGGGATGGCATTCAAGCCAAGTGGGACAAGAATCTACTGGCCCTTGAGACCTACAAAGCCATCGAAGGAAATTTACTCATGAAGCAGTCATTTGTTGTACCAGACCAAGATCCAGCATGGCCAAAAGACACTTGGAATGTGAAATTGGGGCTTTTAGTGTCGACTTGTCGAAGAACGAAAGACGATCTTCCTCCTGAGATTTATGATGCTTTGAATGCGATGGGATTTGTATGGAAAGTGAGAGATAAAGGAACTGGACCAGGACAACCACCATACATTTCAATTTCCAAACAACAAGAAATTCTTGAAGTTTTTCAAGCAAAGCAAAAACTCCAAGGCCATACAACATTCACAACTTTGCCACGTACATTTGTGGTCCCATCATCATCCGAGTGGCCACAGCGTCTCCATGGATGCAATGTGTTTGTGTCAGAGTTCAGAAGAGCATATCAAATGGGTATTCTGGAAGACTCAATTGTTGCGAAGTTGGATGCGATGAGATTTGTTTGGGACGACAGCCAACACAAGTGGGACCTCACAATGGAAGCTCTTGAGATCTTCAAGAAAATCAATGGCCATGTCGAAGTGCCTCAAGACTTTGAAATTTCACAAGCAGATCGTCTGTGGCCAGAATACTTGTGGACCATGAAATTGGGACTAAAAGTTGCGAATATTCGTGCTCGCAAAAATAAACTAACTTTGCAACAGAGACAAGAGCTGGATGCACTTGACTTTGTATGGGATGCAAACAAACTCCATTGGAATCGAAACTTATCAGCGTTGAAAGCATACAAGCAGAACTACGGCAATCTGCGCGTTCCACAAGCGTTTGTGGTGCCGAAAGATGATCCAGATTGGCCATCAGTTTACGCCAAGATCAAGTTAGGAACTGTTGTCAATAACCTCCGCAGAAATCAAGCGACTCTTTCGGACAAGAAGAAGCGCGAGTTGAACAAGTTAGACTTTGAGTGGAGTGCCAAATCCTAATCTGTCAATCCAAACGTTCAAATTTGATATTCAAGAGTTCTTTTAGTGCACTCATCACTTTTAATTGACAACGAATGTTGGCATAATATGCCAACATTCGTCTTTAGCATCTGAAATGTGACAGAGATCGATTGCAGAGTGAGCAAGAATTCTATGCCTTGGACCAGAGGACACCATCGACGATCTTGCGATTCTCAGCTGCTCCTGACCACATGAGAGTTGAGCTCCAGCGAGGTGCAGTGATTCGTTGACGTCGAATGGCTGGCGTCATACAAAGCTTCATGACAAACTTGCGGAAATCGAGTGACAAGGCAACGAGACCTGTTCAGCCAACACAATCCATTGCCAGGCAGTAACTCACAGCTTACTTCGAATGCACTGACGGGAACACGCTGAATCGTCGTCGTAATTCATCAACCGTCTCGTACTACAACACACTGCTTGCTCAATTGATGCTCATTTCCGGGATATCTTTCTTCTGTGGCTTGAAGAGTACGACATGGAACGCCTTCCCCCGCTTGCTAAACACCAATTCTGCCACGTGTCTAGCTTTGTACTGGTTCAAGCGATTGTCCATGGCAAAGTCCACCATGTTGCATGGATGATGGGTCGCCAATCTTGAACACTTGTCGCCATATCTGCCCATGTATTTTGCAGAATGGATCGGGCAAGCTCTAGTTCTTGCACTCCAACAAGGTCTTGCTCGTTTCTGCTACCAGGACTTGCATTTCGCCATACTTCCACGTAATTCCAGCTCCAGCGATGCCACCGTGTCTTGTTGCTGCTAAAGGCAAGATCGAATATGTGGAAGACAAGTTTGAGAAGTTGCAAGTCGAGTTTGAAATTGGTCCAGTCGACTCTTGCAGATGTCCTCAAAAGATGCACAGAGTTGGTTCAAACTGTCGACAGCGCGGTCCATCAACGACCGCTCGCCCTTCTCATCCGTAAGATTGTCATGGAGTTCCTCTTCTTGAACATCTTCCTCTTCTTTCGCATCAATGGACTCGACGCTGCTGTCGTCCATCAAGCTTGGGAAGGTTCGTGTCCCTTCGACCAAAATGCAAGTTCGACTAAATGTACATCACATATTTGAAATGTCCATTGCAGGAGTCCAAGCAATCGTGACTTGGACAAACTTGGATCGCCTATCTCGCTATCTTTGCTTTGTGTCTCCACCCATGGAAGGATATCCAAAGTCGATCATCGAATCTCAGCGGTCGGGAAGACAGTCATCGTCATCCCTGGAGATATTCATCCAAGAGAGGCTTTCATGTCTGTAAGACTGAGCTCCAGTGGCTGCTGACATCCACGAGCTCGTGCCGGCATGTTGGCATCTTATCTGTGTGAGCGTGTACTTGAAGCAAGTGCAGCTTCTCGGCATGGTCTTCTAACGTTATGTTCAAAAGAATAATGATTCCAAGTGTCAGCAAAAGTGTCGATAAGCGCGCAACGGATATGATTCAAAACCATCGCGCTCTTGCATTTCCTCGTCAAATGCAATTATAGAAGGCATTCCTAGACAAGCTCACTCGCCACGTCAAGCTGTCCATGTGGTGCATGGCCTCCAGAGGACGAGCGATTTGAAGGAAACGACTCTGTCGCACCTAACAAGACCAAGTGTGATGGTGATTGGTTCAAGACAATTGTTTCCATGCTGGCTCGCGTTTGTCTCCAAGTCGCTCTACGGCCATGGACGTTGAGGACATTCTCATCGAAGCCTCGAGGCATTCTATTGCAAACACAGAAAGATTTCCTACGAGTGGCCCAATGCGTGCATGAAATGCAGGGAAGACCAGAGAGAACACATCTCACACCTGCCTTGTTCCGAGTCCCAGAAGAAGAGTCATTTCCGAAGGAGCTACATGGCAAGACTTTCAATATAGCCTATATCCGAAGAGCAAAGCAAGATGAAGGACTGGGTGCGGATATTTGGGGTGCGGATATTGTTGCTCAACTGGATGAGATTGGCTTTTCATGGGATGGAAGAGAACAAAAGCCGAGTCAACAATGGGAAGAAAACCTCGAGGCATTACGCATTTACAAGGCAATTCATGGCAATCTCAATGTACCTCATTTTTAGAAAGTGGAAATGGGAGATGCTGAATGGCCAGAGAAACTCTGGGGCAAGAGATTGGGATTTGCAGTCCTCAACATCAGACATCGACGAGAAACAATCGATCCTTCAAGACGAGAGATATTGGATTCGATGGGGTTTGTTTGGGATGGCATTCAAGCCAAGTGGGAGAAGAATCTCCTAGCACTTGAGACGTACAAAGCTATCTATGAAGATTTACTGGTGAGGACAACGTTTGTGGTACCTGACCAAGATCTATCATGGCCAAAAGACACTTGGAATATGAAATTGGGATATTTTGTGTCTTCTTGTTGAAGAAATAAGAACTCTCTTCCTCCTGAGATTTATGACGCATTGACTGCGATGGGATTTGTATGGAAAGTGAGAGACAAAGGAGCTGGACCAGCACGACCACCGATCTTTTCCATTTCCAAACAGCATGAAATTCTTGAAATTGTTGAAGTCCAATACAAGCTACAAGGCCACACAAGATTCACGACATTACCAAGTCCATTTAAAGTACCTCAACCCCTGCATGTACATTGTGCCACCTAATGAACCATTTCCAAAGGAGCTCCATGGCAAGACGCTGAATTTGAATGATACTCGAAGTGCCAAACGAGATAGACGACTGGACACTGGTATTGCTGCTCAGATTGGCTTTCCATGGCAAGGAAGAGAACATAGGTCAAATAACTAGTGGGAAGAAAACCTCGAAGCATTGCGCATTTACAAGTCAATTCACCCCAATCTTACAAAGTGAAGGCGGGCGACTCCTCGATGAGGTGGCTCATTTGATGTGTAGGCCCCCCTGGCAGAATACTTGTTGCCGTCAGGACACACAGATACGATCAAGACGACGTGCGCACTGCTGGTCGTGTTTGTCAAGACGTTGGGCGTCGCGTTTTGTCCAGGGTGTATTGGGCAGCTGATTTTTGACTATGAACATGGAAGATGACATGGACGAAGCGCATGGAATCGCGTTGCAAACACCATGACGGAGGGCGGGAGTGCACTTGGCCCGAGAAAAGGATGCGTGATGTTGCTGAATTCCATGTGATTTTCCCGACAGACTGTCTATTTTACCGTAGATGATTGGGATTTATTTGGGGTGCTATTCAAGCCAAATGGCAGAAGAATCTACTGTCTCTTGAGACGTACAAAGCCATCTATGGACATTTACTGGTCAAGCAGTCATTTGTTGTACCAGACCAAGATCCAGCACGGCCAAAAGACACTTGGAATGTGAAATTGGGAAAATTAGTTGCAAATTGTCGAAAGAGTAAGGACTCACTTCCTCCTGAGATTTATGACGCATTGACTGCCATGGGATTTGTATGGAAAGTGGGAGACCAAGGAACTGGACTTGTTGAACTACCAAGCATTTTGATATTAAAGCAACACCAAATTCTTGAAATTATGTTCAAGAGCAATACAGACAACAAGGTCATACCAGATTCACAACATTACCGAATCCATTCGATGTCCCATCAAATTCGCAGTGGCCACAGCATCTTTGTGGAAAATGTGTGAATGTGTCAGACTTCAGAAGGACCAATCGAATGGGCTTGCTCGACAACTCAATTATCGCTTCTGTAGATGAAGCGTTGTTTTCATACCACGAGCTTGGAACGATGGGATATTCCATCGGTTGATTGCCAGGTTTTGACCGAATGATGATTCACACATCTGAAATTTCCTTCCAATGGCACTGTGCATGTATGCTGTATTGGATATTTTGATGGTTCATCTTGCTCGCCGGCCACAGTTTTACTGCTCAATCATGGTCAAATTTTCTGTTGGAAATGCCAAATGTCATGATTATGGCTGAAATAAATTCTTCAAGGAGAGGCATCAATGCATGACAGATTGAGTTTCAGTGATCGCCGACGTCCCAAAGCTCCTCTCGGCATGTTTGTGTCCAGAGAACAAGCATGATTGAACTTGACCACATCTTTCAAAGTCTTGAGGCACTTCGACATGACCTTAGATTTTCTTGAATATCTCAAGAGCTTCCATTTTTCGATTCCACATTTGCTGGCTGTTGTCCGATACAAACCCAAATTCGTCAACTTTGGCAACGATGGCGACGTCGAGTAAACCCATTCAAAACGCCGTTCTGAACGTTCTCACATTTACGCAGATGGTCTGGCCATTCAGATGACCACGGGACTTTGAATGGGTTTGGCAAAGTGGTTTCAAGAATTTGGTGCTGCTTTGTAATTGAAATTTTTGGTAGTCGGCCAGGTCCAGTTATTTTGTATTTCACTTTCCATACAAATCCCATGGCAATCAAGGCATCATTAAATCTCAGGAAGAAGAGAGTCTTTTCCTGGCGATACTCTCCAACTAATTTTCCCAATTTCATATTCCAAGTGTCTTTTGGCCATGCTGAATCTTGGTCTGGTGCAACAAAGTTTCCCCTCACGAGTAAATTTCCTTCGATGGTTTTGTACGTCTCAAGTGCCAGTAAATTCTTCTTCCACTTGGTTTGATTTAAATCCCAAATGAAGCCCACTGAATATTCTCTTCTTTCTGGGTCAATTATTTCTTGTTGACTTCTCAATGTTCCACCGAATTTCTTGCCCCAGAATTTCTTTGGCCATTGGGTGTCTCCCTCCTTCCCTTTGTAAAAAAACGGTACTTAGAGCTTGCGATTAATTGACTTGTAAATGCGTAATGCCTCGAGGTTTTCTTCCCATGTTGATGCCGACTGGCGCTCCTTTCCATTCCATGGAAAGCTAATGCATCCAATTGAGCGAGAATGCTCGCGTCCAATCGTCCACCTCGCTTTACTGTTCGGATATCCCTGACATCGAACTTCTTTCCCATGGTGATACTTTGGAAATGGTTCGTGTCCTGGGACTTTGAACAAGGCTGGTGTGAGGTTTGTCCTCTGGCCTTCCTTGTAATTCATGCATGCATTGGGCCACTCGAAGGATATATCTCTCCTTCTGTAATAAATGTATGGAGGCTACTTTGAGAATGTTCCCAAAGTTTATGGCTGCCGTGAGACTTGGAGACCAAAACGGACGAGCACGGCAGCGGATGTCTTGAACTAACCGCCTCCACTCTATGTCAAGAAGATCCTCTGTGGTCAGAATACTTGTGGGCCAGGAAATTGGGACTAGAAGTCCGAACTATTCGTGCCCGCAAACATGAACTAACTTCGGAACAGAGACAAGAGCTGGATGCACTTGACTTTGTATGGGATTCAAGGGAGCTTCGTTGGAACCGAAAATTATCAGCATTCAAAACGTCCAAGCGCAATTTGCGAATTTCAACCATTTTTGCTGAGCCAAAGGATGATTTCCGACGACGTCTTTGTCATCTGAAAAACGATTGAGATAGTTTGCAGACCGAGCATCAATTACATGCCCTTGGACCAGAGAATATTGTCAAAGCTCCTACGATGCAAGGCCTGTGATCTTCTCGTGACGACGTCAGAAGGACAACTTCTTGCAGAGACTCGTGATACCTGGATTTCCACGAAATTCAAGGGACAATTGATAGACAAGGCAGCGAGACTTGGTGAACCAACGAGACCCATTTCCAGGCAGTAAGACACAGGCTTCCACCGATATACTGCAAAATTCACACAGCTGGAGCGAAGAGGAGCAAACGAACAGGGTTTAGTTGATGCTTGAATCGCTGCCAAAGTTGACGTGATGGGGCGAAGTTTAGCACCAGTCGAGTCATCAATATACCAAAGATCTGCTGGAGCAGACACAAGGACGGAATGCTATTGCCTTTGTACGACACGCCAACGAACTCACTCCGTCGCCATCGTAGTTCCTCAACTTTAAGTCGAACAACGGGAAAGCAGGGCATCTCCCACTTCTAGACTTATTTCGACAGAGGAAACATGCGCTTGGGTACAATTCACCTACCCTTTCACAGGGAATGCGCCGTACTTCTATACAAGTCAAAGCAAGAACTTGAGAAGGAAGGCATGGAGAGATCTCAGTTGACCTGAGTTCTTGGTGATCCCAACTCAACTGCCGGCATCCCCTAGCCCCTGTCAAGGAGCCAATCCAATTGCCCAACTTGATGAACTTTCATCATGTCTGGAAGAAGTGTCTTGTGCCATGGCGACCTCCTGCCTTACATGGCTCAGTTCCAAGGAGGAAACTACTTGGATATGATGGCTTTGAGTCGCTTCGTCTCCGAATCACATCGATCTATAGCATACCTTGAGCAGAATGCAACCGTCTCGTACTACAACGCACTGCTTGTTCAAGTGATTGATCGATTCCGGGACATCTTTCGACCGTGGCTAGAGCAGTAGGCATGGAACGTCTTCCTCGCTTGCTAAACGTTAGTCCAGCCACTGCTAGCTTCCTACTGGTTCAAGCGATCGTCCATGGTGAAGTCTATCAAGTGGAATGGATGATAGGTCACCCTAGCTTTGAACACTGCGCATCCTATCCGCTGATTGATATTGCAGCATGGGCCGGTCAACTCGAGGTACTCTTACTCCTACAAGACCACGCTCGATGCACGACGAATGCCATGGACGTAGCCGCACGAGACGGTCACTTGGATATCATCCATTTTCTCCACTACAATCGCACTGAAGGATGCACACGACAAGCTATGAACTTGGCCGCTCGTTTCAACCACATGGAGATCGTTGCTTTCCTGCAAGAGCATCGCACTGAAGGATGTACATCCGACGGCCTCATTTGGGCCGCCAGCCACGGTCA
Source organism: Aphanomyces euteiches (assembly GCA_021527685.1). Taxonomy (NCBI): domain Eukaryota; phylum Oomycota; class Saprolegniomycetes; order Saprolegniales; family Verrucalvaceae; genus Aphanomyces; species Aphanomyces euteiches. The sequence goes on along the minus strand of JAJGMV010000289.1, from coordinate 235,184 downwards.
TGTTGACATGGTTGAGCTGCTTTTAACTCGTTATGGCGACACGATCAGTACTCCTCACGCCATGGACAGCGCTTGTCAACATGGCTGGCTGAATGTGGTGAAATGTCTTCATGGTCTTGGCCAACCTTGCACAACCGATGCGATGGACTATGCATGCCTGAATGGACATTTCGCCATTGTGAAATTTCTCCACTTGCATCGAAACGAGGGGGCGACGACTCGAGCCATGTCGTTTGCAGCCGCCAGTGGACATTTCGAGATTGTGAAATTTCTCCGATCACATCATTACCGCGTCAATCTCAAGACAGCAGTGGCAAATGCTCGCAAGAATGGTCATTTTACACTTGCGCAGTTTCTCACCGATGGAGTTGACCCGACTATTCCCCTCCAGACCCTCGCACTTAATGTATAAATGCTTGGAACAGAGATCTTTATTGGACAGACAAGTTTAGTTGGAGTGCACGTGAAATTATTCTCTGTTCTAGCATTGGAGGAGTGTATTTCTGACCAAGAAATGGCCAAGACGTCAACTGCGATTATCTTTCAAGTGTCCATTGACATTTGCCAAGGGTAGAGAATTTTCTTTTGTAATTATTGCACAGGGATGTTCAGAATGACACCATTGTGGTCCTTAGTTCTCATTCGCACGTTCGTCTGTGCATTTAAAGTGCTCGTTCCAGACATCATGCTCTTATGCGTCTTTGCGGAGATCTGTCATGCTCCATTTCTACTTGACCAATGCGGAAAACTCAAAACGACATCAAAGTCCACGACTTCATTACAGTTATTAGACAATAATACTGTCCAAGCAGGTTTGAACACTGTGACTGCCCAAGTATTTGCATTGCCATGTTTTGATACTCGAATTAAGGTGGAAGGTGGGTATTGAAAGTATCACCTTCAGATCAAGTGTAGCAGTGTCGCCAAGGGAAGACACCCAGACGGTCGTTTTACTGCAGAGAATATTCCCCTTGTCAAATGTGATGTCCGAGCGCGATTGATGCTAAATTCTTATGAATCCTAATGACATGCATGCTGAGATGGAATTATGCACGATATAGAATGGCACACAACTACAGTGTAAGTCGAAAATGCATGTTATACCTTCTTTGCTCCTTCATACAGCCTCTTCATCCAAACGCACTCTTCGCCAAGTCGACAAGGAACTTCAAATGCTTTGAGAGGCTTTTCGTTCCACTTGACTATGGCAAAATGTGCGAACTGCACTCCTCTATGCGCATCTTTAATTCAAGAACCCCCGCACTTTCCAATCTATTTATTAACATTTGACACTCCACACAAAGTCTAACTTGTTCAACTCTTGCTTCTTCTCGTCCGAAAGAGTCGCTTGATTGCTGCGTAGGCCATTGACAATAGTTCCTAACTTGATGTTGGCATAATCTGATGGCCAATCCGGATCATCTTGAGGGACGACAAACTTTTGTGGAACAAAGAGATTGCCGAAGAGCTTCATGTAAGTTTTCAACGCTGATAAGTTTCTATTCCAATGGAGTTTGTTTGCATCCCACACAAAGTCCAGTGCATCTAGCTCTTGTCTCTGCTCCAAAGTTAGTTCGGTTTGGCGACGACGAATATTCCCAACTTTTACTCCCAATCTCATAGTCCACAAATAAACTGGCCACTGAGGATCATCTTCTGGCACTTCAAACACACGAGGCACTTTTATATGTCCATAGATTTTCTTGAATGTTCGTAGAGCTTCCATAGTAAGACTCCACTGGTGTTGATTGTCGTTCCATACAAATCCAAGTTCATCAAATTTAGCCACAATCGAAGCATCCAACAAGCCCATTCGATATGCTCTTCTCAACTTGGACACTTCCCCATTGCATCCATGGAGATCTTGTGGCCATTCAGATGACGACGGGACTTTAAATGGATTTGGTAATGTTGTGAATTTCGTATGGCTTTGGATTTTGTATTGGACTTCAACAATTTTAAGAATTTCATGCTGTTTGGAAATGGAAAAGATCGGAGGTTGTCCTGGTCCAGTTCCTTTGTCTTTCACTTTCCACACAAATCCCATGGCATTCAATGCATCATAAAATTCTCGAGGAAGAGATTCTTTCTTCCTTCGGCAAGTATCGACCAAATATCCCAAATTCATATTCCAGGTGTCTTTTGGCCATGCTGGATCTTGGTCTGGTACAATAAATGAGTACTTCACGAGTAAATTTCCTTCGATGGCTTTGTACGTCTCAAGTGCCAGTAGGTTCTTCTCCCAATGAGCTTGAATGGCATTCCAAACAAACCCCATCGAATCCAATATCTCTCGTCTAGATGGATCCATTCTTTCTTGTTGTTTTCTCAATGCTCTCACGGAATTTCCGAATTTCTTTCCCCAGAACTTCTGCGGCCATTGGGTGTTTCCTTCCTTCACTTTGTAATAGCTTGGTACATTGAGATTGCCATGAATTGACTTGTAGATGCGCAATGCTTCGAGGTTTTCTTCCAATTGTTGCAACGACAGTTCTTCTCTTCCATCCCAAGCAAACCCAATGGCATCAAACTCAGCAACAACATCTGCGTCCAAAACGCCATGTTGCTTTGCTCGTCGCAACACTGAAATATCAAATCTCCGACCTTGAAGATCTTCTGGAAATGGTTCTTCCTCTGGGACAGTAAACAAAGCTGGCGTGAGATTCGTCCTCTCTGGTCTTCCTTCCAACTGATGGACGCATTGGGCCAATCGTAGGATATCTTTCTGTCTCTGTAATGAAATGCTTTGAGTCTTCGATGAGAATGTCCTCAACGTCCACGACCGCCGAGCGGCTTGGAGACAAAGGCGGGCGAGCATGTCAAAAGCTGCACTGAACCAATCACCATTCCGTGAACTTGTCACGTTAGGTACGCCGCATCCATTTGGTTTGAACACGGCCAAACACGATCAATCTTGTCATCAGGTGACGAATGTCAAGAAGCATGACTGTTATCTTCCAGCTGACGACATTATTGACGTCCATGCAGTGCAGCTAGCAAGTGCAGCTTCCGCCACTTCATTTCATGCCCGGCTATGTTCGGAAGAATGGCGCTATGTCGTTGGAACACTTCAACTCGCCAAGAAGGGAACAATCGCCATGGCAGCTCGAAGCGTCTTGTGCCATGACCACCTCCTTCCTCTCGCGGCTCATTTCCAAGGTGGGATCTGCTTGGATATGTTGCCCTTGATGCGCTATGTGGCTGAATCCCTCCGAGCTACTACTGGTATTGCACACCTCGAGAAGAATGCCATCGTATCACTCTACAATGGTCTCCTCTCTGGTGCCATTGCTGGATTCCGGGATGTCTTTCGACCGAGGCTTGAACAGTACGGCACAGAACGTCTCCCTCGCTTACTAAACGTTAGTCCTGCCACTGCACGACAAATGCCATGGACGTAGCCGCACGAGACTGTCACTTGGATATCATCCAATTTCTCCACTACAATCGCACTGAAGGATGCACACGACAAGCTATGAACTTGGCCGCTCGTTTCAACCACATGGAGATCGCTGCTTTCCTGCAAGAGCATCGCACTGAAGGATGTACATCGGACGGTCTCCTCTGGGCCGCCAGCCACGGGCATGTTGACATGGTTGAGGTGCTTTTGACTCGTTATGGCGACAGGATTAGTACTCCTCACGCCATGGACAGCGCTTGTCAACATGGCTGGCTGAATGTGGTGGAATGTCTTCATGGTCTTGGCCAACCTTGCACAACCGATGCGATGGAGGGGATCATTCCCTGAGGGCGATTCATTTTGACGTTTGCTCGTTGCGAGAGCAAGGCGGGAAGTTACAATATTCGTCACGCGACACCTCAGCAAGTACTGAACGAGGGCGGGATAGCCATGCGTCCGCGCATTCGATACGGCAGTCTTGGGATTGAAGAAGCAATTGCTTTAGCGGATAAATCTCACAATCTCCAAGTGTCCATTTATACAAGCAGAGCGAGGGGTTGAAAGCTTTTGTCGTCTTCTTTCTTGGACTTGACCACAACTATATGCCATCCAGCTCGTCTTGTGCAGCTTAATCGCCAGGGCATCTGTTACTTGAAGTATGGGAAGGGCTCAATTGGACACAGACTTCCATGTTGATTGCCTTCGATCAAGCACATAACGCAGGAGTTACCACTACTATGAAGCTGGACGCACCCATACGAACGAAATAAAATTCCGCGTTGAGATTGTTATTTGAAGCCGGGATTTCGTCATCTTTCATGTTGCCGCTGAAGAAGTGAGCAAGTTGACGAAGTGGTGTATCGAGTATTTATTGGTCGCAACACATCGTGCCGGGTGGTTCAATTCAACCAAATTGCAGCTCGTGCTCCAGTCGTCAGCTTTGCCGAGCCCATTCAAATGGAAGAAAACTCCGACGTTCTCGTCCTGCGAGATTGAGTAGACTAGCCAAGTGCTCATGGGATCCCTTTCATACGCCTCTGTATCAATACAGCAATGCAAAGAGAACTGTAGTTCATACTGATTTATCTCAAGCCTCATCCATGTTACCGCCCCCTCTGAAATCATCTGCTGTCTGATGACATTGCTGGATTCCGCCACATCTTTTGACCGTGGCTTGAGCTTGGACCCTTTTCCCGATTGTTGGGCGTCAATCCTGCCACTTCTATTAATCTAGTAGCTTTGTACTGGCTCAGGCAACCGTCGATGGCGAGGTCATCAACTTGCATGCATGTTGGACCACCCTAGTTTTGAGCACTGGTCGTCATATCCGCTCATTCATACTGCAGCAAATGGGCCAGACAAGTGGACGTACTCCTACTCCTACAAGGACATTCTCGTTGTACGATCAAAGTTCTGGGTTTGGCTGCATGGTATGGTCGCGTGGCTGCAGTCCAGTTTCTCATCAACCATCGAATACGAAGGATACATAAAAGCTTCTCGGGGGGAACCACATTGAGTCGGGTAACTTGCTTGGACGAGCATTGACTCAACAAAGCGAAGACTACATTTTATTCGAACCAAAACACGTCTATCGCAGACAATTACTTTTTTACGAGGTCAATACTCAGGTATGAAGTTAGTACAATTCACCAACATTTCATTTTCTTCTTTCGTTGCCATTCCACTCAAATCCCAATTCATCCAGTTTTGCCTTCATTTCGACTGACAACAAGTCCTTTCTTGAGCGGATTCTATTGACAATGGCTCCCAAGCGCATATTCGCGAGATCAGATGGCCAATCTGGATCATCTTGAGGGACGACAAACTTGTGTGGAACAAAGAGATTGTCATACTTCATCTGGTATGTCTTCAAGCCCGACAAAACTCGATGTTGATGCATCTTCATTGCATCCCATACAAAGTCCAGTGCATCTAGCTCTTGTCTCTGTTCCAAAGTTAGTTCGGTTTGGCGACCACGAATAGTCGCAACTTTTTGTCCCAATTTCATTGTCCACAAATGAACCGGCCACTAAGGATCATCTTCTGGCACTTCAAACACGCGAGGCACTTTTATATGTCCATAGATTTTCTTGAATGTTCGTAGAGCTTCCATAGTAAGACTCCACTGGTGTTGATTGTCGTTCCATACAAATCCAAGTTCATCAAATTTAGCCACAATCGAAGCATCCAACAAGCCCATTCGATATGCTCTTCTCAACTTGGACACTTCCCCATTGCATCCATGAAAATCTTGTGGCCATTCAGATGACGACGGGACTTTAAATGGATTTGGTAAAAAAAATGTTGTGAATTTCGTATGGCCTTGGAGCTTGTATTGGACTTCAACAATTTTAAGAATTTCATGCTGTTTGGAAATGGAAAAGATCGGTGGTCGTCCTGGTCCAGTTCCTTTGTCTCTCACTTTCCATACAAATCCCATGGCAGTCAATGCATCATAAACCTTAGGAGGAAGAGAGTCCATAGTCTTTCGACAAGTATCGACTAAATATCCCAATTTCATATTCCAAGTGTCTTTTGGCCATGCTGGATCTTGGTCTGGTACAACAAATGAATGCTTCACGAGTAAATTTCCTTCGATCGCTTTGTACGTCTCAAGTACCAGTAGATTCTACTTCCAATGAGCTTGAATGCCATCCCAAACAAACCCTATCGAATCCAATATCTCTCGTCTTGATGGATCCATTCTTTCTAGTTCTTGTCTGAATACTGCAACGGATTTTCCCAAGTTCTTTCCCCAGAACTTCTGCGGCCATTGGGTGTCTCCTTCCTTCACTTCGTAGTAATGGGGCACATTGAGATTGCCATGAATCAGCTTGTAAATGCGTAATGCTTCGAGGTTTTCTTCCCATTGCTGCAACGATATTTGTTCTTTTCCATTCCAAGCAAACCCAATGGCATCAAACTCAGCAACAACATCTGCGTCCAAAACGCCATGTTGCTTCGCTCGTCTTAAAAGAGTAATATCAAATTTCTGTCCTTGAAGATCTTCTGGAAATGGTTCTTCCTCTGGGACAGTAAACAAAGCTGGCGTGAGATTCGCCCTCTCTGGTCTTCCTTCCAACTGATGGACGCATTGGGCCAATCGTAGGATATCTTTCTGTCTCTGTAATGAAATGCTTTGAGTCTTCGATGAGAATGTCCTCAACGTCCACGACCGCCGAGCGGCTTGGAGACAAAGGCGGGCGAGCATGTCAAAAGCTGCACTGAACCAATCACCATTCCGTGAACTTGTCACGTTAGGTACGCCGCATCCATTTGGTTTGAACACGGCCAAACACGATCAATCTTGTCATCAGGTGACGAATGTCAAGAAGCATGACTGTTATCTTCCAGCTGACGACATTATTGACGTCCATGCAGTGCAGCTAGCAAGTGCAGCTTCCGCCACTTCATTTCATGCCCGGCTATGTTCGGAAGAATGGCGCTATGTCGTTGGAACACTTCAACTCGCCAAGAAGGGAACAATCGCCATGGCAGCTCGAAGCGTCTTGTGCCATGACCACCTCCTTCCTCTCGCGGCTCATTTCCAAGGTGGGATCTGCTTGGATATGTTGCCCTTGATGCGCTATGTGGCTGAATCCCTCCGAGCTACTACTGGTATTGCACACCTCGAGACGAATGCCACCGTATCACTCTGCAATGGTCTCCTGTCTAGTGTCATTGCTGGACTCCGCGATATCTTTCGACCGAGGCTTGAAAAGTACAGCATGGAGCGTCTCCCTCGCTTACTAAAAGTTAGTCCTGCCACTGATAGCTTTATATTGGTTCAAGCGATCGTCCGTGGCAAAGTCTATCAAGTAGAATGGATGATGGGCCATCCTAGCTTTGAACTCTGCGCATCCTATCTGCTCACTGATATTGCAGCATGGGCCGGTCAACTCGAGGTTCTATTACTCCTACAAGGACATTCTCGTTGTACGATCAAAGTTCTGGGTTTGGCTGCAAGGTATGGTCGCGTGGCTGTAGTCCAGTTTCTCATCAACTATCGAAAACGAAGGATACATAAAAGCTTTCCGGGGGGAACCACATTGAGATCGTCACTTGCTTGGACGAGCATTGACTCTGCAAAGCGAAAACTTCATTTTATTCGACTACAGATTTGACCAGATCAATACTCAGGCATGAAGTTAGTACAATTCACCAACATTTCATTTTCTTCTTTCGTTGCCACCCCACTCAAATCCCAATTCATCCAGTTTTGCCTTCATTTCGACTGACAACAAGTCCTTTCTTGAGCGGATTCTATTGACAATGGCTCCCAAGTGCATATTCGCGAGATCAGATGGCCAATCTGGATCATCTTGAGGGACAACAAACTTATGTGGAACAAAGAGATTGTCATACTTCATCTGATATGTCTTCAAGGTAGTCAAAATTCGATTCTGACGTAGTTTCTTGGAATCCCAGACAAAGTCAAGTGCATCTAGCTCTTGTCTCTGTTCCAAAGTTAGTTCGGTTTGACGAGAACGAATAGACCCCACTTTTCCACCCAATTTCATTCTCCACAAATGAACCGGCCACTCAGGATCATCTTCAGGCACTTCAAACACGTGAGGCACTTCTACTTGTCCATAGATTTTCTTGAATGTTCGTAGTGCCTCCATTGTAAGACTCCACTGGTGTTGATTGTCGTTCCATACAAATCCAAGTTTATCTAATTGATCCACAACCAAAGCGTCCAGCAAGCACATCCGATATGCTTTTCTGAACTTGGACGTTTCGACAATGCATCCATGGAGATGCTGTGGCCACTCAGACGACGATGGAACTTTAAATGTACGTGGCAAAGTTGTGAATTTCGTATGGCCTTGGAGTTTTTGCTGTGCTTGTAAAATTTCAAGAATTTCATACTGTTTAGACATGGAAAATATCGGTGGTTGTCCTGGTCCAGTTCCTTTGTCTCTCACTTTCCATACAAATCCCATCGCATTCAATGCATCATAAATCTCAGGAGGAAGATCGTCTTTCGTTCGTCGACAAGAATAAACTAAAAGCCCCAATTTCATATTCCAAGTGTCTTTTGGCCATGCTGGATCTTGGTCTGGTACAACAAATGACTGCTTCATGAGTAAATTTCTATAGATGACTTTGTAGGTCTCAAGGGCCAGTAGATTCCTCTCCCACTTGGCTCGAGATGTATTCCAAACAAACCCCATCGAATTCAATATATCTCGTCGGACTGGATCCATTGTGTCTTGTCGTGTCCTCATGGCTCTGACGACATATCCCAATTTCTTCCCCCAGAACTTCTGCGGCCATTGGGTGTCTCCTTCCTTCACTTTGTAAAAATTAGGAACTATGAGATTGCCATGAATTGCCTTGTAAATGTGTAGTGCCTCAATGTTTTCTTCCCATTGTTGATTTAACTGGTATTCGTTTCCCTTCCAAACAAAACCAATGGCGTCAAACTCAGCAACAGTCTTTGCGTCCAAAATACCAAGTTGCTTTGCACGACGCAACACTGAAATATCAAATCTCTGTCCTTGAAGGTCTTCTGGAAATGGTTCTTCCTCTGGGACTATGAAATTGTTTGGCGAGAGGTTGGTCCTCTCTGGTCTTCCTTCCAATTCATGGACGCATTGGGCCACTCGTAGGATGTCTTCCTGTCTCTGTACTGAAATGCTTGGAGTCCACGTCGAGATTGTCCTCAACGTCCATCGCTGCCGAGCGACTTGGACACCAAAGCGGAGGAGCATGGCAGCGGATGTCTCGAGCCAATCACCTCCAAAGGGTTTTTGTCCTTGTCACGTTAGGTTCGTTTATTTGAATTGACATGACCGCAACAAAACTCAAACTTGTCTTTTGGAGCACAAGCCTAAAAGCATAAAACAATGATGTTATCACGTCAATATGAGCCATGTATAGAACTGGAGTCGGTGATTGTGGGATCGCTTTCTTCTTGAGAGGAGTCACCAGCCGGACGAACTTAGTCGCACGCTTTGTGATGGGAAGTTGATGGAAGCTGCCGCTACGAGATGTATCAACTGGTTGAAAGCAGCAGACTTCAGCAGCAGACTTATCTAGATGACATCGTCGGCGTTGTTCCTTCTTATGCTGTGCGTTTCGTCGCCGAGTCCAAACGTGTGTCACCATCAGGAGTTCACAGCTCCTTGGAAACTACGCTGGCTTCCATGTCAAGACCAGTGCTCGCATGAATGTCTATCCTGCCATCGCTCAAAACTTGTTGAATCCTTCGCCCCACGGAGATTTGTAACTTTCCGTCTTGCACTCGCAAAATCATTCGACAAAGTGATCAAATCAAGGTGACGACTTCATCGGGCCAACATGACGGCAGATGTGCTTACCATCATCACTACTGTTGATCGGCGTTAAGACGACAGAGTTTGAATCGAGATTGGTGACATGGTGAATTTGGTATGGCTTTGGAGTTTTTACATACGGCTTCAAGAATTTCGGGTACAACAAATGGATGCTTCACGAATAAATCTCCTTCGGTGGGTTTGTATGCCTCAAAATTATTCTCCCACTTGGCTTGAATGGCATTCCTGACAAATCTCATTGAGTCATATCCCTCGTCTTGCTGGATCCATTGTAAATTTATCTTGTCTCAATTTGTGTATGACATTTCACAATTTTTCTTCACAGAGTTTCTGCGGTCATGGGTGTTGTCCACGTTCGCTTTGTAAGAACTGGGTAATGTTACATTAAGATTGTCATGAATGGACTTGTAAATGCGGAATGCCTCGAGGTTTTCCTCCCATTGTCGCAGAGGACATCAACTCAATGGCGTCGAACAAAACAACAACACCTGCGTCCATAACACCATGTTGGTTTGTTTGTCGTAACACTGAAATTTCAAATTTCATTCTTTGAAATCTTCGGGATATCGCCGAGCGACTAGGGACCAAAGTGGACGAGCATGTCAGCGGATGTACCGAGCCAATCACCTGCGAAGGGCATCTGCGCTTGTCACGTCAGGTGAGTCGAGAGACATTCACAGCGGCCAAGTCACAGCAAACTTCAATTCTGGAGCAAAAGTGCTAAAGCGGAAGGCAACATGATGGAAATACGTCAAGCAATCTCATGTAGAACTGGTGTCAGTGAGACGACTTTCTTCTGTTGTATACAGCTCATGCAGTTCATGTCCATCGTCATCTTTGCACGTTTCTGCTCCATGGCACGGCTCGGCGATAAGTGACGAGAATTGTAGTACAAGTATATACGAAGGCATCAAGTTCATGGATTTCACAAATATTACTTTTTTCTTGCTCGACCACTCCACTCAAACTCCAATTTCTCCAATTCTGTCCTCAATTTTTTTGACAAAGTAGCCTTCTTGGACCGAAGATTATGGACAATTCTTCCCAGTTTCATACTTCTGACATCAGAAGGCCAGTCTGGATCATCACAAGGGACTTCAAACGTACGTGGAACAAAGAGATTGTCGTAATTCTTCTTGTATGTCTTCAGGGCAGTCAAAATTCGATTTTGACGGAGTTCCCTTGCATTCCAGACAAAGCCAAGAGCATCCAGCCCTTCTCTCTGATCCTCAGACAATTTGACGTAACCACTCCGAATGCTTTGAATTCTTGAACCGAATTTCATGGTCCACAAATATACTGGCCACTCAGGATCATCTTCTGGCACTTCAAACACGCGAGGCACTTTTAAATGTCCATAGATTTTCTTGAATGTTCGTAGTGCTTCCATTGTAAGACTCCACTGGTGTTGATTGTCGTTCCATACAAATCCAAGTTCATCTAATTTAGCCACAATCAAAGCATCCAGCAAGCCCATTCGATATAATCTTCTGAATATTGACAAAGACACATTCCATCCATGGAGATGTTGTGGCCATTCAGATGATGATGGGACTTTAAATGGACTTGGTAGTGTCGTGAATTTTGTATGATCTTGGAGCTTGTATTGGACTTCAACAATTTCAAGAATTTCATGCTGTTTATGAATGGAAAAGATCGGTGGTCGTCCTGGTCCAGTTCCTTTGTCTCTCACTTTCCATACAAATCCCATGGCAGTCAATGCGTCATAAATCTCAGGAGGAAGATCGTCTTTCTTTCTTCGACAAGAATAAACTAAAAGCCCCAATTTCATATTCCAAGAGTCTTTTGGCCATGCTGGGTCTTGGTCTGGTACAACAAATGACTGCTTCACGAGTAAATTTCCTTCGATCGCTTTGTACGTCTCAAGCGCCAGTAGTTTTTTCTCCCAATGAGCTTGAATGTCATCCCAAACAAACCCCATCGAAAACAAAATATCTCGTCTTGCTGGATCCATTGTTTCTTGTTGTGTCCTCATACTACTGATGAGATATCCCAATTTCTTTCCCCAAAACTTCTGCGGCCATTGGGTGTCTCCTTCCTTCACTTTGTAAACATTGGGAACTTTGAGATTGCCATGAATTGCCTTGTAAATGTGTAGTGCCTCGAGGTTTTCTTCCCATTGTTGATTTGACTGGTATTCGATTCCCTTCCAAACAAAACCAATGACGTCAAACTCAGCAACAGTCTTTGCGTCCAAAATACCATTCACTTTCGCTCGACGCAACACTGAAATATCAAATCTCTGTCCTTGAAGGTCTTCTGGAAATGGTTCTTCCTCTGGGACTATGAATTTGGTTGGCGAGAGGTTGGTCCTCTCTGGTCTTCCTTGCAATTCATGAACGCATTGGGCCACTCGTAGGATGTCTTTCTGTCTCTGTAATGAAATGCTTGGAGTCCACGTCGAGATTGTCCTCAACGTCCATCGCTGCCGAGCGACTTGGACACCAAAGCGGAGGAGCATGGCAGCGGATGTCTCGAGCCAATCACCTCCAAAGGGTTTTTGTCCTTGTCACGTTAGGTTCGTTTATTTGAATTGACATGACCGCAACAAAACTCAAACTTGTCTTTTGGGCACAAACTTGAAAGCGCGATACAACATGAAGTTTATCACGTCAATATGAGCCATGTAGAACTGGAGTCGGTGATTGTGGGATCTCTTTCTTCTTGAATGGAGTCACCAGCCGGACGAACTTGGTCGCACGCTTTGTGATGGGAAGTTGATGGAAGCCTGCCGCTACGAGATGTGTCAACTGGTTGAACGCATCAGACTTCAGCCGTTATGTCATCTAGATGACATCGTCGGCGTTGTTTATTCGTATGCCGTGCGTTTCGCCGCCGAGTCCAAACGTGTGTCACCATCAGCAGTCCACAGCTCCTTGGAAACTACGCTGGCTTCCATGTCAAGACCAGTGCTCGCATGAATGACAATCCTGCCATCGCTCAGAACTAGTTGAATCCTTCACCCCACGGAGATCTATAACTTTTCGTCTTGCACTCGCAACAGCGTGATCGACTCGAAGGTGATGACTACAGTGGTGGAAGGATGAATAGGACAGCATGAAACTTTGTCAGATGTCGATTTGTCAATCTCCAGAGCAGTTGATGACAAGATATGAGCATGTGATAGTGGTGAAATGCACAGATATCGAGCGTATATGGTTTTAAAGACTGATGAGAGAATTAAGGTATGGAAGTTAGAATAGGGCACATATTGATCAATAGATAATGAACTGTCTAGACATTCTGAATGACTCAAACGTCTTCTAGTACTTTTCCCTGCCTCCTTTCGCCTTCACAGCCTAAATGCAACGTCTAGACATCGACTTGACGTGGTCCTTCAAGCGTGAAATGAGGATTTTCGCCCATTCACGAGCGATGGACGTTTTCAACGACTCAATTTCGCTGCATGGTTTCCCGTTGGGCTGCACGGCTTGTGTTAGTTTCCCCCTACGATGTTCATTGAGATTGAGATCTGGGGACAACGTAGGATGCTTAAAATTTTAACTTTACACTCCGCTGAGAATTCTATACACACAATTGAAAGACACTTTTTGGTGATTGAAATGATGGGTGGTTGTCCTGGTCCGTAAAATTCCATACAAATCGCATGGTATTCAAAGCACCACGGATCTTGGGAGGAAGAGAGTTGTTCTTTCGACAAGAAAAACTAAATTTCCCAATGTCGTATTCCAAGTGTCTTTTGACCATCGTCCGGTACAACAAATGGATGCTTCACGAATAAATCTCCTTCGGTGGGTTTGTGTGCCTCAACATTCTTCTCCCACTTGGCTTGAACGGCATTCCTGACAAATCTCATGGAGTCATATCCCTCGTCTTGCTGGATCCATTGTGTAGTATCTTGTCTCAATTTGTGTATGACATTTCACAATTTTTCTTCACAGAGTTTCTGCGGTCATGGGTGTTGTCCACGTTCGCTTTGTAAGAACTGGGTAATTAGGTAGTAATGTTACATTAACATTGTCATGAATCATTCATGACAATGCTAGGCTTTTAAGTGATGGCAACGACAGAAATGAACGTTTGCTTTGCCCAGATCATAGTATGATCTGGGCCGCATTATGTATGATCATCATACATAATGCGCAGTAAAACTTTGATATCTCGCAACTCTACAATTCCTTCTGAGCATGACATTTACAAGAATGATCATATTGATTTGAAATCTCGTGTACATGACACAATTTGAGACATTCGTGGCGCGATTCTGTCAAAGCGTGCCTTGTTTTCAGAGCATGGCAATAGAAGTTTCATACATTGACATCCTTTTGCATCGTGTTATCATTTGACAGACAATACACATGAAATTCTAAACTATAGCTTCAAACTGAAGTTGGTGCTCATGGTATTTGATCTTTTTTAACTGCTTGTCGCTCTTGATACGTTCTGCATACTTCGAGGCGACCACGCATGCCATTTGTCGAGCTTGACACAATCGTTGAACACCGATTGCACTTTAATTGCTTCAGTTTGCGAGAAGCACGGCTAGCTGCAGCCTCTGTTACTTCAGTGAATTCTTCCCACTCCTGTATGTGTCGTTTTCCCATGGACGACGGCGAAGATCTTGCTCTGAAGCCTGAAGCCGACATGACTGCTGTCGACCAATAACGTTAAGAGAAATCGAGCATATCGAGCGAAATCAATTAATTGATTTCTGCTCGATATCCGCTTTTTAATCTCGATTGCAATCGAGCGCAACTATACATGAATGGAATTGTAAATGCGGAATGCCTCGAGTTTTTCCTCCCATTATCGCAGAGGACGTCGACCCAATGGCGTTGAACAAGGCAACAACACCTGCGTCCAAAACACCATGTTGGTTTGCTTGTCGTAACGCTGAAATTTCAAATTTCATTCTTTGAAACCTTCGGGATATCGCCGAGCGACTCGGAGCCCAAAGCGGACGACGATGTCAGAGGATATATCGAGCCGATCACCTCCAAAAGGCGTCTGTGCTTGTTACGCCGAGAGATTTAATAGCGGCCAAGTCACAACAAACTTACCTTCTGGAGCAAGAGTGCTAAAGCGGAATGCAGCATGACGGAAATGAATGGTAGTGTCCGAAACAGGTCATATCCGGGTCAGGTCACACTTTTGGGTCACACTACAAAATTGATCATATCTCCATTACCACGAAGAGTTAATGCACCAAACTTTGTCATTGTCTAGCAGGCCTCATCAGGGTGGCGGCACGGCCTTGCGGCCTACCTGCCGCCTTGCCTGATGAGAGAAAATATAAAGAAACCCCTTTTTGGTGCACGTGGGGGCTCCCTCCTCCGAGTCATCCGCCTGCAGAAAATTTTTCACTCGACCTCCGCTTCGCTGCGGTGAGCGTAATTTTCTGGGCGGACGTCTGACGTCGTCCGCGCAGTTTAAGGCTTCGCAATTGCCGCTCGAATGAGAAAAACCTAAAATCTGATCAGAAAATCGAATTAAACCATAAGAAAAAACTGTAAAAAACCTGTGACCTGCACCCGTGACCTGACCCGGTCCTGACCTGAAAGGATTCCTCCAAATGAATCAAGCTATCTCATGTAGAACTGGTGTCGATGAGAAAATAGAAATATGAGACGATTTTCTTGTGTAGCCATGTGTCTGTTGAACTTCGTCGAATTTTTGTCATGGAAACTTTGTTAAATTGCTCACCAAGGTGCTTGAAAGCAGCAGACTACAATCTTCATGATAGCTTTTTGGTTGCAAGATCAATTGCTTTGGCAAAGCCAATCTATTCCAATGCCACTTTGCGTTGGTCATTCATGACTTGTGTATCCTCACCGCGTCCAAACGCGTTTCACCGTCAGGACTCCACAGCTCCAGGCTGGAAACTAGGCTGGCTTCCGTTTCAAGCCAATGCTCGCATATCACTATCGCGCCATCGTCCACAACGTGTTCAATCTTCACCCGATGTAGATTTACAGCTCCCCATGTTGCCCTCGCAAAAGCATTCGACAAAGTGACTAACTCACGGGACAACAAAGTCATCATCGGGCCAACGTACAAGAAGAGATGCTTAATATCGGAGCCACTGTTGATCGGCTTCCAGTCGATAGAATTGACTTGGGTGCGCATACTCACGTCGTGGGAAATCCTCAGTGAGGCATCCATTTTCCAACGTCTGATGGAATTAAGTCCACGTCGGGATATATTTCTATCAGATGTATTTCTAGCACAGAAAGACGCAGCGAGTGTTTGTGGAAACTATTCCTAAAAAGAATTATGACACGACGACTCTACGTAAAGCAATGACTGAATGCAGTCCGGACAATGTTCTGCACAGAATGAATATAGTGTCCTTGATTCTATATAGATCATGTACACAAGTTGTACGCCTCGGCGATAAGTGACGAGAATTGTAGTATATACGAAGGCATCAAGTTCATGGATTTCACAAATATTACTTTTTTCTTGCTCGACCACTCCACTCAAACTCCAATTTCTCCAATTCTGTCCTCATTTTCTTTGACAAAGTAGCCTTCTTGGACCGAAGATCATTGACAATTTTTCCCAGTTTCATATTCTCGACATCAGATGGCCAGTCTGGATCATCACGAGGGACAACAAACTTTTGTGGAACAAAGAGATTGCCAAATTTCTGCTTGTATGTTTTCAGGGCAGTCAAAGTTCGATGTTGACGGAGTTCCATTGCATTCCAGACAAAGCCAAGAGCATCCAGCCCTTCTCTCTGATCCTCAGACAATTTGACGCAACCACTCCGAATGGTTTGAATTCTTGAACCCAATTTCATGGCCCACAAATGAACCGGCCATTCAGGATCATCTATTGACACTTCAAACACGCGAGGCACTTTTAAATGTCCATAGATTTTCTTGAATGTCCGAAGTGCTTCCATTGTTAGACTCCACTGGTGTTGATTGTCGTTCCATACAAATCCAAGTTCATCTAATTTAGCCACAATCGAAGCATCAGCAAGCCCATTCGATATGCTCTTCTGAATATTGACAAAGACACATTCCATCCATGGAGATGTTGTGGCCATTCAGATGATGATGGGACTTTAAATGGACTTGGTAGTGTCGTGAATTTTGTATGATCTTGGAGCTTGTATTGGACTTCAACAATTTCAAGAATTTCATGCTGTTTATGAATGGAAAAGATCGGTGGTCGTCCTGGTCCAGTTCCTTTGTCTCTCACTTTCCATACAAATCGCATCGCATTCAATGCGTCACAAATCTCAGGAGGAAGAGAGTCCATAGTCTTTCGACAAGAAGACACTAAATATCCCAATTTCATATTCCAAGTGTGTTTTGGCCATGCTGGGTCTTGGCCGGGTACAACAAATGAGTACTTCACCAGTAAATCCCCTTGGATGGTTTTGTACGTTTCAAGCGCCAGTAGATTCTTCTCCTAATGAGCTTGAATGCCATCCCAAACGAACCCCATCAAAAACAAAATATCTCGTCTTGCTGGATCCATTGTTTCTTGTTGTGCCCTCATACTACTGATGAGATATCCCATGTTCTTTCCCCAGAGTTTCTGCGGCCATTGGGTGTCTCCTTCCTTCACTTTGTAAACATTGGGAACTTTGAGATTGCCATGAATTGCATTGTAAATGCGTAATGCCTCGAGGTTTTCTTCCCATTGTTGATTTGACTGGTATTCGATTCCATTCCAAACAAACCCAATGTCATCAAACTCAGCAACAGTCTTTGCGTCCAAATTACCATTCACTTTCGCTCGACGCAAATGTGAAATATCAAATCTCTGTCCTTGAAGGTCTATTGGAAATGGTTCTTCCTCTGGGACTATGAACTTGGTTGGCGAGAGGTTGGTCCTCTCTGGTCTTCCTTCCAATTCATGGACGCACTGGGCTACTCGTAAGATATCTTTCTGTATCTGTAATGATATATTTGGAATCCACGTCGAGTTTGTCCTCAGCGTCCATGGCAGCCGAGCGATTTGGAGACGAAAGCGGACGAGCATGTTTCCGAAGTCCAGAACCAATGGAAGGCTCCCAAAACTGACTTACATCGAGTTTTACATTAGATGTACTATTAATAGTATTGTGATTGGAAATCGTCGGAACGGATTGCCTACATCTTAATTTTGACGAATCAAGTTAATGCCGCATTTTTATTGGCTGAATTTGAATTGAGTTGAGATCCCAAGTTGAAACTTTGTGAGCGACGTTGAAGATAACATGGTCCCAACTCCAGCAGCTTGTGTCTAACTGAGATGGCGCACATGCTATGTGTAGTTTTGTCCTGCCGAGCGAATCCTTTTCTACATGAATTTAATATATATTATCATGATTGTGTGTTATGAAATCATGCTTTAGGGCAAATGTTTCAGAACATCTAGAATGCGTAAGCACCTCATTCACCGACACTATGAGCTTGCCTTGAGTTATGAAATGCAGTCTGACGACGCAGTGTGCTTGATGCATATCATGAGGTGAAAATGAGCAAAGTGAATCAGCGGTAAGATAATACACGTACAGCAAAGGGGAGCTAGGATATTCTTTGTAACACGAAGGTATTTAGTAATGTAGCTTTATGGCGACCGCAAGGCACGACAAGAGCCATTTGGTCGAGGGCATCAAACACATAACAAGTTCTTATTAGTCGTCTAGTCACAGTCAGATCTTTCTGTCTATGTCGAACTTGAGTTGTCGCCTGAAGCTTCAGGTGACTAAGCCTAACATGAGTAGACGGTGTGTATGCATTTCAGTGCCGCTCTGGCCGGCCCGTGAAATTCAAACTCTCCACACACAAGATTGATTGCATAAACATTATGATTGGTCAATATAAAGAGTTTTTATAGATGTATGATTGGTCAATGAATCGTAGTAATTTTGGTCCTACAATTTGCCAAAAATTTCAGTCAAAACGAAACTCATACTTTAGTCAAGTTAATGTGCGAGGTATTTATTCGAAGAAACGGAATATATCGGAATATTGTTCCTACGATTCGTCAAAATATCGAATACAATTCCTACATTTTCCGGTTTATGTAATTTCCTCCTACAAATGATGTAAGTTCAGAATGTAGTGTGGGTGAACCAGATTGTCACTCCCAAAAACAGACTGAATTCACTGGAAGTCAGTCAACTTTCCTTGCCCAAATGCATGCATCACCTGGCTTGCTCTTACTCATTGACGAGAAAAACCAAAGACGCCGCAAGCGACAGCTCCAAGTGCTCTTGTTTATGCGGATACGTATGATGCTTCGTGAACGAAATAAAATCCATTCAATCTCGCTTTTCGAGGACCAGCAAGCGAGTCCATAGTACAAGATGTATGCTGTACGTCATCCAGAGTCGTTCATAGCAGCAATTTCGATACCACTGGACGCATTTCACGATTTACTTAGGGTATTTAGAGTATACTACGTAGTCAAGTCGGGTCCAGGACGGTCAGGACGACCTGCCCGAGTCGTTCACTTGCACTGTGTCCTCGCTCTCCTTCTACACTCATACAACCGAAGCCAAAACATTATGCGAGCTCTTTGCAATTGCATCCAAGAGGACACCGACATCGTAGTCTAGCCAGTTTGGCGAAGACTTGCGCTTCCTGTCAGACTCTCCGTTCGCAGACATGTTGAGTGGCTGTAAGCTGTTGTCGAAAATGTAAGATTGTAAGAATCTGGTCCAAAATCTACGAAGACTATTTTTGGTCTTCGTAGATGTAAGCACGCTTTTTTGTGTGATCTAATTCGGTTAGATTCGCAATGTAAGAAAATTAGATTCGTGATGTAAGCAAGTTTTGGGAGCCTTCCAATCACCAACAAAGGGTGCTTGTCACATTAGGTACGTCAACAGACCAGACATCAGCGAGATCACTACAAACATCTCATGTGGAGCACAAGTCCTGATGTTGGAACGCGAGTTCCTTCAGGCGCAAAGATGAGTCGGTGGCTGTGAGGCCACGAGTGCTTTTTGAAGAGTGTATTGATGGTTAGTACTATGTCTATCTACATGAATGGTGCGCATTGCTTCCTGTGCACGACTTTTCTAAATCTATAGCTGTTCTCTCTAATCTAATATGCAAAGCTCACATGTTTCCTATGACCATGATGCATGAGCTCTTGTGATCCTCCGAGAAGGACCAACACCTCTCAACACTCCCCTGTGTTGGTTCTGGAGGTGGGTCGCAACTTGGCGCCGTTTAGGACTTGACTTGGTATGAGTCGTCTTCTGATTGGCTGATTTCGTCCAACTGCTTCATCCCATTTTTGTTTTCGGATGCATTGCCACAGTTTTGAATTTGTCGATGGCGGCTCGAGTTGAGACCTTGGTCAGTACGTCAGCGAGTTGGTCCGCGGTGCCGACGTGGTGCAGGTCGATGACGCCGGCTTGGATCAGTTGGCGAATGAAGTGGTGTCGCACATCGATGTGCTTGCTCCGGCTTGCAACGCCGACGTTTTCGCCGTGGCGAAAAACGTCGGCGGCCTTGTTGTCGCACCAGGTAAGTGTTGGATGGTCTTGTCTCATACTCAGATCTTCGAGTAGGCCTCGAAGCCATACCACTTCCTTCGCCAACTCAGCCAGCGCAACGTACTCGGCCTCGCATGTTGACAGCGCAACGACTCGCTGGCGCGCTGACTTCCACGACACGATACCGCCACCGACAAAGCAAGCAAAGCCTGTGGTCGACCGTCGGTCAGGTCTTGTCGCCCTGCTTGCGTCGCAGAACCCGACGAGGTTGGTGTCAGGCGAGCGGAAGATGAGTCCAGTGCCGATTTTGTGCTTGACATATCGAAGGACTCGCTTGGCGCCAATGGCGTGGGGTACTCGTGGGTCATGGAGGTGGTGCGACAAGCGCTGAACGGCGTGCGATATGTCAGGCCGGGTGCATGTCATGAGGTACATCAACGACCCGACCATTGATCGGTAAGTCTCTTGGTCAGTCGATGGTTGACTGCTGTCGTGCCATAGGTCTTCACGATCATCGACCTCGGGGGTAGTGTACCCATGGCATGTCGTCATCCCAAAGCGGGTGAGTATCTTGCGAGCGTACGCCTCTTGCGTCAAGGTAATCTTGCCATCATTCTGATCATACTTAATCTTGATGCCTAGGAAGAATGACATCTCCCCTTGGCGCTTGAGCTTCATCTTGGTTTCGAGTTCGTCGAGGATCGAGTTGGCCTTGGCTGTCGTCCGAGCTAACACCAAGAAGTCGTCAACGTAAGTTGCGACCATTTCCAATTCTTCACCATGTTGTCTTAGATAAAGACACGGATCGAAGTCGCTCGGACGAAAGCCAAGGCCGACCACGATCTTGCGGCAGTGTTCGAACCTTCGAACCAGGCAAGAGCCGCCTGCTTCAAGCCATACAGCGCCTTGATCAGCAGCATCTTGCGGTCGGTGCCGTCGCCATGTCCAGGCGGTTGATCGACATAAATCATCACACCTTTGTCGATGAACGCCTGGACAAAGGCAGTGTCTGCATCGGCTTGGAGGACTGCCAACTTCTTGGCCGCTGTCAAGTCCATGCATGTGCGAACAGTTGTCATCTTGACGACGGGAGAGAATGTGTCGAGGTAGTCGACTCCTTGGACTTGACTGAACCCTTTGCATACTAGGCGCGCTTTGTACCGGACAACTTCGCCCGCGGCATTTGTCTTCTTCGCGTATGTCCATCGGCTGCCGATTGATTTGCGGCCTGGTGGAAGGTCGACAAGCTTCCACGTACCGGCTTCACGCAGCTGCTGGAGTTCCGTTTGCTCTGCCTTCGCCCACTCGTAGTGGTCCTTCATGGCCATTGCCTCGCGATGGCTCTGAGGGACGTCAACCGGTGGCGCCATGGCAGAGCATGCGAACTCGATGCCATTGATTGTCATTGAAGCTGCCACGTGGGAGTCGTCGATTGTCCAGTTGGCGTCAGCACTGTCTTCGAGCGGTTCACTGGCAACTCCTTGCTGCTCACGTGATGGGTTGTCGGTGGGTCGTCCATGGACAGCGCTGACGACGCGACTTGGTGGGCGCAACCTATCCCGAGGACGCAGCACCATCCCGCTTGGCATTACATTTCGGTCATCATGGGTAGGTGGTCCACTGTCACTTCTCTTGAACTGGTCAAGTAGGCGAAGGGTGGGTCTTGACGACTGGTCGCCGATGGGATGGCCAGTGAAGAGCCGCCTTGGCGTGGATGGTGTCGATCCCTTGGCCCCAATGGCTTCGCGTGTTTCTTGGTGGCGTGGTGTGCTGTCGGGGGGCTCGACGGTTGGTGGTGCTGGTTGGCTGGTCGATTGGGTGGGTATTCCCTCGTCTTCTTCATCGTCACTATCGTCGGTTGTGACTAGGTAGTCATCCAGCTTCGAGCGATCGCCGAGGAATTCGTCCTCGCAGAAGGTAACATGGAAACCAGTGGTCATCTTCTTTGACTCCAAGTCATAGAGTTTCCAAGCGCGTTGATGCTCGGCGTAGCCCATGAAGACGCACTTGGCGGCCTTCGGTGCGAGTTTGTCTCGATGTGTTGGATCCTTGACCATATTGTAGGCTACGCAGCCGAAGACGCGGAGTTTGTCGAGCTTGGCGCGATGCCCTGACAATGCATGGATTGGTGTGGCGGTGGCCTTGGGGCCGTGAACAACGCGGTTTTGGATGAAGGCGGCGGTGTTGACGGCCTCTGCCCACCATCGCCTAGCCAATCCAGCATGGGCAAGCATGGCCATGGCCATCTCCATGAGCGAACGGTGAGCGCGCTTTGCCATTCCATTTTGCCACTGATTGTCTGGTGTAGATGACTCGTGGTGGATGCCATGCCTCTTGAGCTCTCCTTCGAAGTCAGCCGACGAGTACTCGGCACCGCCGTCGGAGCGGAACACTTTTACTTTGTTGCCGGTTTGCGTTTGGCTCGAAGCCATTATCGCCTTCCAGTTCTCGAGTTGAGTGGTAGCGTCTGTTGAGTGCACAAATCTCACGATCTTGTAGTGCGTGGCGGCGTCAACGTACACGGTATAGTACTTGCATCCACAGACTGACGATGTATCCACAGACTGACGATGTTCTCATAGGGCCTTTTGTGTCGGAGACCCAGCACTCCACTGGCCGGAAAATCCGCGAGTGTGTCTTGGGGTTGGGCACCTTGCCCATCTTGGCTTGTATGCAGCACTCACACTTGGCTGTCGGCAAGGCAAGGTCGCTTGGAATGCCCAGACCCAAGGCACCGCATCGGTTGATGGCGGCGATGGGTAAGTGGCCGGCTCTTTGATGCCACAGCTCTGACTTTGACGTAGTGGTCGTGATGGACATGGCTTGCGCGTCGTTGCGCGCCAACGCGAGCGTGAACACTTTGTCCGTTTGGTTCCGTGTCGCCTTGGCCAAAGGTTGGCCATCGTGGTCGGTCGTGCATTCACCTTTGCCGAAGGTGAGTCGGCATCTTGGGTTTTTGCGTATGACTGTTACGACTGATAGTAGCGTGTGAGGCATGCCGTCGACCAGCAGGACGTCCTTCAAGACCAACACGGTTCCAAGGCTCGTTTTCATGCGCATCGTGCCCATCTTTGTCGCCCGTGTCTTGGCGCCGGTGGCGACAACCACCATGCGATCACAGTCGGTCAAGTCGGTCAGCAGAGATGCGTCGCCGGTCATGTGCGTCGACGCGCCGCTGTCGACAATGGTGGGCCTCGACGCTGCGACCGAATACAGGGCAGTCTCATCGCAGTCTTCGATTCTCGCCGTGAACGTCCAAACACATTCATCAAGTGCGTTCTTGCTCGCAACGTCTCGCTTATCCCCTTGCTTGTAGGGCTTTGTCTTTCGCGGTCTACCAGCAGCTTTTTGGTGGCATTCGGATTACCAGTGCCCATTTTTGCCGCACCAGTGGCATTCGCCCTTCTTGCTCCGTTTGTCCCGATTATGGCCTTGTTTCGCGCTAAGCACCCTTTCATCGTTATTGCTGCTGCGTGGTGGACGCAAGGTGCCGGTCTTGATGGCGGCCTTATACTCGGTTTCCAAGAGAGAGCGGACGCGTGCAAAGTCGCCGCTCAAGGTAATCGATGATGCAACTTGATGCGTAACATGTCGTAGCTCCCAGGGCATCATTTGTAGCAGCCGATCAATGCTTGTTACGCTCGTCATTTCGCTGTCGGCTTCACGTAGCCGTCGCAGCACAATCTCATAACGTTCGATGAACTTAGGTAACGTTTCTTGTTTCTGATTCCACTTCATACCGTAGAAGTCTTCCATTACATCAAGACGGTCCAAACGCGTCTTGGGCTCGTGATGATCTGCGAGCGCTTTGTATGCGGCTGCCGCCGTCGTTGAGTTCTCAATGTACTGGAACTGCGACGGCGCAATGCATTGAATCAATAATCCCAATGCCAGCCCATCGTTGGCGGCATCAGCGGTGTCAGCCTCATCTTCGAGGTTCGTTGCTTCTTGTCCCGGTGTACGGAAGTGTGATGGCTTTGTAGGTCTCTTTGACGTAGCCGGCTCTACCAGTTGCCATAGCCCCTTTGCGAGTAAACGACCTCTCAGGTACGTTCTCCATTGGTTCCAGTTGCCTTCTTCAAGAAGCATGATAGGGGTCTTCAGACTCATTGCGGTTGGGCTCATAACCTGTTGGAACGCGAGTTCCTTCAGGCGCAAAGATGAGTCGGTGGCTGTGAGGCCACGAGTGCTTTTTGAAGAGTGTATTGATGGTTAGTACTAAGTCTATCTACATGAATGGTGCGCATAGCTTCCTGTGCACGACTTTTCTAAATCTATAGCTGTTCTCTCTAATCTAATATGCAAAGCTCACATGTCTCTTATGACCATGATGCATGAGCTCTTGTGATCCTCCGAGAAGGACCAACACCTCTCAACACCTGAGGCAGAATGCAGCAAGATCTGACGACATCGCGAAATGCAATGCAGAGCATGAGTCGGCGAGAGAATGGAGTCGCGAGATATCTTTTGGAGTAGAGCTGTCAGTCAAGGTCGAACTTAGGTAAGTTGGATCTCTTTTGTACCGCAAAGCATCACACTCAACTTACTGAAATCAGCAGACTAGAGTCGTGTACAAGGGTGTCGAAGAGAAGGTTGGCCTCGTTATTATTCATTCTCTCGCGTCTCGCAAATGTGTTTCACCGTCAGGAGTCCACAGTTCCAAGCAGGAGAATGTCTTGATTACGCCTCTTTGGAGCGAATCGTATCGAGATTTATTTCTCTGGGCAACCAGAAGTCGCCACGCTGAAATGGCCGTGCTGCTCTTGTCTGCTGAGTCATAAGAAGCTTACCGGTGTCTTCTTGTGCACAAGTGCAAGAGGGAAAGCATGATGGGGCTTGTAGAACTGGCATTAACGAGAGAATGCGCGTGTACGGTGGTTATCCACACTGTGTCGAACATTGCAGAACTATTGCTGCAGTGCTGAGGGCTTTAGGGCTATCGAAGTCTTCAACAAGAAGATGACAATGCTTCTGTTGATTCATAGCTTGCGTGCACTTAAACTGAGTGAAAGCTGCACACGACTGCAGTCATGTTGTCTGCCTGGCCGTTGAACAGAGCTTGGGCCTTGGCATGGTTCATCCGCATGAACTCGCATATCCTCGCTGAATCCAATGCCATTTCAACGTCTTGACTGCTGCCAGTGAAGAACGCAGCGACTTGTTCATATTGCCAGACGTCCCAGACGCCGTCCGAGGCCACAACCAGACACATTCCAGGTTCAATTGTCGACTCAGTCACGTCGGGCTCGCAACTTAAACCATGCGCATGGAGGTGGAAATCCCCCAGCGACCGAGTAAACGCTAGTGAATCTGCGTGCTTGGCGTCGGGTGGTGCAGAGACGACAGTAGCCCATTCGTGGCGCACGTTCTTCACGTACCGCGCGCTCAACTTGGATGTGGTTGAGGTACTATGTATCGGGTCTTGATCTCGATCTGTTGAGTGATCATATAGAAACTGGAGCGTCGAGTGAGGGTTTGCGGACAAAATGCGCTCGTATTCTTCCTTGGAATCAGGAGCGTGATGGCCAGTTAGGATGCTGAGATGCGAGGGAAGATTGGTTTCGTCTTGGTTGGATTCTGGGGAGGTTTCATTGTGTGGTCGAGCTAAGAGAGCTGTGCTATCCCCAACGTTCGCCACAATAAGACGATTGTGATGGATCACGGCGATCGTTGCAGTCGTGCCTCCATATACACACGTATACGGTAGTGTTCGTCCAAAGCGTTTGACAAGGTAGACTCCTTTCTCATGATGTTCTTCTCGCACGCTCACGCCTTGATTCTCGTAAAAGGTTCGGAATCTTCCAAAGAGCTGGCGATGACAAGCATGGAACAGTCGTCGACTTTCTTGCTCGGGATGATCCAAGAAGGCGCTAAGCGTTGACGCATCTCGAAATGCAGCAGTGAAGAATGCTTTTGCCGCATGCGCTGCCAATTGACCCACGTCAGGTCCATGTCCGTCAAAGACTCCAAGAACAAGCGTGTCCGGGTCGACTGAGACAATGAAGAATGCGTCTTGATTCACAGAAGCTGAGCCGATGTGCGAGATCCCACCGAAGGTTGCCACGAGTGGACCGAGCTTTGTCTGCGTTATCGTCACCATGGGATCTTTTGGATCTTGTCAAACGACACTCAAAATAGGAAAATTTGATTGGACAATTAATTTTTATATTAACCAATCAAAACAAATTAAATATATATCTCGAAGTATGATTGGCTTAACGTCTCTTAATGTATTCAAGATTAATCGAGAATAAAATATCATTGGTTGGAAGTAAAATTTTGAAGCCAATCAAAATGCTTTTTTTTATTCTTATTTTATTAATTAGATGATTATATGAAATGTTTCTTCATTGAAATAAATTATATCCAATCAACATCTATTATTGTATAATTAAGAGTATCTTTAAATATATTTTAACCAATTATTGAAGTTTATATCATCCTTTTTGGCGGAAAGTCCATTTACAAGGCCACTGGAGATGGAAGGACGCAAGTCGCGAGGAACTGGATGGAAGGAGGCTTCCATGGCGATGGACGGACCGCAAAAATCAATCTTTCGATTGGTATATACGAGACACACAAAGGATCCAACGACAACATCAAGTCTACTAACAGGAATGATCCAGGAGTGGATCATAGAGGATATAACTCGGGGACTCTACAAAGTCATGCAGTGGGTCGACGCAAGCGGCAGACCACACGGCATCGAGCTCTTTAGCCGAAGTTGGTGACGAAAGCACACCGTCCACTTTGTCGAACTCGTCGAGAGGATCGTATTCACCGAGCGGAAGCATCCACGTCGAATCGTCATTCAGGAGACTGAGTGCTTCAATGTCGCGCGTCGACAGTTCGAAAAAATCCATCTTGGCAAATGGATCCTCCAATGCTTTAGACAACGTGTTTCGTGGTAGTGGCGCACTCTTCGTCGTCGGAGCAACTTTGGCAGGTTGATGGATAGTCTTTGCAGGTGGCGTCATGGGTCTCCGTTCTTGCATCATCAGCACATTCGAACTCGTTGTCGACACGCGCAGATTCGTGGGTTTCTTCGAAGGTGGAGCTGCTTGGAGGGTAGGTGCATGCATTTGGTGTTTCTTGGCGGCTGCAGCTGCCGCATTCTTTTTGCGATTGCGTTTGCGTTTGCGTGAGCCGCTTGCTCTTTGTTCTTCACGTTCGCGCTCTTCTCGCGCCCAACTTTCACAAAAGGCCAAATAAAGAGCATCAAGTTCAGCGGCTCGCCTCGCTTTTTCATGTGGATCCATTTCATTCAAACGAGCGTCGTTTCGTTCATACATGCGTTTGCCAATGCTTTGCTCACCGACAAACTTCTTCGAGATACGCATGGGGCAACATCTCAATCTCGTGCTGAGCCACGATCGCATCGTCGTACCATTGTCAACATCTGGCAAAATCCCCGCTGAGAAGTCCGAAATGAGGCGGTTCGTATATGCTTCTTCTTCTGGCGTCCACTTGCCCCATCTTGATGCTTTGAGATTTTTTGGCGCACTTTCTTCCATCTCGTTGGATACAAGCGCAGTTGTGGGCTTGTCGACTTTTTCGAAAATGAGCACTTTGGAAAATTCAGAAACGTGCTCAAAGGCGCATCCCACGGTGGACAGTGGCGTACCTGATCGCGAAGCGTTCGAATTTATGAAGCCCGCGCTTGCGAGGGAGAAATCCTCAGGAGAGGAACAAGACCTGGGGCATCATCATGGGATGGCCGTCATCTTGTTTGTCTTGTTTGTGTGCTTGATGGAGAAAGGACACGGATCCGCAAAAAAGAGCGCGAACTCTTGGTGGAAAGTTTATATGTCTGGGCTGATCCACTTGGAAAATGACGACAGAAGTAGCTCCGTTGTACTTGCCCTCGACTGGATCGAACAGCGCGCGGTGGACAATGCAATCTCTCCACGACTTTATGGATCTTGGTGATCGTATCGACGATGTGGACCGCTTTCGGGTCGACGAGAAGACGCGTGAAATACGGCACACTGCTTCATGTTGGCAGTCGTTGTCGTCCGTTGAATCATGACCATGGCATATCGCATGAAGTTGATCTGGTCCAAGCCGTACGTGGAAGTTATTCTCATTTGAAAACACGCCTGGCCATGAAAAGCAGACCAATCGGACTCGTATCCAGACGAGAGCTTCAAGTGCGTGTTCAATGACCAAGACGATGCACAAGCGGTGCGTACAATGCACATACATCCAGCGATCTCGCGCGACATGGCTGTTCCTCGTCAATCGCCAAGCATCATCTTCCTCTTACCATACACAAAAAAGAGACATTACAGTCCATCATCGTCATCGAGGAGATGCTGACAACGGTCGAAAGCATTTGAGTACTTTGAGCGCAAGTACCGTGCACTGTTTGGTTCCTCTCTCGCCATCGAAGCTCTCGGCCTTTCCACTCCGTCTACTTCAGACAACAAAGAATCACTTGGCATTACAACGTTGTTCAAATAAGCCAAGTGTTGCCGAGTCGTACGATGGGTTCCTTCCAGCCATAGATGAATGGACATCGATGTCTTCTGGGCGCGGACGAGCGTGCTCTGCACAGCCAAAAGTGTCAAATATCATGGCTATGAAGATCTGAGAGGCTTCTATCTTTGTCGCTGACTTTATTGCTGCCTTGCGTCCATGCAGTCCCCAGCGCGCTTGACTGCTCGATGGCAAGATTGTAATGTGGTTGTGAAGTGGAAAGATGCGCTCAAGAAGCTCAGATGCCCAGCTTTTCCTTTGTCCACCTTTAAAGTTGACGCTCTCCACGACCAAGGTTTTCACTCAAGGTCTACAAAACCACCGCTGGTGACACAAGCTCTGTAGACTTCAATCCTTCGATGTGGAACACGTCGTTTTTCAGAGCTTGACCTTAAGAAGACTCACTGAGCGACTCAGAGCTCCATGGTCGAACGTGAATCCAAGACTCCTTCGCACCGTCACGAGATATCTTCTGCGTGGCTGTTGGACTTGCATCCACATGGCGCACCCATTTGATAAGATGGCACGTCATGTTCATATCCACCGCTTAATCCACTTTGTAACTCCTTGGTGAAACCGACGCGACCTTGCCCGTTACCTTTACAAACCAGCTCCAGGCTCAAAGTGAATACACTATGCATCGAGTGAGCGATCATTTGAATGAGCGATACCCTTACAAGAGCGGCTTTCGTGAGGAATACAATCCGACTGAAGTCACGCGGGCGTATGGAAGCAGTGATGTGGCACGCTACTGCGATCTCTTGGCGCTCCGAGAAGACGACATCGAAGACGACGGCGTGGTAGCTGCACTTCAGGGGCTAGCAGATTTGCTGGCGTCCCAGGAGAATAAAGTCAAAGCAGTGGAAGCGGGTGTGATCCCTTCGATAAGTCGCCACATGACGTCGACGAATCAATCGATCCGACTTGGTGCTGTTCGTGTCACCGCCGCACTTGCCTGGGACGCCCAAGGCGTTGTCTCCATGGACAAGGATCCAACACTTCTATTCAATTTGAACTCATTGCTCTTTGACGAGAACGAACTTTGCATCGAAATGGCTGCCAAAGCATTTGTAAGTTTTCATCCAACTCGGCATTCCCTGACTATTATGTAGGTTCATTTGACAACAAATCGTGAAGGCATCGCGGTTGTCTTGGCTCGCGCGTACATTCCTGAAAAACTTGTTGCAATGGCGCTGGCTGACGACAACAATTGGACCCAGGACACGCTCTTGTACTTGTACACGATATTCGCGCAAATGACAAAGTCCCATCAAGCAGCTCAAGCATTTGCAAATAACCATCTTGTGCCTGCAGTCGTCCGCGTTTTGGGTAAGCCACTCATGTACCCAGCGCCGTTGCTTCGGTACGCCGTATTGACATTGTGGAATCTCGCAACGCATGTAAGTTGCAAGATAGACTTGACAGTTAACGCCACACAGAATGAAGGCAAACTTGATGCGATCGAAGCAAATGCAGTCGAGAAAACAATCAAAATCCTGATTGGGGTCCAAAAGCATGCCTTTTCGGGCTTGGATGTTGCTAGCGAGCTCGACTTGATCCGCATGGCTTCAGGGGCACTCATGGCTCTCTCCACTTGTGAAATAGCCAAGCCCAAACTTGTCGCGACAGGAATTCCACCACTCGTCGCGTGTCTGTCCATTGAATCGTCCAAGTTGAACGCGATTCAAACACTCAATTCCATCTGCGAAGATCCATCTGGACTTTTGCCCGTCGTGACCCTTCTTGTGCACGACACAACGCTTCTTCTCGAAGTGTTTGACGTCCGTTGCACTCGAGCACTCAATACTCTCTTGGAAGAAAAACTTCAACTGGTTCCTGTGCTACAAGCGGTTGCGGCCATTTGCGATCGAAAAGAAGGCGTCGAGCATATCACGCAGTCGCTGCACATGCTTGATAACTTGGTTCAGCTCTGCGCTGACAATCCAGACGTAGAGCCTCAAGGGCTTCAACTGGCGACGCGCATCGTCCATCTCATTGCCGAGGTACTCAACGATTTTCTTTCGTTTCTTAAATTGTCTAGCATGATGAAACTTCTCGCAGTCGCGTCGATCGAGCTCTTCGGACTTTCAAAATTCAGCTCAAGGACGACATCTAATCGAGTTTTAATATCACGATTCTCAAATGTCTCACATTTTCATGACTGCCGATTCAATAATTTCTGACTCTCAATAATTCCTCAATTATTTTGAAATACTTTAATCAAGATATAGATAAAATTATCATGAATATTTATTTGCTCATTAGTTCAATATATTTATAGTTTAATTCAATATGTTGACAGACACTGCAAGTTGCAGTGTCTGTGCAACGTACAGTAGTATAGATTTGCTACGATAATAAAAATAAGTTTGCAATTCACAATGTAAATTAAATTATTTGAATTAAATATATTTTTTGAGCCAATGATGCGCGGGTTTCGATACAATCGACATCGATATCTATGGCAAGTGATCGCCAAGGCTACTGGGGACCCGTCACGTCGACAATCGACTGGTGTGAGCCCAACTACGTCGCGTCGTTCTACATGGCTGAGTTCTGGAACGCATGGAGCAATATCTTCTTCGTCCTGGCAGGTTTCTACGGTCTCTATCGCTCGATTGCGCTTGGGTTTGAATGGCGCTTCCATCTCATCTACATCAATATTGTCGTCATTGGTATTGGTTCGGCCATGTTTCACGGCACGCTACTATTTGTGTACGATCTTCTTGGTAAATTTTCGCCTCACATGCTCTTCTCCACGATATAGGTCCCAGCAATTCGATGAAACGCCAATGATTTGGTCCATGCTCATTTGGTATGTACTTTTCTCGACACAATTGATGGATTTGCCATCGTAGGTTTTACATTCTCTACTCACCTCTCTGGGAAAAGCAATCAGCCAGTGTCAACTCCTTTATTGTCTTACTCTTGTCGACGCTAGGCCTGGGGTTTGCAGGCCTCCATGCCATCTACCGCTTCACGACGGGTTTCCAGCTCCTTTTTGCAGCACTCGTTCTGTTTTGTCTCCCGCGTCTTTTTTGGTACTACGGCGGCGTCAAAAATGCAAGAGCTCGATCGTTGGTTGGACTCTACCTTGGATCGATATTGATCGCGACTGCGTGTTGGCTTGTGGACTTTCACTACTGCCAGAGTGCTTTCAACTTTTATGGTCACGCGTGGTGGCATTGCTTCATGAGCTTGAATGCGTATGCTGGACCTCTCTTCATGCAATACGTCCGTGCAGATTCCAAAGGCAAGAATCCTACCGTGGAAGTGGCATGGCCTACTACGCTCACGATCTCCATTGCTTCCGACAAACAAGATTAAACTCAACAAGCCCAATCAACGATATCAATTGATCATGCATTATGGACCATGTAGTTGAAGCTTTTCGCGAAGAGAAAATGACATGGAAACTTGACAGTTGCGAAAGATCCTCAAACATTTATGGAGCTTCTATAGTAGTGACTCCACTCATTATCGAAGATGGGTCCAGTGTTCGATGACAAAAGTTAGTCTGCGCAATGAAATTGATGCTTGTTCAACATCAAAGGCATGGCGCGGTCTGCTTGATTCGTGGACAAAAGTTGATAGCTTCACCGAGCCATTAAAGACGCTGCAGCTTCGGACTCTGGTAGTGGCCAGTAGCTTGTTTCAAGGCAACGCTGGCATCTTACAACCAGACAACATATCGTACCTTACTGGCATAGTCGTACTAATCGGTGCGTTCAACATGCTTGGACGCTTGAAGGTCAGCCGACGACTCTTGCCACTGCAGACATGGGGCGTTAACTCATTTGCAACGAAGATATTCTCATTGGAAGAACAGAAGCAAATACTCCAAGTGGCTCAATGTGTGTACGAAATGGAAGGACGACCAAGACGAATGACTCTAACGCCGACAAAATACACAGTGCCGACAATCGAGCCATTTCCAGAGGACCTTCACGGAAAGAAGTTTGATATTTCGCAGTTTCGACTAGCAAAGAAAGCTGGAAAGCTGGACGTGGATATTGTTGCTCAATTTGATGCCATGGGTTTTTATTGGAATGGCAAGGAATATGCATCTGAACGAGCGTGGGAAGAGTACCTTGCAGCTTTACGCATTTACGAGTCAATCTATGGCCACCTCAATGTGCCCTGGGGTTTCAAAGTGAAGGAAGGAGATGCACAATGGCCTGAAATGTATTGGGGAAAGCAACTGGGTTATGCCGTTGGAACGCTCCGAAGTCAGCAAGATACGATGGATCCAGCCAGACGACAAGTTTTGGATTCGATGGGGTTTATATGGGATGGAGTTCAAGCCAACTGTAAGAAAAACTTGCTGGCATTGGAAACATACAAAGCCATCCATGGAGATTTACTGGTGCAATCGTCGTTTATTGTACCTGACCAAGATCCAAAGTGGCCACAAGACACTTGGAATATCAATTTGGGCTCTTTGGTATACAGATTGCGAGATTCCAAAGATTCTCTTCTTCCCGAGATGCGCGATAAATTGAATGTTATGGGATTTGTGTGGAACATAAGAGAAAAGAAAATCGGAAGTGGACGAACTCTCAAAATTTCCGTTGCCAAGCAGAAACAACTTCTTCAAGTCGTCGAAATCCAATATAAGCTCCAAGACCATACAGAATTCACGACATTTGGAAATAATTTCAGGGTTCCATCGACTTCCCCATGGCCGGAACATCTCCAGGGATGCAATTTTAACATATCAACCTTTCGAACTGCCTACCGAATGAATCTGTTGAATCGCTCGATTGTGGCAAAGTTGGACGCAATGGGATTCGTCTGGGACGACAATCAGCACCAGTGGAAGCTTTTTCTGGAAGCTCTACAAATATTCAAAAACATTTACGGCCATGTTGAGGTCGCAAAATATTTTGAAATCCCAGCAGAAGACCCACAATGGCCAGTGTACTTGAAGGCAATGAAACTAGGTATAAGAGTTTCAAATATTCGAAGCCGACGCACGAGCTTGACGACGGAAATGACACAAGAGCTCGATGCATTGAATTTTGTGTGGGACGCAGAAGAACTCCATCGGCAACGTGTTTTGCTTGCCTTGACGAAGTACCAAGAGCTCAATGATGACCTCCTTGTACCGCAAAAATTTATTGTACCAGAAGATGATCCAGATTGGTCGTCTGATCTTGCAAACATGCAACTAGGAGCCATTGTGAACAGAATTCGCTCGACAAAGAATTCACTGCCAAAGGAATGGAAAGAACAACTCAACAACATTGGATTTAAATGGAACGCCAGAAAAAAATCTCTTTGAAGTCACATGTATTTGTTTCCGCCACGAGAATTCAACGTCTCTCAAGAAACTTGATTAATTGATTTTCTTGGCCTTGTAATTGATGCAAAATTGATTTCAACATCCTTGTCTGGCGCATATATATGTATTCGCAATGAAGTATGCTCAATTTGCATGTGGTCTTGGTGAAATTGGTCGAATTTCAAAGCAAGTCAGCATGTCAATTACTGCATTTATTACCCTGACCACAGGCTTAATTGATCTGCGACCATATTCAAGTCAATAAACTCCCATGCACTCAGCGTGGGAACGCCAGCCAAACAGGTGCATGACACGGCAGTGGCTGTGACTCGAATGGGTAAGTCATGAAGTATTAACCAGCATTAAGTTAAAAGTTACCCCATGTCATGACGTCGTCCCAGCAAGCAAATAGTGCTTTCACCGCGCTCAAGCCGCACCAAGAGTTTGCACCGAGTAAACGAAAAGTTGGAGGCTTGTTGTGAAATTGGTTTTGAATAAGATTCGATTGTACCGTGCAAGCGAAAGTGACCAGATACTCCAGCGAGAATTGCTTCGACTCTGTGGCATTCAAGAGAATAACTCGGCGTTCTAAACAGACCAGACTTTGTGAGATGACTGAGCTGAATGCACCAGCAGTTGTGTTAAAAGAGTTCTAAACAAGAGCACAACACGATATTAACCGATTCAGGACCGAGAACTGGAGAGAAATAAAAGCTGAATGATGGCATCGTTAAAATATCACTGCCCAAGAAATATCTCTTGATTATTTCCGGAAGCTCGCTGCTAGTCTTCCATCGTTGAGGTAAGCGCTTTCAAACCTACGAAGTCACCAAGTGGTAAGAAATGCACAGCAAAAAATGTTGGGCTGACACGACAGATTCGACCACAGTCAAAGTGCCGTAATTGGTTGTGATGTGGGCCGCTGCCTTGAATGGAAGGAAAGTATATGAAAACTGAAAAAGCTGACGCGAAAGGACGACGATTGGGTGACGATTTTTCTGTCATGCCTGTGTTGCGAACTGGGCGAAATGTCAACAAAGTCTTGACTTCTCTAAAAAATAATTCGATGCGACACATTCAATGTGAGATGATGGCTACTAAAAATTCTCCCGCCTAAAGACATGATGTCCTGGTCTTTCCTCAAATGTAGGCTACTGCTGCTCGATCAGCACAGGATCGAACGTGGTGTAGTCGACGATGGGAGGACTGACCTTCAATTTTTTGTTTTGTCAAATTGCGCAACAGCGGCGCGGGTCGAAGGCAAGTACATTTTCTATTCTTGTGCATTGCAACAAGATCTTTGGATCGCGTTAACTTCAGACTCAAAAAGCACCAATGGATATTCCATAAACATGAAATAACACTGCTCGAACGGGCGACAAGGCCTTCCAAGCACGATCACAAATTGTTCTACTCTTTCACACCCGACGTGTAATTGTCTTGCACGGAATGATCGACAAAACAAAGTCTTTCAAATCGGAGAAGACTACTGGAGCAACCACAAAATCACTTTCCCTCTTCGTTTGGAGGCTCATTTTCCAAAAAGCATTGACGTTGGCATCATGAAACTCGGGCTCGTCGTCACTCTCATCGTTACCGTGTCAGCGGCGCATCAGTCATCTGTGGAGCTCAATCAACCTGATGCCTTAAATTCTTCAACGGTGTCCAGTTTAGATCAGTCGTCAAGTGAGCAAGTTCTTGGAGAAGAAATCACCCCAAGCAGCCCAACTGCTTCTCCTCGTGAGCCGAAGTCAATTATTCCTCTCAGCAATCCTTTTCCTGAGTCATTCAGCCTACTAAGCAGTCCAGCCCGGACCTCGACGACCCCTCTCGATAATCCTGCTCCATATTCTCTTAACCCAGAAAGCTATCCAACCCCACCATACACTTTCCCTCCAAGCAGCCCAGTGTCCGACAGTCCACAAGTCGACGACTCGTTCGCCTCTGGAGCTCAAATTCCATCTGATGGTCCACCAGACTCGCCACAACCAACATCGTCCGAACAACGTGACCCTTTGAGAAATCATTAAGACCAAGCACTACTGCTGCGTCTTATGTTGGCCAAACTGAGTAGTTTGCATCAACGTGAACTGACGAGCACCACGTCGTATACATAATAATGCCAGCAATGCATGTTTTCTTCTGCAGTGTGGTCCGCTGCCGAATTCGCAGACGATTAATTGAATTAGGTGATTTCAGCCATCGTTTCTTGCAATGAAATTCAGAAGGGGGCACAATTGGTGCCTGTGGCCTTTGACTTTGACCCTTTCAATGCTCTTTCCAACGAAACTTGACCTCAGAGGTAGTCAAATGTGTTCATCACATCAAAACCATGTTAATTTGGCAGACTTCATAGGGATGAGAGCTTCCCATAGGGTGCATGCTGTACAGCTGGCATTTCATTGACTTTATCAGGTCATTGATCCGCTCCATGGGCTGCACTGACATCGATCAGCGTGTACAGAGCAAAAAGGGATAGCCGCGGCAAAAATATTATACTCTCAGCGCCATCGAGAGCATTTGAATCGAACTGAAGAGTGCGTTTGCTTCACGTAACTCCCATACTTCATGCTGTAGTTGCATCCACAAGTAGTCTGCCCCATGACAACTGTGCTTGGAAGAACAAGCCATATGATCTCCATCTTGATCGTCTCGTCAGAAGTTCGACGCGACAGTTGAAAGTCGAGCCGCGCCTCTTGCATTTCCAAATATTGAGTATGACGAAACTGCCCTTGATCAACCGCTTCCAAACCGTGAAAACCTTCCATCGAGTGTCTCGATTTTCGTTGAATTCTTCCGTTGCCTTCGATCTTGCATCTCGATGTGCAACTTTTTCTCGCAGCCACCATCACGACAGGCAACTTATCACCTCCCACGCCTGACAATTTGTCTGGTTTCCACAGCTGGCATCCATTTTCCACAGTGTCATCCCCAGAATGTACACTGTACTTGTTCTTCCAGTCCACTTGACAGCCTTCCTTCCACACCTAGACATTTCGTCATGGTTCGCCGCCATCTTTTGCCTTTTGTAGATGCAGTGCCACCCAAAGCAGCCATTTCAACTGCTTTCAATAGCTTCGATGCATCTGTCCAAGTAGAGGATGGTCGCTTCGTATCGTTCGACCAAACGACGACGTGAAACCGCCACGTGTAACTGGCTCATTGTTGGGTGCCACTCAAGATTCAGTCAGCCCAACTCGCTCACAAAGAGAATCTTGCCAAGTCTGCCATGAACGATGACACTTGGATCGAGCAGTTCAACGTGACGGTCTCTGTCTTGATGGTCTCCGTGCTCGTCTTCTATCGACTCTACACTCTTCATCTCTCAGAAGCACATGCGCCACCCATACAGTCACCGGAGAAACCGATCCATAGGAGCGTCGCACAACACTTTTGGGATTTGTTCTTTGCGCCGACCATGGACCCGTCCAAGGAATCGATGTTGCTCGATCAAGTGATTGACAACCTCTTGCTATCGTCCGACCAAGACGATCACATGAACGGTCATCATGCTTCGTTGTTGATCCCAACATTGTATGAAGCAGCACTCATGGGGCTCCTCACGTTGGTCCAATTCACGTCACATCGTCCATCTCTTCGTTCGTTTGTTAAACTGTCGTAAATGTAGGCGTCGCTCTAAGCGAGTGGAATGATATTCACCTGGTTGTACCCGTGAATATCGATTTGTTGAGGCTGAGGCTGCGCGGTAACAAAGCAGAGCGGATCATTTCGTCCTGCAAACGCGGCCTTCCACACATGGTTCGAGTACGTGTCCTGGCGATAGCTCTGACCGGGATGGAGTACCGTGAACTCCTCTTCACTGCCTTCACCTTCAATCCATCGGATCGAAAGAGGTCCTTGTGTCAGGTTGCGAAAGACAAGCACAGTTGGCACGCTTGGAGGCTCACTTCCAGCAGGTTTTGGATTCATGTTCGCTGAGATCGACAACTGGTTCACGCCTTGGATGTCAACAATGCTGTTGGATTGGGGAACCATGAAGTAAGCAAGCGGCGTGCCGTCCGGAAACGAAAGCTTCCACACGTGCAAGGAGAAGGTCGACTGCTCGTAGCGACGACGAGGTTCAATGCGAGAATAAAAGGACTCGCCTCCCTCGTAGTCAACCCACGAAACATCAACGGGGTGGGGCGTGCTGTTGACAAAGACGACCGTAGTGTCCACCCCTCCGTCTTGAGTGTTGACCTTGACAAGCCAGTTGACTAGAAAACACAAGACTCAGTATGATCCACAAACATGGTGCGATTTACCAGGTGCAGCAACTGGGGCAGGAGCAGCATTAATTTGTTTTTCCGTGAGGGGAATGGCCATGGGGGCGACTTCAGGAACAACCGTGGCGACAGGAACATTAGCTGGCGGGGGTGGAAGAGGAGTAGCGAAATCATAGCCTTGAGAAAGCTTATCATTGAGAGGTGGTGTTGCAGCTGGAGGAGCAACTGCAGCAGCTGGAGGGGCAGCTGCAGCAGCCACACCTTGAAGTGCGCTGATTTCACACGCGCCAGGAGCTACAGATAAGAAATTAGGATAAAAGAGCGTAGAAAATTTGTACCAAAGCCAGCGAACGGTGGGTTTTCCTGCATTTCCATGCGCAATGGACGCAAGGAGCCTGCAGGTTCATTAAATGACGAGAGCAGATAGAGCGTGGGCAATGAAAGGAGAGCACGAGCAGTCGTTTGGACTTGTCCCATCAACTTTCGCTGCTTTTCGTTATTGTCCATGTCAAACACTTGAGCGAGAAGAGGGCGGTCGAGATCTCCATTGGCGAGACGCTGAAGAGAAATGCTTCGTGTCTCCCAGACAGGATTTAGATTTCCATTGATCACCTAGACGAAATTAGGTACATTCAAGGGAGGAGCATACTTCAGTTCGAAAGACAGGTAGATAACTACCGTCTTGAACCATACGTGCCAAGTATAACACACTAGATGGACGTCAAAAATGCAGACGACGTATTCGCCGCACGTACGGGTCAGATTTGCTGAAGAGATCCAAATTAGGCAAGCCAGTAGCAGACCATTGCATTGTGATGACATTCGAATTTGGGTTGATATATTCGGCTTGAAGGTACACATTGAGTGGGGGGCTTTCCTTCTTGAAGAGTCCACGGGCTTGGCCTCCCGATGTGACCAAACTCGTAATTTGGCGCATGTTTTCCACGACGCTGGTCACCTGGACTTCTGCCTGACCGAGAAGTTGCTGGTCCGTCAACTTCTTCGACTTGGGCTCGTCTTCGTGGTAGACTTCGACTTTAATCACTTCTCCCGCGTGGGGAGCATCAACTTTAAAACTTTTCACAAATGCAGGGTTTGGAACACGGCGGATCGTCTCGGTACGTCCAACAGGGGTTCCTAACCATCAGAGTGAGAATATACAACATCTCTCTCATTCTACCATTCACATAGAAGACGACAAACGTATCGGATTTGTCGCCGACGCCACCTACGGCCAAGTGCACTTCGATGCTTGCCATCTTGGATCAAACTTCAAAAATGATCAAAAATGATGTTCCAGATCGAAACTGATCCATTATTCAAATAATAAAATTAAAATATTAATTAGTTATACAAATATCAAATGAATGACTGAGAAAATTAAAAAAGTAATATTGATTTCTCAATTAATTCATTAATTATCAAAAGTTGTACTTTCTGCTTGGACTTGATGGGCGATCATGATGAAGGATGATACATGACGACATGGAAACGACGGCGGATTAAGCCTAAAGGGAGATAGGACGCTGCACCAAACGATATATAGCGAGCTTATTGTCTGGTGGAATTTGTCGTTGTGAATTGCGTATTTATTAACATTACGTCGAATTTGAAAAGTGGACATGAATACATGCGAGCGACAGTCACTGATGCCAGAGGGAAACATTTCGCGACACATGATCCGTGTGCAGATCAGGACAGAAGTCTCTGCCCACAAGCCAAGGTCTGGATGTAGTCATAGCTCCATTGAAGGGAATTATGAAAATACATGATGAAATCTTCGACATAGAGCGCGACAAGGACTTTGGAAGTCAGCAATGTCCATCAAAACACAATTCTTGTTGACTGATTTAATCTTTTTTCCGCTTGGATGACTCGTCATTGTCTCCATCAGTGTTTTCTCGTCCACGTTTTTTGCTGCCACCAGTGCTGCCGCTCTTGACAGAGTCGACATCGCTCATGCCGCTGTCATCATCTTCGCTCAGTGTCGTTTCGTCCTTGCTGTCATCGCCTTCGACAGAGCCAAGATATTCAAGAACCAATTTTGGTTCCTCAAGCCACTTGGATGGTTCCGTGTGCTTCGTTCGGGGGGACGGTGCCCAGAGTTTCTTTTCTCCGGCCGCCGTCGCCACGACTGGTGTGGTGGCAAGTGGTGTTTTGCGCAACACACCAGATGAAAACTCCATCCAGAATGCCCCTTCGCCCTCTTCTTCAAAAATGGGCTTCGCGGCGGCAAAGTAGGCTGTTTTCTCAAGCGATGCGTCCAGTTGAGACTGGTAGAGCGCAGCAAGTTTTT
This sequence comes from Aphanomyces euteiches, assembly GCA_021527685.1. Taxonomy (NCBI): domain Eukaryota; phylum Oomycota; class Saprolegniomycetes; order Saprolegniales; family Verrucalvaceae; genus Aphanomyces; species Aphanomyces euteiches. Next base: position 194,766 of record JAJGMV010000289.1, on the reverse strand, counting down.
GGCAGGCATCGTCCGTTGCCATAAGTTGCATCTGCTTCAGGAGCAAAGTCACCAGCTTGTCCATCGTGAACAAAAAGTATGACGAGGAGCCCATCAGACTTCGGCAACAGTCTTCGTATCTACAACAAAATCGCATTAGACCATGATATCCTCCGATTGCAGCTTGCCTTGGGCTTTCAATTGACTGATCAATGAGAGCATACAGCTTGGACATGAAAGCTTCATAATCTCCCGTTTGATTTTCCACTTCGTTGGAATTCACATGATGCGCATGAGCCAACATGGCAGCAGCAGGATTAATCGTTCGGCGATTTCGGTTGCGCTTAGCTTTTTCACACAAGTCTCGCGCTTGTTCCAAACGCGAGTAGAGAACTTGATAGAGTCGCACAAAGACGTACGTGGCTTCACTGAAAAAGCCCCGCGAGACAGGAGCTGGAAGGAATTCAGATGAATACCAAGGAAATGTGCTTACCGCAATCGGGCTCATCGGCCACGACAACATTCGGAGGGAAGTCAGCAGCTTCTTGGATTGTAATGGCATCAGCTTGTAAGTACGCAACGCCAATAGCAAGTTGGACAGTAGCAACACCTCGAGTAGTGTCCATGTGCTTCACAACTCCTTCACCAAAATCCGTCATGACTTCAACACCAGGAAGAAGCGGCGTGCTTGAAGCATCTGCAGAAACGCTTGTGCGAGCCTACCAGAGAGATTGTAAAATCATACTTCTCCATCTTTGTTCATACCGGCTTGCGCTTGAGCCATGCTTCGTCCAGTTGGAAGAAGTTGAAAAAGAATTGCGTCCAGATTTTGCTGACTTTTTCCTTGTCGACGGCAACTTTCTCAGCGGCATATGTGAGCAAACCAAATGCATCTTTGTGAATCTTGGCCGCTGGCAGCGTGTACGTCGCACCAGGTTCCTTCTTGTCGAGCGCTTTTTTGGCTTCACTGAGGAAAAATTTGGCAGAGAGAGCTTTCTTGTCCTTTTGTTTGAAATAGAAGGACGAATGGTCAAGGGACTTGTGGTAATTCTTCTCATTGACCTCCTTCCACTGTTTGTTGAGATCCTGACGGGCACGTCGCCACTCTTCATCCTTTTGCTGGAGGCGCTTCAAAATCACTGGAATAGCTCCAGCTGGATGCTTTGCCAAGAGCTCAAGCATTTGGTGGCCTAAAAATCATTAATTTACTTTTTATGGGCATTTCAGGCTCACCAGATTCGCCATAAATTCGAGAAATCGCATTCAAGTGCGTTACACGAAGCGTATTCTTGTCCAAGACGTAATTCCATCGACTGTCATTGGAAAGAACAGACAGTTCTTTCGCCAGAGGTGTCAAAATGGCAATCGTTGCTGCGTTGGCATCAATAACCATGTCAATTTCAAAACTAAAAAAAAATAAAAAAATCGAAGTCGAGACCTCCTTACCGCTCGTCTTCGCACTTGAAAAGCGCTTCTTCATATTGATTCTTGCGCATGCTCTTGAAGGAGAAATCTTCCGAACCGGTTGGAACACTCACCCATGCATCATTGCATACATTGCGTTCCATCGCATTGCGGAAACTGCATGGCGGAAGGGGATAACTAGCTGGAAGAGCGCGGTAGCTCGGAGTCGCACGGCGGCATTGAGACAAATCCGTCTCAGCCAGAGGAATAAATGGCCATATTTCTCCACTAGTTGGATCCTTCGACTCACCGTGGGTTTGTAATAGTGCAGTGAACTCTGCGATGACATCAGTATGTCGTCCGAGTAAATTCTTGACAAGAACAAGCATGTCGTCGCGACCGACGATTTCTTGAGCGTACAATTCCAAGCATTTGAGGAATTCTCGCCATGAGTCGCGCGATGGCAGACACTTCTTGATCTTCTCAAACATGTTCCACTCGGCCGGATCCATGAGAGTTTGGCTCATTGCTAGCAATTCGCGGCGAGGCGTGTCGGAATTCGACTTGTGCTTGCGCTTCATATCGTATTGCGCCTTGTTGCGGCCGCGTTCACGTTCCTTCTGGAGTTTGCTGCGGCGGAGATCTGCGTCCTTATCATCTTTAAGAGCATGAGAAGAGTGAATCGGTGAATCCTTCTTGCCTTCTTTCTTGAGCGGCTTCTTGTTCTTGAATGAATCCTTGTCTAACTTCGATGCCTGTTGTTGGGCTTGCTGCTGCGCGAGACGACGTTGACGATTCAACGCTTTGTCGGCGGCGTGGTTGAGGCGTTCTTTCGCCGTTTCTTGGACGGCATCCGGCAAGAAAAACGTGAACTCACGCAATAGATCTGGATGATCCCGAAACAGAAAGCTAACTTGGTCAAGGACTTGCTTGATTGAGCCTTGCTCCTTCTGGTACGTGTGGAGAATTTCTAAAAAGGCTTTATACGTCTCTGGTTCATCTGCAAATCGCTTCTTGATGGTAGTGACGTAGAGAATCGCATGGTCAAATTCGACAGGTTGAGGCCCCTTGGCTTTTGTGCTTGATGGTTTCTTCGCCGAAGACGGCGCAGAAGACGTTGCATCTGTTGCTGGAGGAATATTCACTGGAGGAGGTCGCAACATGCTCATGGATGGTGGATTGGGTAGTGCCGAGTTTGAGGAAAGGGGAGGTAGCGGAGTATTTGGCGTCGGACGAACTTGAAGAGGAGCATTCGACGAGTTGGATGGAGGAGCATTGGATGGAGGTGGTGGTGGTGGTGGGGCACTGCCACCTGAGCTATACAGATCCAACGTTTCAGGTCGAATACGATATCCTGGAGGCAGGAACGTATTGAAGCCGAAAATAAGATTCGGGTGACCCTTGAAGAGTTCCGAGACACGTTGAATCACGCCAGGAGTGTCAATACTATGAAGAAAGAGTCAGGACCAATGAGTCACGGTCCTTATCGTACGTTTGGGACTTGAATTCCTTCATAACATCGAGAAATTGATTGTACACGTCTGGTTGATCGCCAAATTGTTGTTTCACCTAGTACGCATGACATGAGCATGACTCGACAACGTTATATGCACCTGATCGAGGTAGAGAAGAGCATCTTCGACTCGAAGTTCGCGTAAAATACGTGGCGGGGGAGAATTCGGGACGACTCGAGATGGCTGCACATTCACAGGCTGCTGTTGTGCATTTGATTGCTGAACGGATGGTTGTTGAGGTGGTGGTCGCGGCATGTCCGTAAAATATGGAGGATAATCTCTCTGGTGTTGCGGCATCATTGCACTCGACGTAAATGGAGGTGGTGGCAAGCCTCCACGCTGGACGGGCCGAGATGTCGGCATTGCAGCAAGTGTTATATGCGACGACGGATTAGGTCGCGGTAATGGCAATGTATGGTGCAACGTATGCTGATGGGGATGTGAATGTCCTCCATGGAGCGGATGTGGATGCGTATGGCTCTGAGATAAGTGGCTCATATGCTGATTCATCATGGACGGAGGAGGTCCAGACAGGTTGGGTACTTGAACCGACGGTGTCGACGACGGGTTTCCGCTAGACGAGGCTGGTTTTGGAGCCATGGGCACGGCGGACGAGCCCTGATTTGATTGATTTCCCGAGGAACTCTGATTGTTCGGGACTACGTTTCCCCTCGGGAACGACGGCGGATATCCTTCCATCGACCTCTTGTACACCTGCCGCTCCAAGCGAAATCTCAGAAATGCACCAAAAGGAAACCAGTTGTGGATGCAATATCCGGACAAATTCAAATAAATACGAAATTTATACTTGATATTTGTATGTCACTGATATTATCAAATAAATTCGAAATTAAGCTTGATTTTTCTATTGGACGAATATATACGCATTTGTACGAGCGGACTTACCACTATCCGGATACCATTTCATCAGGTTCAACCGTGTTCAAAAGCAGCTCTAATTAAGCGAAGATCGGCTACCACTTAGCGTAAATAGGTAGATATAAGTGCGTTGCTCTTGCTCGCAGCTTTGAACGACGATGAAGATGGCCAAGAGAACTAGTACGAAGAGTATTAGAAAACCCAATTTCCGGATATTAAGTCAGAAATAAATCAAAAATATAAGCAATAATGTTGTTAATTATTCTATGGACACTTTTTGTTTGTAGTATTACTGTGATAGATATATTGCTTTTTGAATATATTTTGGGGATTTAAGTGAAGAAGTTGACATTTGGAATTTGGAAGCCAACATGACAAGTGCTCGGATCCTGGTCCTCGTGGTGGTTGCTGTCTTTGCGACAGCGTCGTGGGCATTGGCGATTCCACTCAAGCGATATCAATGCATCAACTCCATATGTGTGTTGGAGCCTCTGTCCTTCACGTCCAATGGAACGTCCCTTGCGATCTGTGAGATGACATGCGGTAATGGAAGTCTGTGGCCAAAACCAACACAGGCCACGGTCAGTTCATTCGTCCGATCGATCCAAGTGAAGGAAATTCCATTGATGATAACGTTCCTCGACCACACCAATTATGCAAGTAGTCTGCTGTCGTCGATGCACCGCTTATTTACTGACCTTGTGCAAGCCAAAGCAACAGAATGCACTGAGGTTTCAACCGAACTCCATCTCGCTATCAAGGCAACGATTACAACGGCGGATGAGGTAGGCTAAATAGTGTTGCTTTTATGGACTGACGGACCTGTCTGTAGCGTCTCGGACTTGGAACGAACGAATCGTACTCGTTGGTTGTGGACGTATCCAAGTCTCCGCCCATTGTGATCACTGCAGTGTCTATCTATGGATACCGACATGCTCTGACAACTCTGAGCCAGCTGATAGAGTACGATGAGATTACCCACACGATGCAAATCGTCGAGGCGGCAACCATTCATGACAAGCCCGTCTTTCCCCACCGAGGACTCACGCTCGACACAAGTCGCAATTACTATTCTGTTGCTTCCATCAAGCGCATTCTTGACGGTATGGCTCTGAATAAACTCAATACTTTCCACTGGCATTTGACCGATACACACAGCTTTCCACTTGAAATCATTGGTACAAGCACCATTAAGCCTCTTTCTAATTTACGTCCAGGGGAACCTCGATTGACCACGTATGGCGCTTACAGTGCTCGCCAAATCTACTCCCAAGCTGATATTCGCTCCTTGGTTCGTTATGGTAAGTCGAAACTCACTTCTGTACTTAAATTGGTCAGCTAAACTTCGTGGCATTCGCGTCATTCCTGAACTTGATGCCCCTGCCCATGTTGGAGCGGGGTGGCAGTGGGGGCCAACAGCAGACTTGGGGGAACTGGTTGTGTGCTACGACCACAGTCCCTGGGAAGCTGCATGCGTTGAGCCACCTTGTGGTCAACTGAATCCAACGAATGCCAACATTTATCCCATTCTTCAGACGTAAGACCAAGTTCTCCATGATTGCTGATTTATGATGGACATTTGTAGAATCTACTCGGAATACCATGCTCTATTTGATTCAGATGTGATTCACATGGGAGGCGATGAAGTCCACTTTGGCTGCTGGAACATGAGTAAAGCTGTCACCGACAACATGCCAAAGCGCGACGCCAAGGCATTCATAGACCTCTGGGGCAACTTCCAAAAGAAAGCCCGGGGCTTAGTCCATGACATTTCCCCAGAATCCAAGCTTATGCTCTGGACGAGTGAATTGACCAAGTCGGCAAATATCCAGCAATATTTGAATCCAAGCGAGTACATTATCCAAGTCTGGGACGTTATAGGGTCGAATGCCTCTGCTAGCTTGGCTCGTTTGGGCTATCAGGTCGTGCTGTCCAACTACGACGCGTGGTACCTTGACTGTGGCTTTGGTAACTGGCTCAGCAAGGGCACAAGTTGGTGCGATCCTGTCAAGTCTTGGCCAACGATTTATAGCGTCAATATGTTTGCAGGCATGACGCCCGATTTGCACCAGTTTGTTCTTGGTGGCGAAGGTACTGCTGTCTTGAAGACGTGGTTTGAGAAATTCATTTTAGTTGCTCTTTGGAGCGAAATGGCCGATGAAAACTCGGCCGATTTGAAATTGTGGCCACGGACGGCCGCTGCAGCTGAACGTCTCTGGTCAAATCCAAACTCGAGTTGGAAGGATGCTCTTCCTCGATTACGCCGTCAGCGTAGCCGACTCGTTCAATTGGGCATTCGCGCTGATGCCATGCAGCCCCAATGGTGCCAAGACCATCCCCGTCGTTGTGGTCTTCTTGGATAACGAGAGAATGCATTTACGGAGAGTTGCCATGATGTTTAATGTTGCACAAGGTAGTCTGAAGATTCATCCCATGGAACTCCATGGGAATCGCAAGTGTTGAAGGGCAATCAGCCTTGTTGGTTTAAGTATGGGCATACTGTATCTTCATTTCTTCTTATTCACAGAATCGCTGCGCACTTGAAACACAACAGGGTCACCTTATTTATTTGAACTGATCCAAACAGGCTGAAGTTTCATCAACGAGATTCGTCCGGGGCAAGGCAGTGTTCGAGTGTGCACTGGTGATGTGGTACGCAATTGACAATGCACTGCTGCGAGGTCCTAGACACTCTCGTGGCGTTTTGAAAAAGGTTGTCTGATCTTGGGTAAGAACACCAACTCGGAAGTCAATGCGGTGCAAGTAATGACTGAAGGGGAAAAAACAACGATATCCACCCGTGGCTACTTGAACTTTCCTGCACTGCTCGCCTTCTGAGGTACAAATAGCAAGGTGTTTTTTATTCCCGTGATTCATTGAGTGTTCTTCTCCATGGACGAACCGGTACGTGAGGCACAGTCCAAGCGGGGCGAAAGTCTTCATTGCGTTGTCTGTGACCGCAAATTTAACCAATGGACTGTCCGTGAAGATACTCCAAGCAACAAACACTCTTGATATCAAACAGAGTGTTGGTCGTTGAGGTGGTACTTTCTGTGAACTGTGTCATTTTCGAAATTGACAGAAAGCGTGCCAGTCGATGTTCCGCGTTCTGATCGGACTGGTTGCTCTCGGTAGCTATGTTTCGTCCAATATGCTATCTAGCATTGAAGATTTGCCGCTGAAGAATGGTGTGGTTTGGGGATATGATGCCTTAGTCATCCCACGAGATGAACGTATCGCGACGACTCCTTCCGCGAAATCTACTACGCATGGCCTTTCTCGAACGCCGGGCTCTTCACTCAGTATCGACGACAAGAAGGACGTTGCGGTTGCATTCGTGAAAAAGCAAATGGAATTGTCTGGAATTCCTGGTATGGCCGTCTCCGTAGTGGTTGGGAACGAGACGATTCTCTCGAAAGGGTTTGGCACTCAAGAGGTACAGCCTTATTACTGATTGTGAGAAGTCACCATTGTTTAGCTTGGTAATTCAAAACGCCTGGTCTCACCGGATACTCTCTTTCAAGTTGGTGCGCTCTCGGAAATATTGATAGCATTGGCTCTTGGCAAATTGGTACGACAATGGATATCCATGATAGCTCCACTTGTGTCTAGGGTGAAACTCACCAAATTGAATGGAGTGATACTGTGAAATTATATTTGCCATGGTTTACACTCCAAGACAAGTACGCAGAAGAGCACACAACGATTGAGGACCTCTTGCTGAAGAACACCGTCTTTGGTATCATGGATGGAAATATTCCTGGTCGCTATGGTGTGTTCCCTACAAATGTATTGCTTGTTCAAGCGCTTGGACATCTCAAAACAAAACGAGAGTTTCGGTCTGGAAGTGATGGATCTGTGCATAACTACGCGATATTGTCCCAAGTAATCGAAGCAGTGACGAAAACAACATGGTTTGAATACGTGAAGGCGGCAGTCCTAAAACCCCTTGGCATGGTAAACACGTTTGGGAGCCCTTTTGATGTGGTCAACAAAGAAAAAGTGTCATCTGGCCATTTTTACTGCAATGGCACTATTATTGGTCCCTACAGCATATTCAATTCGTCCATGGTTGAAACCTTTCCCTCCAATTATTACGCTGCCGTGGTCACTTCCATAGACGACATGACTAAACTCTCCCACGCTCTGCTTCACCACGGAAAACCACTATTTCGTTCATCCAAAACGCTCAATGACATGTTGGTGGGCCACAATATTCACAGCTTTCTTGCCGAAATAGCAAAAGCATTGGGTTACACAGAAATATCTGAAAGTACTCAATTAAACACAGGCATTGGTTTTGACCTCGTTGCCAATATCATGGAAAATCAACTGTACTTTGACAAGAATGGTGGCGGGAATTCATTTTCCAGCGCGGGGGGATGGCTTCCGATTGAACAAGTCGGTGTAATCTTACTTGGCAACAGTCAAGGTTCATTGGGTAAAGTTGTTGACATGTACCGCGTCTATGCCATGAGAAGCTACCTTGTGCAGCTCTTCAAGGGTATTCCCGTGGAGAAGCTTGATCGTGAATTCGATGACTGGGTGGAATGGATCAACCAAAGAATGCCCGAGCTACCGTGCGATGTCCATTACTTCAACGGTGTCCCCTGGGAAATACCAGGTGTAATCATTCCAGAAAGTACAAAACAAGCATTAGTTGGTAAGTATTGTGCAATGGACTCGTTCAGCGGGAATCTGACAATTGCTCGCCGCGGTGAAGATTTGACACTTCAATACGGAGTCTACACTCGTCCCCTCATTGCAACAAAACAAGAAAACTTGCTTATCTGGGCTTTGGAGAGAGGAGCGATGACTTCACCAATTTTTGTTTCCAATCTTGATCAGTTGCCTCGCATCAAATTGTTGTACAGCATCGACTTTACCCGATGCGATTAAACAAAGCCGACCACATCAAGATTTTCTCATGATCCAAAGTCCAAAGATGTACACAAATTATTTTGGGTAACATTTCAATTCAACTCTGCGTTTCAAAATCTTCCAGTTGCCTGCACCCATGTGCTCACTCTACTCCACAAATCACATGCAGATAATGTTGTCGTCACGCCAGGATCAATTCCACAAGCAACGCCATCCTTGCAATGAGCAAATGCATTTACACTCGGCTTGGACATTCTCGTTTTTCTTGAGGAGGTGAACCCACAGAATGAAATAGGCTAGCACCTGGTTGACGTATCGCGTCGACAATCTTCATGAATAAAGTGAGCAAGAAAATATAAAAGCAGTGCACTGAATGGTTACAGAAGCCAACAAAGTCATCATTAGCAAGATACATTTTACGATTCTACGCGTTTACCACTCCATGTAAATCCTAAACTGTCTAATTGCTTCTTAAACTTGTCCGAAGTGGAATCTCTCCTCTCCCGCAAATTTGACCCAACATATCCCAGTTTCATGCCAGCAACGTCCGATGGCCATGCTGGATCGCCCGTTGGTACAACAAATAGTTTGGGAACATAAAGATCGTTGTGGATCTCCTTGTAAGTCTTCAAAGCTAACAAAATTCGTTCACGATGAAGCTCTTCAGCATCCCATAGAAACTCCATTGCGTCAAGCTCTTGCTTTCTCTCCAGAGTTACCTTTAATTTCCCAGAACGAACAGAATGAACTTTCGAGCCCAGTTTCATTGCCCACAAATGAACTGGCCATTCAGGGTTATTGTCTGGCACTTGGAAATTGGAAGGCACTTCGACGTGACCATAAAGTGTCTTGAAAGTGCAAAGAGCCTCCATGAAAAGACCCCATTGATGTTGACTAACGTCCCAAACAAATCCCATCGCATCCATACTTGCTACAATTGAAGCATCCAGCAAACCCATTCGATGAGCTCTTCTCAGCAGTGATACTTCAACAATACATTCATGGAGATGGTGTGGCCATTGCGGCGTTGATGGAACTGTAAATATATTTGGCAATGCCGTGTATTTCGTGTGTCCTTGGAGATTATATTGGACTTGAACAATTCCAAGAATCTGTTGCTGCTTGGTGATTGAAATCATGGGTAGTCGACCTGGTCCAGTTTCTTTATCTCTCACTTTCCAGACAAATCCCATGGCATTCAGGGCTTCACGAATTTGTGGAGGAAGTGATTTTGCCTCACGGCGATATTATGGACTAACTTTCCCAATTTTAAATTCCAAGTTTCTTGTGGCCAATTTGGATCTTGGTCGGGCACAACGAAGGATTCCTTGACGAGAAGATCTTCATGGATGGCTTTATACGTCTCAAGTGCCAGTAGATTCTTCTCCCACTTGGCGTGGATTGCATTCCAGATAAATCCCATCGAATCCAATTTTGTCTTCTTGCTGAAATCATCTCTTCCTGAGTGGCCATGAATCGTTTGACAACAAGTCCCAATTTCTTGCCCCAGAATTTCTGCGGCCACTGGATGTCTCCCATTTTCACTTCGTAGTAACTGGGTATATTGAGATTGCCATGGATGGACTTGTAAGTACGCAATGCATCCAAGTTTTCTTTCCACGCTTCCGTCGACTTTTGTTGGATTCCGTTCCATGAAAATCCAATCGCATCCAATTCAGCAACAACACGCGGGCTGAGGAGGCCATTTTGCTTTGCTGTTCGTAAAACCGCGATGTCAAACTTCTTTCCACGGAGATCAGTGGGAAATGGTTCGGTTGATGGAACGATGAACTTGGTTGGTGTGAGATTGATTGTCTTGGGTTTACCTTCCAGCTCGTAGACACATTGAGCCACTCGTAGGATCTGTTGTTGCCTCTCCAGCGAAATGGTTGGTTTCTTGGTCGAAAACCAATTCGCTCTCCTTGCAGTCTGCAGAGTCAGAAGGTATTGACCATACCAGACCCGAACCAACATGCTCATTGACCACGACTGGACTGGATGCTTCTAGGTTTGAATACCTTCAAACCCTGTTATGTGCTCACGTCGATAAGTACCGTGCATCACAAGAACACAGTTGGTACCTAAGTACCTAATGCCAATCAATGGCTGGTATGTCTTGTGCGATCATTCAAGTACGCCCATGGATGGGTACAGTATATATGAAAACAAAATAGGTACAAAAAGTACCTAATACATCAGTCACGATATGTTCGAAGTTGTTCGGAGAGCGAATATGCACAAATTGGTTTACAGGCATGACCTTTCTGCAATACATCGAGGCTCCATCTGCTGCATTTGGGTGGTTGAAAAGTCTTGTCAACTTGGTCATGATTGTTGATTTTATTGAACTCCTGAATTGCTTTAAAAGGAAAAACTCGATCAGGGCCATTTGAGACTTACTTGTTTATAGTTTATTGTCAAAAAAAAGTTCATCTCCAGCCTCGCTCTGAACTTGGCATCAGATGATCTAAACTTTCAGCCAGATTCGCTGACGTTGAAAAAACATCTTGGAATTGGAAAGACTTCGTGCTTGACGTTGTTTCACGCGAGTATTGCCGCCCCCCTTGATCAAGTAGGCCAAACAACTGCATCGTCACCAACGAGCCATAAATGCCATACACTTAATCACATATCCATTCCTCTGCTGTCTTCATCAACAAGTTGACAACTCCAAATGTCAGCGTTACTAAAACAATCTGAAATTTCAAGATGGAAAGGAATCCATTTCCTGCTTTCATCGGCGCTCAAGACTCCCTCGCCTTTGATGAAACTTTAAGGCGTGGCTGGTGAAGCTTGCCATAGCCAAGCATCCAACCAGGTCGTGTCGATATTCTACTGGCATCCAGTTCGTAATGGCTGACTTGGTATAAATCAAGCAACTTCATTCTCTCCATAATTGCAAGACTGTGATGTGAAATTCGCTTCATTGAGTCAACCCCCTGAATGAATTAAGATATTCCCTTTCATGGAGCATTTTGTCGACTTCTTGCGGCCAGCGCTTCTCTGGTGCAAGGTGAGTGCCAACTATTTTTCGAATTAGATGGAGGTCGAAGAGCAGATGGGAAACACACATATATATGAGCTGAAGTAGATTTGCACGAGAAGGGCGCTTCAGCTAGTTACTGTCAATGCGGCTTCGGTAAATCAAAGGCAGCGGCTATTCTCAACTCACTCCCCGCCGCACAATTGATGCAATCTTGTTGTTGCTCAACACAACCGAGACATCGTCGCTCATGAGCACAACACTTCTGACCAAATTTCCCGCATCATATTGCTCACTCTCGACTTGCGCTGGTTCACAATGATGATGCTCTTCGGCTTTATTCGATTCACTTCGTCGCAGATTCAGACGTGATGGTCCTCAGACACTTAGGAGCAAGTTGTCTTGGAAATTTGCTAACAGAGGGAATCTTCAACGTTGGCGATCCACACGCGCAACCCCGTTGCGGCAAAGGCGACAGCAGTTTAGCCACTATTTGCGTCTTCAAGGACTTCCAATTCCATGCGACAATTTCGAAATTCTCCGTCAAGGCGGCTTCGACGTCTCATGCTGTGTGCAATCTCTTCGCGAGGTGTTTCGACGCAAACCCACCGCCGTGGCCATCCAAGATCTGTTGGGATGGTGACAGTCGCAGAAGTAAATGCTCGTTGGCTTTAGCGATTCTGGCTCGTCGTGCAGGAGGAGCAAAATCTTTTAGCTGTGGCGTTGGCGGGGTCTGGCCAATCGTCGTCGGTGACCAAAACTATGTTTGAAAGATTTTGGATGCATCCTTATCGCTCTTCCAGTCGGTGGAGTTAACCTCCTCAAAATGAGATAATACTTTAAATAAGCATTAACTGAGGCAGGATTGTCAATTACGATTTATCAATCCATTCAAATCCAAATTCTTCCAGTCTTTTCTTCAACTCGTCCGACATCGTGGCCCTTCTCACGCGGAGATGATGGTAAACCGCACCCAGTTTCATTCCTGCCAATTCTGGTGGCCATTCTGGAGCGTCACTTGGTACGACAAACTTGGACGGTACAGACAGATTTTCATAAATCTCTTTGTAAGTCTTCAAAGCCAGTAGAATGACATTGCGATGAAGTTCATTGGCATCCCAAATGAAGTTCATCTTCTCCAGCTCTTGTCTCTTCTCCAACGTTAGTTTTGTGTGTCCAAATCGAATAGTTCCAACTCTTGTACCCAATTTCATTCCCCATAAATAGTTTGGCCACTCAGGATCTTCTTCTGGCACTTCAAATCCTTGGTGTACATTTACATGACCATAGATTTTCTTGAAGATCTCGAGAGCTTTCATGAGAAACCTCCACTGATGTTGACTGTCGTCCCATACAAATCTCATTTCGTCCAATGTGGCAACAATAGAAGCATCCAGTAACCCCAGTCGGTATGCTCTTCTGAATCTTGACACATCCACAGAGTATCCCTGTAGATGTTGTGGCCATTCAGATGACGATGGGACTTTAAATGGATTTGGTAATGTCGTGAATCTCGTATGGTCTTGAAGTTTGTATTGATTTTGAACAATTTCAAGAATTTGGTTCTGCTTGGCAATCGAGAATCTTGGTGGTGGAGCAGGTCCAGTTCCTTTGTCCATAACTTTCCATACAAATCCCATGGTATTCAAATCATCACGAATCTTGGGAGGAAGGGAGTCTTTTATCCTTCGACAACTTGCAACTAAATATCCCAATTTCATATTCCAAGTGGCTTTCGGCCATGCTGGATCTTGGTCTGGTACAACAAACGTTGTCTTCACCAGTAAATTTCCATGGATGGCTTTGTATGTCTCAAGTGCAAGTAGATTTTTCTCCCAATTGGCTTGAACGGCATCCCAAATGAATCCCATCGCGTCCAATATTTCTCGTCTTTCTGGATCCATTGTTTCTTCTTGTTTTCTCAGAGTTCCCACGGAATATCCTAATTTCTTGCCCCAGAGTTTTTCTGGCCATTCAACGTCTCCCATTTTCACTTTGAATGTAGTGGACACTTTGAGATTGCCATGTATTGATTTGTAAATGCGTAATGCCTCGAGATTTTCTTCCCAGGCTCGCATGGAGTTGCCTTCGTCTCCGTTCCAGACAAATCCAATCGCATCCAATTCATCAACAATGTCTGCGCTTAGAAGACCAAGTTGGTGTGCTCGCCTAAATGCATCGATGTAAAACCTTTTTCCATGAAGATCTTCGGGAAATGGTGTGAACTGTGAATTCAACCGGCGTGAGATTCGTCCTCTTTGGTTTTCCTTCAAGTTCGTGGACGCATTGGGCCACTCGTAGGATCTCTCGTTGCTTTTCTGGTGAGATGTATCGCTTCGACGTGGAAAACCAATGGGCTCTCCACATACTCTGCGTAGACTGGAGACATGGACGACGCCAGACTCGTGTCATCATCGTTGGAGCCAAGAAAGTCTGCAGAATGCCACTCAGGTGCGAATGGTGAGCATTCATTCAAGTACGTCTATCAATAGGTACGGAACCTCATGAAACACAGATTGAGTACCAAAAAGTACCTAACGAGTTGGCGGTGGACCATGAGACAACATGTCTAGAGTGTGTCTTTTGTCAAAGGAATCCATCGCAAGCCTCGCTCTGAGCTTGACATCAGATGGTCTCTCATGTTGTTTTCATCGGGATATTTCGCATTTGAACAGCCGTAGAAGACACGTCTTGGAAGTTGAAAGAACATGATGTTGAACTTGAGAACTGTCAGCCTCTCGCGTTCGATCCACATCCCATAGTCACCGAATTGCACACCAAGTCCTTTCTCAATCGATAAATTGGGCAGACAACTGCAAGTATGTGGAATTTGACAAGCCTGAGATGTCATTACCAAATGCATTCGTCTTCCATGTGTGGCTTGGACGATATTTTCTTGACGGCCAATCAGCGACATGTCGTATTGGTCTTGCATTTTCAGGGAGATTCGACACTTTAATCGAGGTCGCGGTATGGTCGGCGGTGTCTAAAAAGTCCATGTCGTCCAAGATATGGGCCGGACGGCGGAAGGAGTAGTAAATGTTCGTTGGCTTCACTGATTGTGGTTCGTCGTGCAGATGGAGCCAATTCTCTCGGCTGTGGCAGCGTCACTGGGCACCACAAACTTGGACGGTACACCCTGAATGTCATGGACCTCTTTGTAAGTTTTCAAAGCTGAGAATATGCGACTCCAGTGGAGCTCTTTGGCATCCCAAATGAAGATTAATTTCTCCAGATTTTGTATTGTCTCCAACGTCAGTTTTGTGTCCACTTCGAATACTACAAACTCTTCCACCCAACTCATTCCCCATAAATAGTTCGGCCACTCAGGATCATATTCTGGCACTTCAAATTCACGAGGTGCATTGACATGACGATAGGTTTTCCTAAAGGTCTCTAGAGCTGGCTTCCATGATAAGACTCCACTCGTGTTGACTGTCGTCCCATACAAATCTCATTTCGTCCAATATGACGACTATCGAAGTATCAAGCAAACCCACTCGGTATGCTCTTTTGACTTGTGATACATCCACATAGCATCCACGAAGAAGTTTTGGACATTGAGAAGACGATGGGACTTTAAATGGATTTGGTAATGTCGTGAATTTGATATGCCCTGGAGTTTGCAATGGGCATAAACAATTTCAAAACTCTGGCGTTGTTGGGCAATCGAAAAGATGGGTGGTTGTCCAGTTCCATTGTTTCTCACTTTCCATACAAGTCCCATGGCATTCGTGAATGTTTGGAGGAAGAGAATTTTTGGACTTCGATGGACAACGAATTTTCCCAGTTTCGTATTCCAAATATCTCTTGGCCATGCTGGATCTTGGCCTGGGACACATTGCGAATTCACGAGTAAATCTTCATGGATGGCTTTGGACGTCTCAATGGCCAAGAAATTCTTCTCCCAATTTGTTTGAATGACATTCCAGATGAATCCCTTCGAATCCACCATCTGCAGTCTTGCTTGATGCATTGATTCTTTTTGTCTGCTAAATCCTACTACCGACAAGCCCAATTCTTGCCCGAGAGTTTCTTTGGCCATTCACCACTTCCGTGAATCGACTTGTAAATGTGTCATGCCTCGAGTTTTCTTCCCAGGCTTCAATGGACATGCCTTCGTTTCCGTTCCAATCGCATCCAATGGAAAAATAGTGTCCAGAGTGAGACACCATGATCAAACTCTTGTCGAAATAGCTTGATGTTGTTTCTTTTTTCATGAAGATCCTCGGAAAAGAATGCAATGGCGTTTGGCACTGTAAATAAGAATGACGTGCGATTCGTCGCCTTTTGCTTTCCTTCAAGTTCATGGAGACATTGGGCCACTCGAAGCATCTGCTGCTGTCAACTAAGGTTTCCATGTTGGAAACCAACGGGTGCTCCACACAGTCTGCACAGGCAGGAGGCATGGACGACGCCAAACAAGCATCAGTAACTCTTCAACTGTGTAGATGGCACTTTATGGTCTCTCGTTCAAGTACACCCATGGATGCTGTAGGTACTCATGAAATGCAGACTGAGTACCTAATACTCATGACCATTCAGGACATATTCGTGGTTGGTTGATCAGTGAAGATGATTGAATCGGATAGTTTCCATGGCCTTTCTGCTATATGTCCAGGCTCCATCTGCTGTATTTTGGAGGTTGAAAAAAGTCTGGCCTACTTGGCTATAGATTTTCTCAAGCTCCTGAATTGTGTCCACAACAATATCTTCAAGGGCCATCCGCACGACGAGGAGACAACATGATTAGACGTTGTCCTTTGGCCGAGTCATCCATTGCCAACTTCGTTCTCACTTTGAAATCGGGTGATCTATACATTCATCGCCATTCACCAAATTTGAAAACGCGAGTTAGATGCCATTCGAATTTGGTGTGTTTTGGAATTTGAAAGATTTCGTACACTCCTCTCCTTTCTCAATTTGAGTTGACAACTTCAAATGTCAGCACTACTAAAACCGTCTGGAACTTCATAAGCGTGAGATGTCTTCCGTTCGATATTCCCTTCCTTTTGGATGGAATTGTTAGGTCGAATGACGTCTATACCTCTCAATGGATGACTTGGAGCTGGTAAATAAACCACTTTCACCCTTCACGAACTCGGCAGCTGGTTGATCTTCCCATTCCTTCCTTGCATCATTTCCTCAACTGTGGTAGATTGTGTGATGGAGGGCTAAGAGGGGATGGGAAGCACAAATAAATAGGAGCTGCATTAGATTTGCACGAGAATGACCGACATGTTGTCTCCTGCTCGCTTCAGCTTGCAAATGTCAATGAGGCTTCGGCAAATCAAAGCCAGTGTCCATCCTGCACTCAGTCCTCGCCGCACGATCGATGCAATCTCGTCGTCGCTCAGTACATCCGATACACCGTCGCTTATGAGCACAAACACCGCGTCGTCCTTCACTTCGAGCGTTGTGATGGCGGGAGACGAGATGATAAAGTCCTTCTCGTCGTTCTGACCAAATGCCCGCGTCACTTTGCTCACGCCCGACACGCGCTGGTTCACAATGATGCCACGCTTTGCCTTGATTCGATTCACTTCGTCGCAGTTCCTGACGTGATTCAAATAGCAAGTCGTGTCAGAAAAGTGTAGACACACCGCCGTGGCCATCCAAGATTTGTTGGGATGGGGACAGTAGGAGAAGTAAATGCTCGTTGGCTTCAGCGACTGTCGTTGGTCGTGCAGGTGAAGCCAATTCTTTCGGTGGTTGCGACGGCGGGGTCTGGACAATCGTCGTCGTGGACCAAGCCTGTGTTGCACGGGCAACGTCATGGATGCATTTCAGCCTTCGCTTACATTGTCCTAAAACCACCTAATCAGTGGATCCAAAAAAGTAAATTTAGTTTTTGCTTTTTAACAAGCATCAACTGAGGGAGGATTGTCAATTATGATTTACGATGCCATTCAAATCCCAATTCTTCCAGCCCTTTCTTCAATTCATCCGAGGTCGTGGCCCTTCTATTCAGCAGATTGTTGACAACAACTCCTAGCTTCATACCAGCCAATTCTGGTGGCCATTCTGGATCGTCACTTGGCACGACAAACCTGGACGGTACATACAGATTGTCATAAATCTCTTTGTAAGTCTTCAAAGCCAGTAGAATGACATTGCGATGAAGTTCTCTGGCATCCCAAATGAAGTTCATCTTCTCCAGCTCTTGTCTCTTCTCCAACGTTAGTTTTGTTTGTCCCCTGCGAATAGGACCAATTCTTGTACCCAATTTCATTCCCCATAAATAGTTTGGCCACACAGGATCATCTTCTGGCACTTCAAATCCTGAAGGAACATTGACATGACCATAGATCTTCTTGAATATCTCGAGAGCTTCCATGAGAAGGCTCCACTGATGTTGATTGTCGTCCCATACAAATCCTATTTCGTCCAATTTGGCAACAATGGAAGCTTCCAGTAACCCCAATCGGTATGCTCTTCTGAAATAAGTGGTATTCATGGAACATCCATGGAGATGTTGTGACCATTTAGATGACGATGGGACTTTAAATGGACTTGGTAATGTCGTGAATTTCGTATGGTCTTGGAGATTATACTGAGCTTGAACAATTTCAAGAATTTGGTTTTGCTTCTTCATCGAAATGCTTGGTGGTCGACTAGGTCCAGTTCCTGGGTCTCTCACTTTCCATACAAATCCCATGGCATTCAATGCATCACGAATTTTGGGAGGAAGAGAGGCTTTCTTCTTTCGACAAGTATCGACTAAATATCCCAATTTCACATTCCAAGTGTCTTTTGGCCATGCTGGATCTTGGTCTGGTACAACAAATCGTTTCTTCACCAGTAAATCTCCTTCGATGGCTTTGTATGTCTCAAGTGCAAGTAGATTCTTCTCCCAGTTGGCTTGAATGGCATCCCAAATGAACCCCACCGAATCTAACATCTCTCGTCTTGCTGGATCCATTGTTTCTTGTTGAGTTCTCAATCTTACTACAGCATATCCCAAATTCTTTCCCCAGAGTTTCGGGGGCCATTGAACATCTCCCACTTTCACTTTGTAAGACCGGGGAACGCTGAGATAGCCATGAATTGATTTGTACATGCGTATTGCCTCGAGATTTTCTTCCCAGGCTTCAATGGACATGCCTTCACGTCCATTCCAGACAAATCCAATCGCATCCAATTGAGAAACAATGTCCTCGCTTAGAAGACCAAGATGATATGCTCGTCTAAATACTTTGATGGAAAACTTTGTTCCATGAAGATCCTCGGGAAATGGTGCAGTCGCTGGAACTGTGAACACAAACGGCGTGAGATTCGTCCTCTTTGGTTTTCCTTCAAGTTCGTGGACGCATTGGGCCACTCGTAGGATCTCTCGTTGTTTTTCCGGTGAGATGGATGGCTTCCATGTTGAAAACCAATGGGCTTTCCACACACTCTGCGCAGGCAGGAGACATGGACGCCAGACTCGTGTCAACATCGTTGGAGGCAAGAAAAAAATGCCACACAGGTGCGAATGGTGACCACTTGTTCAAGTACGTCCGTCAATAGGTACGGTACCTCATCAAACACAGATTGAGTACCAAAAGTACCTAACATGTTGGCAGTTGGACCATAAGACAACAAGTCTACACTCAAAGGAATCCATCACAAGCCTCGTTCTGAGCTTGACATCAGATGGTCTCTCATGTTGCTTTCATCAGAATATTCCGCATTTGAACAGCCGTAGAAGACACGTCTTGGAAGTTGAAAGGACATGGTGTTGGATTTCAGTACTTTCAGTGTCTCGCGTTCAATCCACAGTTTCACCATTCCCATCATCACCGAATCACACGTCCATTCCTCTCTCAATCGATACATTGGGCAGACAACTTCAAATTCCTGGAATTTGACAAGCCTGAGATGTCCGAAGCCACCACTTCTTGGATGGAACTTTAAGGCATGACTGGTGGAGCCTGCCTTAGCTAAGAATCAAATCTGATCGTGTCGATTCTCATGTAGCGTCAACTTCGCAATGGCTGACATCCCTCCTCTGTTGCTGTCAATTTCTAAGGATGAACCGGGCGTTTTCCCTCACTTGAATTCTCCCATCGGTAACCGCTTGTTTGGTACAAGATACGCGTCATCTACTTCTTGAAGTACTACGAAGGGGATTCCTCTTTCTACAGCATGCAGTGAGAAGAGCGGTGCCAAGTCAAGAGACGGAGGTTAGTGGGCTACACAAATAAATAGGAGCTGCATTAGATTTGCACGAGAATGACCGACATGTTGTCTCCTCCTCGCTTCGGCTTCGGCAAATCAAAGCCAGCGTCCATCCTGCACGCAGTCCTCGCCGCACGATCGATGCAATCTCGTCGTCGCTCAATACATCCGAGACACCGTCTCTCATGAGCACAAACACCGCGTCGTTGTTCACTTCGAGCGTTGTGATGGCGGGAGACGAGATGTTAAGTCCCTCTCGTCACTCTGACCAAATGCCCGCGTCACTTTGCTCACGCCTGCTACTCGCTGGTTCACAACGATTTCGTGCTTGGACAATACAAACGGTGGAGTAAACCTCTTTCAAATGAGTAAATACCTTCAAGTTCATGGACACATGGGGCCACTCGAAGCATCTGTTTCTTCTTCGCCAAATTAGGTTGCCACGGTGAAAACCAACGGGCTTTCTATAAGAGCTCAAAGCATTTCACCAAAAGGCAAATGGGAAGAAATTGCTCTGCTTGTGTCTTTGACTCCAAGAACAGTGCAGTCGGTGGAGTGAACCTCCTCACGATGAGTAAATGCCTCGCTTATTGACAATCATCAAGTGTAGAGGATTTTAAATTATGATTTGCCACCCCATTGAATTCCAATTCTTCCAGTGCTTTCTTCAACTCATCTGAGGTCGTGGCCCTTGTCGCGCGGAGATTACAGAAAACTGACCCCAGTTTCATTCCCACCAATTCTGGTGGCCATTCTGGATCGTCACTAGGCACCACCAACATCTGTGGTACATACACATTTTTAGAAATCTTTTTGAAAGTCTTTCAAGCCAACAGCATGGCATCGCGATGAAGTTCATTGGCATCCCAAATGAAGTTCAATTTGTCCAGCTCGTGCCTCTTCTCAACGTTGGTTTGACTGTCGTCTCATACAAATCTCATTTCGTCAAATACGGCAACTATGGAAGTATCAAGTACACCCAGTCGGTATGCAATTCTGAACTCTGACACATTCACAAAACATTCATGGAGACGTGTGGACACTCAGATGACGATGGGACTTTAAATGGATTTGGTAATGTCTTAATTCTTGTATTTTGATCTTGAAGATTATATTGAGCTTGAACAACTCCAAGAATTTGGTGTTCCATGGAAATCGAAAATCTTGTTTGCCGAGCGGTTCCAGTTCCATGGTCCCTCATTTTCCACACAAATCCCATGGTATTCTGAGCATCATGAATATTTCGTTCGACAAGTATCGACTAAATGTTCCAATTTCATAGTCCAAGGGTCATTTGGCCATGCTGGATCTTGATCTGGTACAACAAATCGTGCTTTCACAAGTAAATTTCCTTGGATGGCTTTGTATGTCCAGGTGCCAGTAGATTCTTCTCCCAAATTGCTTGAATAGCATCGCAGATAATCCCATCGAGTCCAATATCTGTCATCTTGCTGGGATTGTTATTTCTTGTTGTTTCAACCTTACTACAGGAAATCCCAATTTTTGCCCCAGGATATATGTGACCATTGAGAGTCTCCCATATTTACGCTGTAAAGTTTGGGAACATTCAGGTTGCCATGAAATGACTTGTAGATGCGTAGTGCCTCGAAGTTTTCTTCCCATGCTACTGTCGATTGACGCTCACGTCCATTCCAAGAAAAGCCGATGGCATCCAATTTAGAAACAATGTCCGAGTCCAACAGACCACTTTTTTTCGCTTGCCATAGACGCGCGATACTAAATTTCAGTCAATGGAGATCGCTTGGAAATTCTTCCGTCGTTTGAGATATGGCACCTCATTGACAACACAGAAAAAGAGTACCTCAGGTACTATCAGTACCTTGGACACATTAATAGTGACTTTTGAATGCCTTCCGGATGTTTTCATTCAGACACACCAAGTGATTATGGAAAATCCAGTTGAATGACAGGCAACTTGTTACAGTGTAGCATGTGACTTGAAACAGTTAGAGCTGTAGAGAAGGCCTCAAAGATACTTGGTTTGGAGTCGAGAAAAATGCGCCGGACGGAATTGTGTGTCACTTAAGTTGGAACGAGGCTCCTGAACAAATTATTCGCCGACATTTGGATCATATGTATTGCTTAGGCCAGGATAATTCCCAGGTATTCGCTCCTCGCGGATGTACCCTTCATCTTTTGAGGTCAATGACATTTCTTCTTTCAAAAATGTTGACATATTCTCATTTTCATAGTACCACGTCGGTTGATAGCACATGTCAGACGTAATTGAGCCCAATTGAACGTGGTTGTGTTTGCTCGATGAGCTCGTTTCGAGTTTCTAATACTGAAATTCTCAACATCGCCTTCCGTTGACGTGGTTTCCGCAAAGTATTCCATCCAGCATCGATACCCTAGTTCGCCCAAACGAAGACCAATAGAGGGTTCATTTTCAACAAACGTTTGCATCGGTTCTCCTTGTACTTGGAGCATGTTTCAAACTGGAAATTCTGCGCGTTATGTACGCGGTATACATTGCCTTCCATTGACAGCAAAGGACCCAGAGGGATGACAGGTTGAATTTCATACAGTAATAGTGAGAAGTAGAATGGGCATACGACCTACATATATGGTATCAAATCCAATGTTATTTCTCTCTGGGTCCATCTTTGACTTCTCTCAGACATCAGAGGTGTTCGAATGGGAACGATCTGTTGTATTTCTTTTTGGAATGCGATGATATCCAACTTGATTCTCCGTGCTGATCACAAGGAAATACTTTGGTCGACGGGACAACTCATTCTGAGACATTTGCCATGCAAATGGAGTATGGCCAAAGGGACGCCAGTACGAGCACAATAAAAGGATGAAGTACCCGAGGCACCAAATACCATTCATTGACTCCACGACGATTCACTACAAGTCTGCAACCTTGGGCGATTTGTCCACTAAGGTTATCGTAAGTTTTCCATGACTCCAGCTTTTGCCTCTATTGAGTCCAATCCCATGGCGCCCAATGATATCTGGAGCAAAAGAGTCTTCTCACGTCGACAGGAGACAGCAAACTTGTCACCAAGAGTCATGTGTAGGTTATTCGTTTCGACCAACAAATGTGCTTTACTGTAATAATTCTCCACGGATGGCTTTGTGAACGTCTCAAGTGCGAACTGATTTTTTTTTTTACTTGACATTGGTTGTATCTATCGAATACATCTGGCTCCTTGGTTTCAATGTGTATCCAAATTCTTGCAGGCCCATAGATTTTGTGGCTATTGGATGTCTCCACTAAAATATCTCCTTCGAGATTGCCATCGAACGATTTGGAAACGCGCAAAGTCTCCAAGTTTTCTCCCGCACCTCGATGGATTTGAGTTCATAGTAGATCCTAGAAAATCCCCAATCGAATAATCCAATGTAGGCGTGTATATCGTTGGACACGTTGTTCGCATTGGTAGATCTGCTTGATGAGCAATTATGGAGTACATTTCTTCTTCGAGCTAGGCCTGGCGTTGATGAAATCAGGATGTCAAAGTTGGCTGACATCAGTGTTGAGCTCGAAGTGTGAAATAATCCCAGCAGGATCAAACCACTGCTTCAAAGGCGAGATTGTGCATTACGCTTTACCACTCCATTCAAACTCCAATGCATCCAATCCCATCTTCAACGCGTTTGAGAGATTGGCTCTATTCTTGCGAAGATTGTTGACAACAACTCCTAGATTCATATTCGCCGTGCCTGATGGCCAAGCTGGATCGTCACATGGCACCACAAACTTCTGCGGTACATACAGATTGTCATAAATCTCTTTGTAAGTTTTCAAAGCCAACAGAATCAAATTACGATGAAGTTCATCGGCATCCCAAATGAAGTTCATCTTCTCCAGCTCTTGTCTCTTCTCCAACGTTAGTTTTGTACGTCCACTTCGAATAGAAGAAACTCTTGAACCCAATTTCATTCCCCATAAATAGTTTGGCCACTCAGGATCATCTTCTGGCACTTCAAATACTTGATATACATCGACATGACCATAGATCTTCTTGAATATCTCGAGAGCTTCCATGAGAAGGCTCCACTGATGTTGGCTGACGTCCCATACAAATCCTATTTCGTCCAATTTGGCAACAATGGAAGCTTCCAGTAACCCCAATCGGTATGCTCTTCTGAAATAAGTGGTATTCATGGAACATCCATGGAGATGTTGTGACCATTTAGATGACGATGGGACTTTAAATGGACTTGGTAATGTCGTGAATTTCGTATGGTCTTGGAGATTATACTGAGCTTGAACAATTCAAGAATTTGGTTTTGCTTCTTCATCGAAATGCGTGGTGGTCGACCAGGTCCAGTTCCTTGGTCTCTCACTTTACATACAAATCCCATGGTATTCAAAGCATCAAGAATCTTGGGAGGAAGAGAGGCTTTTGTCTTTCGACAACTTGCAACTAAATATCCCAATTTCATATTCCAAGTGTCTTTTGGCCATGCTGGATCTTGGTCTGGTTCAACAAACGTCGTCTTCACCAGTAAATCTTCATGGATGGCTTTGTACGTCTCAATGACAAGTAGATTCTTCTCCAAAATGTCTTGAACGGTATCCCAAATGAATCCCATCGAGTCCAACATCTCTCATCTTGATGGATCCATCGTTTCTTGTTCTCTCCTCAAATTTCTAACAAAATTTCCCAATTTCTTGCCCCAAAATTTCTCTGGCCATTGAACATCTCCCATTTTCACTTTGAAAGATTGGGGCACGTTGAGATTGCCATGAATTGATTTGTAAATGCGTAATGCCTCGAGATTTTCTTCCCAGGCTTCCATGGAGATGCCTTCGTTTCCGTTCCAGACAAATCCAATCGCATCCAATTCAGCAACAATGTCCGAATTCATAAGACCAAGTTTATGTGCTCGTCTAAATGCATCGATGGTAAACCTTTTTCCATGAAGATCCTCGGGAAATGGTGCAATGGCTGGAACTATGAACATGGCCGGCGTGAGATTCGTCCTCTTTGGTTTTCCTTCAAGTTCGTGAACGCATTGGGCCACTCGTAGGATCTGTTGCTGTTTCTTCAATGATGGTATCCACGTGGAGAACCAATGGGCTTTCCACTCACCTCTGCGTAGACTGGAGACATGGACGACGCCAGCCTCAAGAAAGTCTGCAAAATGCCACTCAGGTGCGAATGGTGACCACTCGTTCAAGTACGTCCATCAATAGGTACGGTATTTGAAGAAACACAGATTGAGTACCAAAAAGTACCTAACGTGTTGGCGGTTGGATAATGAGACACCATGTTTAGCGTGTCTTTTGTCAAAGGAATCCATCGCAAGCCTCGCTATGTGCTTGACATCAGACGATCTCTTACGGCGTTGTGTTCATCGGGATATTCCGCATTTGAACAGCCGTAGAAGACACGTCTTGGAAGTTGAAAGAACATGTTGGATTCTTCTCACAATCGATAATTTTGGCCGACAACTTCTAATGGGTAGAATTTGACAAAGCCTGAGATGTCCAACCACAACAAATTACCTCGAATGACAATTGAAACTCTCCCTTTCTTGG
The DNA here is from genome assembly GCA_021527685.1 of Aphanomyces euteiches. Classification (NCBI taxonomy): domain Eukaryota; phylum Oomycota; class Saprolegniomycetes; order Saprolegniales; family Verrucalvaceae; genus Aphanomyces; species Aphanomyces euteiches. The sequence goes on along the minus strand of JAJGMV010000289.1, from coordinate 169,448 downwards.
ATGGAACTGTAAGGCCTGACTGGTGGAGCCTGCTACACCCAGGCATCAAACCAGATCGTGTCGATTCTCTAGTACCGTCAACTTCGCAATGGCTGACACCCCCCTCGGTTGCAGTTAACTTCCAAGGATGAGTTGCGCAGTTCCCAAATCATTCCTTGGAGTATTCCTTTGAATTCTCCCATTGGTCACCGCTACTTTGGTACAAGATGCGCGGCATCTACTTCTTCAAATACTACGAAGGGAATTTCTCTATCTACAGCATGAAGTGAGAAGAGCGGTGCCAAGTTAAGAGATGGAGGTTGATGGGCTACACAAATAAATAGGAGCTGCATTAGATTTGCACGAGAATGACCGACATGTTGTCTCCTGCTCGCTTCAGCTTGCAAATGTCAATAAGGCTTCGGCAAATCAAAGCCAGCGTCCATCCTGCACTCAATCCTCGCCGCACGATCGATGCAATCTCGTCGTCGCTCAATACATCCGAAACACCGTCGCTCATGAGCACAAACACAGCGTCGTCCTTCACTTCGAGCGTTGTGATGGCGGGAGACGAGATGATAAAGTCCTTCTCGTCGTTCTGACCAAATGCTCGCGTCACTTTGCTCACGCCCGACACGCGCTGGTTCACAATGATGCCACGCTTCGCCTTGATTCGATTCACTTCGTCGGAGTTCCTGACGTGATGGTCCTGAGTCACACGGGAGCAAGTTGTGTTGGAAATGTGTAGACAGTGGGAATCTCCAACGTTGGCGATCCACACGCGTGATCCCGCTGCGGCAAAGACGACAGCAGTAGAGCCACATCGATCTGCGTCTTCAAGAGCTTCCAATTCTACGTCGACAGTCTTGAAACTCTCCGTCAGTGCGGCTTCGACATCTTCATGCTGCGAGAAATGCTGCATCACAGCATGATGCAGTCTCTTCGCGAGGTATTTCGACACAAACCCACCGCCGTGGCCATCATACACTGCGTACAATTGAAGGCGCGGATGTGCTTCGTCATGGGAGTGGACTGGCGTGACAATGCATTCGTCTTCCATGTGTGGCTTGAACGATTTATTCTGGACGGCCAAGGCGGCGACATGTCGGATCGGTCTTGCATTTTCAGGGAGATTCGATACTTCAATCGAGGTCGCAATATGGTCGGGGGCGTCTAAAAAGTCCATGTCGTCCAAGATCGGGTCGGACGGCGGGAGTAGGAGTAGTAAATGTTCGTTGGCTTTTGCGACTGAGGTTCGTCGTGCAGGTGGCACCAATTCTTTCGGCTGTGGCGTCGGCGGGGACTGGACAATCGTCGTTGGCGACGAAGCCTGTGGCGGACGTGGAGGCGGCGGCGCGGCTACTGATTTCGCGGACGTGTCTAACTTGATTACAGGCTTGGAAGCCATGAATCGGAGCTCCTTTCCTTGACAGAGTCCCATGGCTTGGATGAATTCTGGCTGATGGAGCTTCTGTTGCAACCATCAAGCGGCAACTGGATTTTTTTTCGCCTCCCACTGTATTCTAACTGTGAAAATATGATTGGCAGAAATGTCATCAATAATTAAATTCGAATAATTTAATACTTCTTACAAAATCGAATAAATTGATCAATATTTTAATAAAATCCATTTCCGGAATAAAAAAGTCCAACCGAGATGAGGCGGCGGACCATCTACGGTACGACCGATAAAATTCCAGGAGACGGCCAGCGAGGCCCAAGGATGAGACCAGCGTGGATGCACAGCACAGCCGAGATGAAATAGAAGGCCACGGACGAGTTTTCGATAATGAAGACGCACCCAGGCGAGTTGTCCATTGGAATTTCGACCATTACCTCACCCACCACGATCTATTACTTTCCGACTTCAGGAAGTAATAATTCCGATAGTTTGAACACCGTCAGAGATGCACGAGGAGTCCACAAGGCATTGCAGAGTTTCCAGCATTTATCTCGACCTCCTATGTACAATAGTTGATCGACAGGACATTGATGAGCCGTGGTGATGGTCACGCTGATGTTGGGCCAGCCGGGGCAATGTTTAGTTATCAATGGCCGCACATGTGCGAAAGTCGTGAAGGCGTTCCCTCCAACAAGTGCGTCGTTGTGGATAAAATCCAATTGTGGACATGGATACGGCTCGGAAGGAGAGCAATCAAGAAGTTTCCAACGGAACGACGATGGGTGGATCCACATGGCCAAGTAGAAACACAGTCCCGTCACCCATCGACGAAAAATTACACCTTAAGCCATGATTACCAAAACGAGCCATCACTCTCGGTGAAGTTGCTGGGTATTTGATGTGCGGCTTCCTCTACAAATCCGCTTGGTCGATCGGCTGGAGCGCTTGATCTAATTTGGCCAGGGTTTCTTGGAGCTTCTCAAGGAAGGCTGCGTTGTCGCACTGGACGCGACTTTCTCTCGGCTCCAAGTAGCGGACCGTGGCTTTGGCACTGCTTGGGGTTTCAATCGAGATTTCGTTTGTCGCATGGTCCAATTCGACGCGACCATATTGATCTTTCAGCACACGATAGACCAATATCAAATGCAGCGCTTCCATGTCACCTTCGTCTGCTAAGTTTTGGATCGCGGTGGTCAATTGGGTTTCCTCTTCCTCTGTCTTGGGCGTGTGCTCGACTTCTTCCTTGATCGGTGGCGTCTCCACTTCAGGTTTTACAGAGTGGTCATGGCGACATGCAGCAGTCGGGTGCATACTTATCTACACAGACATTCTCAATACAGCCCAGAGTAGACGGCGAAAACGTACTTTGAAGCTTGCTGGACTTGCTTGAGCATGCATTGTCAAAGCCACGATAGAATCGGCAATCATATCGGCGCTCGGATCCGCCGTCCATTCAATCACAACTTTTTCAGGAGGGCAATGTGTCACCACGACGCGTTTCCCGACCACAATCGTATCATGAGTGCTCGTAATATCAGCGTACATTTGTCGGATTAGCATTTCCAACACATCAAAGGGCTGGTGGACAAATGGAACTACAAGAGCAGCAAGTTAGTACAATGCGATTATGCAGTCTCTGTATACCGTGTTGCTTTTGCACGATATTGCCGACTAGCAAGTTTGTTGTATACTCGCTCAAGTCGTCAGGATGCATCACATGCGTATGGAAATCATGTTCGACCAAGAGACCACTGAGTTTTGTCTTGTCGGTCGATTTGAGCTTGGCGTGTGCAGCTAGATCTGTGGCCATCCTGCATTTCCGAGGTTACATTTGAGCAGTCCACCTTGATTTTTGTACCTGCCGATAGCCTTGGCGACTTTTTCGCCACGGAATTCCAAGACCACATCGACGGTATTTGCTGGCGTGTGAATTTGAGGTTGATAAACTTTGGGATTGTGGAATTTCTTGTGCAGTGCGGCTTTCAGACGCATCATTTCATTCTTTTCCCCATGGACCAACACAATATGTGGTGGTGCGACCTAAATATATCGATCAGCGATTGCATCGATTCGATTCTTGACCTTTTCAATAAATCCTGAAGTGCCGACAAAGTCAGCGTGTGCGGAAAAACTAATGTACTCCACTGAACATGTCATGGGCAAAATTCGACCGTCCATTGCAGTGATCTCCGTCGGTTCCGAGAGGATTTTCTTGGCCAGGGTGCCTTCAACCACATAACCTACAATGGGAAACGTCGTTATGGCATGTCGTGCAATGAGATCATACCTGGAATCACACATGCGTTCTTCTTATCCGAGCACCAACGCTCGAAAAGCTGACGGGACACACCACTCTGAAGCATACCAGGACTTGCCATCACGACACTTGGACCAGAGTCATCAAAGTCATCCAAGCTCTTGAGATTTGAAATATGTTCAAACTGAAAGGGGTTGGAGATCGTAATCTGTTTGCGAATACGCTCATTCATCATGTTGATGTAAGTTTGGTAAACTCGAAGAGCTTTGGCGGCCAATTTCGATGCAAAGTAGATGGGAACATGCTGGAGATCAGGGTGTGCTTGCCAATGTTCGTCCAAAATCAGAAGAAGTTCTTGCGTCCGTCCCAAGGCAAAAACTGGAATGAGGCATCGACCACCCCGACGAACTACAGACTCAACCAGACCAGTGAATCGTCCTTCGCGTTCTGTGACGCTCTGGTGGACTTGGACACCATAAGTAGACTCGACGATGAGCACATCAGGACTCACGCCAGGGATTTCAGCAGCTACGAATGATGAGACTTGAATTGAAAATGGAAACATTACCCATGAGATGACGGTCATTTTCGAGAGAGTAGTCGCCAGTGTAAAGAACTTTCACACCACCAATTTCAATGAGAAACATGCATGCTCCCAGGACATGACCAGCATTGTAAGGAGTAAATTTGATGCCGTTGATCATCTTTTCTTGATGAAAGTCAATAATTTCAACCTTGGAGACGCATTTCTCAAGATCTTTGTCGTCATAAATCTGATCGTCGACGCTAATATTGGATACGCGGAGAAAATCGCGCAACATCATTTGCATCACTGCTTTGGTCGGGTGTGTCATGAAGATTCGTCCTTTGAAACCTGTTTTCTCTGTGAAATGCGGCAAGCCTGCCACATGATCAATGTGAAAGTGCGTAATAAGCAACAAATCGATCTCCTCAGCTTCGACCGAGTCAAAATACGGCAGCGACCCATGACCGGAATATCCCTACGACATGCTTTCAACCACATATATTGAAGCTTCTACGCACCGGATGAACGCCACAATCAAGCATAATCGTCTTTCCTTGGAACTTGAGGATAATGCAGGATCGTCCAACTTCATTTCCAGCTCCTAGAGGCATAATTCGCATCACATGACGCTCGTCTGTCGCTTCGTCTTCTCCTTTTCGCTTGGTCGCCATGATCTTGTGTGTCGATGGACTCTCAGAATCTTCAAAATTAATACGACCTGTATAATCTTACAAAGGTATCCGGATAAGAAGGCATTATACGGATATTCTTTATCCGTATAACCTACATTTATCCGGAGGTAGAAAGGATGCCATTTCGGATAAAACAGCAATTATCCGGTTGGTACGTTTCGATGGAGAAGCTGCCACGTCATAAGGAAAGATGCCAAGCAAAGCGTTCATTTGGATCGTGCTGAGCTTGCTTGCTCAATTGACGTGTGCCAAGTCGATCTTTTTCTTCTTCGTGACTAAATTCAAGCTCGAGTCCCGCCTACAGTGTGGATATGAACCGTTGGTGTGCCCTGGGGGAGCGCCATTGTCATACCAAAAGGAAGCGCTCGACTGCGCTTACGAGCCATGCAAACCTCCCCTGTCGACTGTTCCTCCAAGTCCAACGCCGAAACCAATTCCAACTGCCGCTCCCGTGCGCATAATCCAAGCCTATAACTTCAGCATTCCCCCAGCGCCGATTCGCAAGAAACGCCGTCGAGCTGGACTTAGTGATCCCCCCATGTAGCTCCAGCTTTTGGATATGTCTACCTGTGCAACACTGAGCGATGTACACTTTTTTCATTACAGTGTAAGGCTTTCAATCGTCAAGCTCTTGTGGAAAATAGTTCACAGACCACTCAACCACACATTTTGGAGCCATGGAGATTCCTTCGAATTCGTGTCAAATTCTTAATCTTCCACAAATCTAAAAAGGCTGCAAAGGGGCAGGAGATACTGTAGTCATTTCGCATACACTTCGTTATCCTCTTCGTTCTTTGTAGTCTACAGTACACTTCCTGCGCATTTCCTGTCCATATTGATGCAGTGTCCCACCACGAAGCCGTTGTTCTTCCTGCGAGAACCCTTTTCTTGCCGTAATTTAATTCCAAGATTTTAAATCAACTTGAATTTTGTATTGAATATCCATAAAATATAAAAAAGTCCATTTGTGTCAAATTTTCACAACGACATACACTTGGCATGAAACATGTACACTCTACGTCTGTCCACATGGAGGCACCACCGCGATTTCACAGGCACTGGTTTGTCCAGAGGAATACTGTAGGGCTCTCTGTGGCACTGCTGCCCCGTGTGGCTGGTTTCTGCGCCGGACTGGAGGCTTCCCCATGACCGTTGCTCACAAATGTTCGCCTTGAAAAAAGTTCGTCATCCGGATATCCATGTAAAAACTTGCGACGTTTTCCGGATAAATTGCTCTTCCGGATATGTCACCGTCATTTTCAAATTGGCATGGCTAAAGCACGAACAAGCGGCGGATACGACAAACAGTCTGAAGACGAGGCTCGCGAATGGATTGAAGCGATTACGAAGCGCTCAATTGGCGACGACTTTGGACAAGGACTCAAGAATGGCGTAATTCTATGCGAGCTTGCAAATGCGCTCGATGGATCGCTGAAACTCAAACCTTCTACATCCAATATGCCGTTCAAACAAATGGAAAACGTGTCGGCCTTTCTGCGCGCATGCCGATCGTTGGGCGTTGCAGAATTTGATCTGTTTGAAACAGTGGATCTATTCGAACTCAAGGATATCGGCATTGTCGTCCGATGTCTACATGCCCTTGGACGTGCGATGCAAAAGAAACCAGGATATTCGGGACCGACCCTTGGCGTAAAAGAAGCGACCAAAAATGCCAGACAATTCACTGAAGCTCAAATTGCTGAAGCTCGCGCCGCAACGTCGCTTTTGAATATGGGGTCAATTGGCACGATGCAAAGAACTTCCATTGATTCCAGCACAAGCGTAACATTTGGTGCGGATGCAGCGAAAACCCCTGCGGCTACTCCTGTTGTTGCTTCTGAGACTGCCAGCGATGTTCCGTCGATTTTCCGACGAGGATCAAGCAACTCTAATCTGTCTACACCAGCTCCTACTCCAACTCCAGCGCCAGAACCCGTGAAAACTTCTGGAAACGTCTCAATTCCACCTGCTTTCCAGCGCAAAAATTCGAATTCGCCACCGAAGCCCGCACCAGTGCAAACTCGCGGTGGGGGCTTTGGTTTGGACGCTGAATTGGCTGCTAAAGCGATTGCCAAGTACGACTACGCTCTAGAAGCTTCGTGCCAGGCGTGGATCGAAGCTGTTACACACAGCTCGTTTGAAAATGGATTTGGCGAAACTCTGCGCGACGGCCAAGTGCTTTGCCTCTTGATCAACACACTCCAAGCTTCGTCTCAAGTGCCAGTCAACCCAATCAAGATTGAATCTTCGACAAACAATTTCAAATTGATGCAAAACATCAAGCATTTCCTTGCTGCTTGCCGTTCTCTTGGTGTAGCGGATGTCGATTGCTTTGAAACTGTGGATCTCTTTGAGCTGAAAGACTTGGGTCTTGTCGTGCGATGCATCCATGCCTTAAGTCGCACAATTGGCAAGAAGTTCCCAAAGTACACTGGTCCACTTGTGGACCGACTCGAAGGCAGCCCTGAACCTGTCCAAAAAGTCGTGGCACCAGCTCCAACACCTGCCGCAGCTGTACAACCTCCTGCCAAAGTCGATACAACACCTGAAGCTGTCGAATCTGAAGTCGACAGTACTCCAGTTCCGTCTGTGGTGAAGAAGACGTGGCCACCAGCAAAAGAAGTGGATTCAACGAGCCAGGACGAGATCAAACCTCCAGCCGTCCAATCTTCATTTGTCCAAAAGTCTGAACCTGTTGTTCCTGCCGCTGCAACGCCACCTAAGGCCGTGGAGGAACCTGCGCCAAAGCAAACAAAACCAGCGTGGCCTCCAGTTCGAACCACCGATACCGAAGCGTCCACATCGTCGTCTCGACCACAACTGCCGTCATCGTTGTTTGAAAATACTGTCGAAGATGTCAAACCGTCAGAAGAACCAACCCCTACAGTAGCGCCTCCAGCCAAGAACCCTCCAGTCCATCGAGCCCCAGCTCCCATGGCTCGTGTCAACTGGCCTGGTGCCCGGAAGGAAACCGATGGGACTGTTCCAAGCGCCGCCTTCCGAGCCGGCGGTGCTCTCCCCACACGAACTAACTGGACATAAATAGATGATATTCTTTGGATTAATCATTCTTCTCAACGAGGTTCGCTGGGGATTCCTTCTTCTGGTAGCGAGCCATGCTGCTCTTTTGACTATCAGTCACTTCAGGAGATAACACCGTCGGAGCGCGAAGAGAGTCTGCAGCCTCCGCTTCTTCAAGGACCTTGATCTTCTTGCTCGTGAACTTGGACACGAGTTTGAGAAGCGTCCTTGCAAAGAAAAGCACGACGAGGAGACCGATGAGACCCATCACTGCATACCCCAAGATCTTCTTGGTGTGCAAATCGTCCTTGTCGGCAGACGCTTGACCATAACTGAGAGCGTACACAGCAATGTTGTCGACTTCGACCAACACAGTCGTGATCAACTGAAGACGAGTCACGTACGGCTGCACCGCCAACAAGATCAAAATGTACAAAGAGTGGATGACAATCAGGACAATCATTTGCTTGGCAGGACTCATGCAGCCAGACGTCGCGGCACCCGTCGCGAACTGCACCAACAACGTCACGCAGTAGAAGAAACGCCAGTCGAACTTCATGTTGACGAACAAGACACCGAAGCGCGTCTGGTTGGTTTCCTTGGACAGCTTCTCCTCGGGTAGCCTCGACAACAGAATTCCCGTTGCAATGCAAGCGCATCCAATGATGACAAGCGCGAACAGGGCCAAAATACCAGACACCGTGCCGAGACCCTCTGGCCCTGTGTTTTGGTCGATCGCTTCAAATACCGAAATCGCAGTCAACGGCGACACTGCTTGCGTCAACAACCAAATCTTGACACCAAACAACTTGTCACTCGTGCCAGTGGCTTTTTCGGCCAACGTAGGCTTCTTTCCATACAACAACCGACCAATCACAGCCGCAAGGCAGACCAGGAACAACACAGCGGCCACCACGATGAAGAAGAACGTCCACGCCCGAGGAAACAAGTCGCTCTTCTTGATGTGAAGACGGACGGCGTACTGTTGGATGCCGTACGAGGTATCGTTGGACGCTGAGCTGTTGGTGGCTTCATCAAGCAGAAGACGTGCTGTGTTGGTGGAAGCATCACTCGAGGATCCCTTGATGAGGAACAAGAGCGGCGAGAACGAGTCTGTGAAGAGAGCGAACGGGGCATACGGCTGGTCGATGTTGGCCATACTGACAATTGCAGCATTTTGCATGAACGTAATGAAGAGAGGCATTTCCCACAAGTTTGGGGGCGATGAGGGCGAGTTGCTTCCTGATGGAGCAGCGCTGGATGGATCGACCGCCGTGACGTGGAAAGCCAACATGGTAGCCATGGTACCGGCAATGGCTGTGTTGAGAACCACACGCGTGGCTTTGTCGGCGGGTGAATCCTGGCCTAGCATGGCCCCCAAGGAGAGGTAGCCAGAGTTTTGGGACGCGGTGGTTGTGTCGGAAGCTACGCCACCATTACTGTTTCCATTGGCAGCAGGTGGACGATTTGGGTTCGATGACGCAGAGCTGTCAGAACTGCTTGCAGATGAAGCGTCTTGGCTTGATGAAGACGAAGTCTGAGAGTTGCTGGAGGAAGAAGAGTCATTCTTGCTAGACGCGTCATTCGAAGTAGAGTCGCTGTTCTTGCTGGACGAGTCGGATGACGACTCCTTCGAAGAGTCATTCGAGGAGTTCTTGGAAGAGTCATTCGAGGAGTTCTTGGAAGAGTCAGTCGAAGAGTTCTTAGATGAGTCGGTAGTTGAATCCTTGGACGACTCGGTAGACGACGTTTTGGACGAGTCAGAAGTTGAAGATTTCGATGAGTCTGCGCTTTTTGACGACAAAGAGGGAGCTGAAGATTGTTGAGGTGATGGACTGGACGACGAGGGGGGGCTGACGACGGAGACACTGGAGACGACGTGGCACTTGGAGACAAAGACGAAGAACTTGGAGCCACCGTGGGCGAAGTGCTAGGGGACGTGCTGGGGGAAACACTTGGAGTATCAGTCGGGGATGATGACGTTGGCGCGATGCTAGGCGTCGACGCTGGCGAGTTGGAAGGAGTGACAACTGGAGAATCTGTGGGTGTAGACGCGGGAGACGAAACAGGAGCTGTTGTTGCCGCAGGCGACGAGGTCACTGGAGTGGAAGCTGGTGACTGTGTTTGAGTCGGAGAAGGTGTGGCAGTCACTGCTGGCGTCGCACCTGGAGTACTCGTGGTTGGAGTCGGCGACAGAGTTTCTGTTGGCGAAGGGGTGGAAGTAGTAGCAGGAACCGAGGTGGTTGGCGATGGAGTGGAACTTGTTGAGGTTGGCACTGGGGTCACAACTACAGTCGTTGCAGGAGTTTGAGTTGGAGATGATGTGGACGTGGTGACAGGTGTAGGTGCCGGGGATGGAGTGGCAGTGGCGTCGGTCGGTGGAGGTGTAGCCGTTGATGCCTTTGGCGGAGTGGTTGCTGGCACAGGAGCTGCAGTCACATCTGACGGTGGAGTGGTTTGGGGTGAGGTAGTAGCAGGTACTGATGTGGTATTGGGGACGACAGTCGGTGTCGGTGTGACGGTGACATTTGGTGTTGGTTGTGGTGTCGGTACTGAGGTTGTGTTTGGAGCTCTCGTTGGAACTGATGTGGTGTTTGGTGCAAATGTTGGCGCTGGAGTGGCCGTAGCGTTTGGTGGTGGGGTCGTTGGTACTGATGTGGTATTAGGGACGACAGTCGGGGTGACGGTGACATTTGGTGTCGGTTGTGGTGTAGGTACTGAGGTTGTGTTTGGTGCACTCGTTGGCGCTGATGTGGTTGGTGCTGGAGTGGCCGTAGCGTTTGGTGGTGGAGTCTTTGGTACTGATGTGGTATTAGGGACGACAGTCGGGGTGACGGTGACATTTGGTGTCGGTTGTGGTGTAGGTACTGAGGTTGTGTTTGGTGCACTCGTTGGCGCTGATGTGGTTGGTGCTGGAGTGGCCGTAGCGTTTGGCGGTGGAGTCTTTGGGATAGTGGTGCTGTTAGGTGCAGTTGTTGGTGTGGTCGTGCGAATTGGGGGAGCTGGAGTATCATCAGGTTCAGTGGTTTGTGGTGTGCTGGTTGGTGCTGAGGTGGTGTTAGGTGCAAGCGTTGGTGCAGGGGTAGCCGTGGTATTAGGTGGAGATGTCGTTGGGATTGATGTACTGTTTGGTGTAGATACTGGTACCGGAGTTGCAGTGCCATCTGAGGGTGGAGTGGTCGGGACTGTTGTATTTGCTGGAGGCTTTGAGATTGGACCAGGTGTCGTTGCAGGTGTGCTTGCTGCAGGCGTTGGGGCAGGTGCCCATGTTGGTGTACTCTTTGGTGTGCTTGCAGCGGGAGTGGGAACAGGGACTGTCGCTGCAGGAGTTGGAACTGGGACTGTTGCCGCAGGAGTTGGGGCAGTTGCCGCAGGAGTTGGGGCAGGTACCGCAGTTGTAGGAGCTGTCGTTCCTTGGCCTGGGGTACGTTTAGGAGCTGGTGTTATCGGCGTCGTCTCGGGTACGGTCGTGAGAGGAGCAGTCGTTGCTTGTGCAGTGGTTGACGGTACTGCCGTTGTTGCTGGTGGACCTCCGCCGGAACCGGAGCCATCCGTTGGTGGTGAAGTACTCTTTGGGGCTGGTGTTGCAGTTGCATCTGACGGTGGAGTAGTAGTTGTGGGGGCTTCGCCTCTTTTTGGCGAAGGAGTGACAGTGCCATTCGATGGAGCTGTCGTCGTTGGAGCTGTCGTCGTTGGAGCTGTCGTCGTTGGAGCTGTCGTCGTTGGAGCTGTCGTCGTTGGAGCCGTCGTCGTTGGAGCCGTCGTCGTTGGAGCTGTCGTCGTTGGAGCTTTAGTTGTGGGCAAGGCTGAAGTTGGACTTGGCGTAGGCTTTAGTGTTGTTGGCGCAGGAGTAGGCTTTATTGTTGTTGGCGCAGAAGTAGGTGTGCAGTTTGGATTCGTTGGGTTGGCTCCAAGGGCTTTTTTACCATCATTGCACCAATGATTAGGATCATCATACCCTACCGTGCCCCAAGCTTGCTTGTGCATGCAACCACACACGAGAGGTGCAGATGGCGATTTCCCCGACGCAACGTAGGTATCGCAATTGTTATCCCACACACAGTTCTTGCCGTCGTTGGACCAGCATTCAACGTTCGAATCACTTGCAATTCTCATAGGAGTGCGAGATCCACCGGCGGTTGCGCGGACGCATGTCCAGACTTTGGTGTAGTCGACAAGTCGTCGACTGGCGGAGTGCATAGGATTTCCTTCGTTGTGAATGTCATGAGTGGAGATAGCTTGGACGATTTCGGCAGTGCAGGTTGAAGCTGTCAGCAATATGGTCAACACAGCAAGGCCCTGCATGTTCCTCTGCCAGGGGGTGATTTGAAGAATGACGTAACATGCGATCTCGCAAAAGCTGAATTCAGAAGTGCTGTCGTACGAGGCGACCCAGATGGTTTCACGTCGACTTCAGTCGAGTTGGCTCATTTGTCCGCTTCTTGCAAGTCCCACAAGGCAGAAACGAGGCAACTGCCAAGCTGTTTGATGCTTAATGTCCCCAAGGCTGTCTTGGCAGTCTAGCCGCCGCGAATCTCGTCCCGCGAGGTGCAGAGACCAGAATAAGACGGCATCCACGACATTTCTCATCGATGTAACAGTTCGCCCGACAGCCCAGATCCACATCGTCCCACTCAACCTGTCAGGGAGGTCAGCGTTGGTCACAAGCTCTTGGCACTTGGTTGGTGGCTGGCAGGACAAAGACCACTCTCTGTAGTGCGTCGCGCAATCCAATGGAGCGAGTGACTCCTGGGTTGACTCTTGACCTTTGACTGAACTTGTCGCTGGGTTCATGCTGCCGGTTGTGTGAAAATTCAACCAGAAATCCGATCGGAATTCGTAGGTTTTATTTAGGTTTTTAGTTTTTTTATGAATTTCATGTGAGTTTGTAAAAACGCCGAAAATCGCTGGCTGGAGCAACTTGGTGCCCTCCAAGCAAATTGATGGCATTTGCGTCCGACAGCATGTTGGCATGGGTTTATGTCCGTCTCGTAAGCGTGTAGTGTAATCTACCTCTTCAAGTGCAAGCCTCTGCTAACGCTGTCGACCACGAGCTCAGTTTCATCTTTGGTGTGTTGTGGGAGGGCATGGGTTTACCTTGAATTCGCTGGTATCACCCATATAAATTCACACTGGACGACCCTTGCTGTTGCGATCCAAGATCCAAATCGCTGAATACTGTACCATTGTGAGAACATGAAGACTGCATTGTCTTCTTTTGGAAGCTTTCGAAGCGACTTTGTCTGATTCAGAAGACCAGCAACGTAAATCAGCATTGTGTGGATTCTTCAATGCAATGGGTCGGACATTGAGATGATAGAGGAATCTGGGAGGTGCAAATTGAATAAATAATTGACGGCGATCAACTGCTTTCACGAGCGTCTTGTCACGCAGGTATACTCTCGAGCGAGTGTGCTTAATCCTTGCCCGACCGTCCAGTGTGGCAGACGTGACTGGACATTTGGCCCAGAAACAGAGTCATTCAAGGCGGAAAAGCCTGCTGTGCAATGTCTCCAGCACTGGTAATCAATCCTACAACAGATCAAATGTGTCACAAGAAGTACCACGAAACAAACGGAAGACCAACAGCAGCCTTCTCGCGACGAGCGAGTCGTAGGACGGTGACAGCCCAGTCGTAATATCTTGGGCCTTGAATAGAAGGAGATTGTCCTCGTGGGCAAATCCACAAAAGCCTGCGACGGTCTCTATCACGGTTGTTGTCCACATACCTCCACGACTGGAATGCCATGATGATGTCAAAGCAGTACCAAGTGATAGACACCACCTCGTAAGGCCCCTTTGAGTCCCAACGTCTGGACGATCAAAGAATAACGCGGTGGTGCCCTCGAACATGCAATAACAAGATATGAATGATACTGTTTTCATTTATCTGTCAATTCGACTACAAAGCTCACGTGGGATGCCTTCTTCACGTCGTATGCGCTGCGGAGACGTTTCAAGGCCAAAAGACTAGCAAGCTCCTTTGGGAGGAGGAGTAACAGTGGCCGATGGAGCTGTCGTCGTTGGCTGGGCAGTCGTAGGAAGAATTGTAGTTACGGGCAAGGTTGAAGTTGGCGCTGGGGTCGTGGTGGGCACAGGGGTTGGTGCTGGGGTGCAGTTTGGATTCGTTGGGTTGGCTCCAAGGGCTTTTTTGCCATCACTGCACCAATGGGAAGGATCATCATACCCTACATTGCCCCAAACTTGCTTGTGCATGCAACCACACACGAGAGGGGCAGCTGGCGATTTCCCCGACGCAACGTAGGTATCGCAATTGTTATCCCATACACAATTCACGCCGTCGTTGGACCAGCATTCAATGTTGGAGTCATTTGCAATTCTCAAAGGAACGCGGAATCCACTGGTTGAGTGGACGCACGTCCAGACTTTGGTGTAGTCGACAAGACGTCGACTCGCGGCGTGCCCAGAGATCGCTTGGACGATGTCGGCAGTGCAGGTTGAAGCAGTCAGCAAAATGGCCAACACAGCAAGTCGTGGCATGTTCGTCTGGCACGGGCGTTTTGAAAATGCGTCTTGACAAGCCGGAATTGAGAGTGCAGACGTACGAGGCGACAATTGCAAAAGCCTAATTCAAGAGTGCTGTCGTTCGACGCGGCCCTGTTGGTTACAAGACGAAATGGGTCAAGTCGGTTTGTTTGTCAACCTCTTGTGAATCCCAAGTGGGGGCTGCGAGGCAATAGCCAAGCTGTTTGATGCTTAATGTCCCCAAGGCTGTCTTGGCAGTCTAGCCGCCGCGAATCTCGTCCCGCGAAGTACAGAGACCAGAATAAGACGGCATCCACAACAATTCGCACCGCGGGTTTCAGCGCCCATACGTATCCACATCGTCCAATACCAACGATACAAGGTAAACCCATGGCCTCCTACGTACCAGGAAACTGAACTCGTAAACGTTAGCATACGCTTTGCATATAGTGAAGCGTACTAACGTTATTGCACCACGCTTGGCGTGGCTAATATAAACCCATGCTGGAGACGACTTGCGGATTGCATCTTCGACTTCCTTGACGATCTTGGCTGCTTTCTTCTTTTCCTGCCATTCGCCCACCTTGTCGAGTCGTCGAGTCGCCGCGATTTCGATGGGTACATGAAAGCATTGGGCGAATCCAGTGCGATGTACATGAAGAACCACGAGCGTCCAGTGCGTGAACTGCTTGCATCTTCCAACGTCCGTCTGTCCAAGCAGCTAACGGTACGTCTGTCTTGGAGGAAATCCATGAATGCTGTGTGTTATAGAGGACGTTCAGTTTTGCTTCCAGGCACCAACCTCAAAGTGTTTGATCAAGTCATGGCGATGGGATCGATCCAAGAGTCGCAGGAAAAGGTACCGTTGCCGTCATGCGTTGTCCTATAAGTCGTAGCTCTCAGGGTATCTGGACCGCGTTGAAGTGAGTTTACTTCGTCAAGTGTCGTCTCGGTCCGATTGATTCTTTGAAGCTTCCTCGTCCCAAGGTGAAATGAAGCAACGAGTCACCCAAGCATGCGACCAAGTCAAGCATTTGCAGTATATTTTAGCTTGTCAGTGACAACTCAGAGAGATTAGGACGACGATGGACCGCCTGCGCAACTCTCTAGCTGACAAATCGCTGGCAATTCTTCAGCTCCACCGCAAGCAAAAGCAACTTGTTGAGTTGCTTGACCTCATGGTACAAATCGAAGAGATGAAACACACAGAAAGCAGTGTCGAAGCGCTCGTCCATGGCCATGACTACACTGGAGCGCTTGATGTAATTGACGACGCGCTCAAGACAATTCATCAAATGGCGGGCATTCACTGCGTTCGATCGCTCGGCGAGAAACTACAAACATACCGCAGCTTCATCGGCATTCAAATGTCGAATCGCTTCGTGTTGGTGGTCACTGCGCCAGAATGGGCGTTTGAACCTGGCCCCGCACCGACAAATCCTCATGCCCTCCAAAGCCTTCAGCTCAAGCAAAAAGAAACACGCGAAGAGATGAAGCAACTCATGGATGCCCTCTTCCGCCTGGAGATTGTTCCTGACGTGATGGGAAAGTACCGCCCACACAAATGACAGAGGAGATCAAAATTGTCGTGAAGACAGTCGTGAGCGAAACGATTGCATCGTCGAGTGCATCCAAGAAAGAAGGCGAAACCGATGTGAGCTCCCAATTGCGTGCTCTGTCGTCAGACGAATTCCTGAATTGCGTCCAAATGATTTTTGAGCACCTGTTGCTCGTGCTGCAACGTGCTATGTCGGTCCAAACCATGCTCGCCGAGACATTTGACATTCCAGTCGTTGCAGCTCCGACCGCCGCAGAGTGGACCCCCGACGACTCGACAAGGTGGGCGAATGGCAGGAAAAGAAGAAAGCAGCCAAGATCGTCAAGGAAGTCGAAGATGCAATCCGCAAGTCGTCTCCAGCATGGGTTTATATTAGCCACGCCAAGCGTGGTGCAATAACGTTAGTACGCTTCACTATATGCAAAGCGTATGCTAACGTTTACGAGTTCAGTTTCCTGGTACGTAGGAGGCCATGGGTTTACCTTGTATCGTTGGTATTGGACGATGTGGATACGTATGGGCGCTGAAACCCGCGGTGCGAATTGTTGTGGATGCCGTCTTATTCTGGTCTCTGTACTTCGCGGGACGAGATTCGCGGCGGCTAGACTGCCAAGACAGCCTTGGGGACATTAAGCATCAAACAGCTTGGCTATTGCCTCGCAGCCCCCACTTGGGATTCACAAGAGGTTGACAAACAAACCGACTTGACCCATTTCGTCTTGTAACCAACAGGGCCGCGTCGAACGACAGCACTCTTGAATTAGGCTTTTGCAATTGTCGCCTCGTACGTCTGCACTCTCAATTCCGGCTTGTCAAGACGCATTTTCAAAACGCCCGTGCCAGACGAACATGCCACGACTTGCTGTGTTGGCCATTTTGCTGACTGCTTCAACCTGCACTGCCGACATCGTCCAAGCGATCTCTGGGCACGCCGCGAGTCGACGTCTTGTCGACTACACCAAAGTCTGGACGTGCGTCCACTCAACCAGTGGATTCCGCGTTCCTTTGAGAATTGCAAATGACTCCAACATTGAATGCTGGTCCAACGACGGCGTGAATTGTGTATGGGATAACAATTGCGATACCTACGTTGCGTCGGGGAAATCGCCAGCTGCCCCTCTCGTGTGTGGTTGCATGCACAAGCAAGTTTGGGGCAATGTAGGGTATGATGATCCTTCCCATTGGTGCAGTGATGGCAAAAAAGCCCTTGGAGCCAACCCAACGAATCCAAACTGCACCCCAGCACCAACCCCTGTGCCCACCACGACCCCAGCGCCAACTTCAACCTTGCCCGTAACTACAATTCTTCCTACGACTGCCCAGCCAACGACGACAGCTCCATCGGCCACTGTTACTCCTCCTCCCAAAGGAGCTTGCTAGTCTTTTGGCCTTGAAACGTCTCCGCAGCGCATACGACGTGAAGAAGGCATCCCACGTGAGCTTTGTAGTCGAATTGACAGATAAATGAAAACAGTATCATTCATATCTTGTTATTGCATGTTCGAGGGCACCACCGCGTTATTCTTTGATCGTCCAGACGTTGGGACTCAAAGGGGCCTTACGAGGTGGTGTCTATCACTTGGTACTGCTTTGACATCATCATGGCATTCCAGTCGTGGAGGTATGTGGACAACAACCGTGATAGAGACCGTCGCAGGCTTTTGTGGATTTGCCCACGAGGACAATCTCCTTCTATTCAAGGCCCAAGATATTACGACTGGGCTGTCACCGTCCTACGACTCGCTCGTCGCGAGAAGGCTGCTGTTGGTCTTCCGTTTGTTTCGTGGTACTTCTTGTGACACATTTGATCTGTTGTAGGATTGATTACCAGTGCTGGAGACATTGCACAGCAGGCTTTTCCGCCTTGAATGACTCTGTTTCTGGGCCAAATGTCCAGTCACGTCTGCCACACTGGACGGTCGGGCAAGGATTAAGCACACTCGCTCGAGAGTATACCTGCGTGACAAGACGCTCGTGAAAGCAGTTGATCGCCGTCAATTATTTATTCAATTTGCACCTCCCAGATTCCTCTATCATCTCAATGTCCGACCCATTGCATTGAAGAATCCACACAATGCTGATTTACGTTGCTGGTCTTCTGAATCAGACAAAGTCGCTTCGAAAGCTTCCAAAAGAAGACAATGCAGTCTTCATGTTCTCACAATGGTACAGTATTCAGCGATTTGGATCTTGGATCGCAACAGCAAGGGTCGTCCAGTGTGAATTTATATGGGTGATACCAGCGAATTCAAGGTAAACCCATGCCCTCCCACAACACACCAAAGATGAAACTGAGCTCGTGGTCGACAGCGTTAGCAGAGGCTTGCACTTGAAGAGGTAGATTACACTACACGCTTACGAGACGGACATAAACCCATGCCAACATGCTGTCGGACGCAAATGCCATCAATTTGCTTGGAGGGCACCAAGTTGCTCCAGCCAGCGATTTTCGGCGTTTTTACAAACTCACATGAAATTCATAAAAAAACTAAAAACCTAAATAAAACCTACGAATTCCGATCGGATTTCTGGTTGAATTTTCACACAACCGGCAGCATGAACCCAGCGACAAGTTCAGTCAAAGGTCAAGAGTCAACCCAGGAGTCACTCGCTCCATTGGATTGCGCGACGCACTACAGAGAGTGGTCTTTGTCCTGCCAGCCACCAACCAAGTGCCAAGAGCTTGTGACCAACGCTGACCTCCCTGACAGGTTGAGTGGGACGATGTGGATCTGGGCTGTCGGGCGAACTGTTACATCGATGAGAAATGTCGTGGATGCCGTCTTATTCTGGTCTCTGCACCTCGCGGGACGAGATTCGCGGCGGCTAGACTGCCAAGACAGCCTTGGGGACATTAAGCATCAAACAGCTTGGCAGTTGCCTCGTTTCTGCCTTGTGGGACTTGCAAGAAGCGGACAAATGAGCCAACTCGACTGAAGTCGACGTGAAACCATCTGGGTCGCCTCGTACGACAGCACTTCTGAATTCAGCTTTTGCGAGATCGCATGTTACGTCATTCTTCAAATCACCCCCTGGCAGAGGAACATGCAGGGCCTTGCTGTGTTGACCATATTGCTGACAGCTTCAACCTGCACTGCCGAAATCGTCCAAGCTATCTCCACTCATGACATTCACAACGAAGGAAATCCTATGCACTCCGCCAGTCGACGACTTGTCGACTACACCAAAGTCTGGACATGCGTCCGCGCAACCGCCGGTGGATCTCGCACTCCTATGAGAATTGCAAGTGATTCGAACGTTGAATGCTGGTCCAACGACGGCAAGAACTGTGTGTGGGATAACAATTGCGATACCTACGTTGCGTCGGGGAAATCGCCATCTGCACCTCTCGTGTGTGGTTGCATGCACAAGCAAGCTTGGGGCACGGTAGGGTATGATGATCCTAATCATTGGTGCAATGATGGTAAAAAAGCCCTTGGAGCCAACCCAACGAATCCAAACTGCACACCTACTTCTGCGCCAACAACAATAAAGCATGTAGTAACAAGATATGAATGATATTGTTTTCATTTATCTGTCAATTCGTCTACAAGGCTCACGTGGGATTCCTTCTTCACGTCGTGTACACTGCGGAGACGTTTCAATGCCAAAAGACTAGCAAGCTCCTTTGGGAGCTGTCGTCGTTGGCTGGGCAGTCGTAGGAAGAACTGTCGTTGCGGGCAAGGTTGAAGTTGGCGCTGGGGTCGTGGGCGCTGGGGTCGTGGTGGGCGCTGAGGTGGGCGCTGGGGTCGTGGTGGGCAAAGGACTTGGTGCTGGGGTGCAGTCTGGATTCGTTGGGTTGGCTCCAAGCGCAATTTTGCCACAACTGCACCAATGGGCAGGATCATCATACCCTACCGTGCCCCAAACTTGCTTGTGCATGCAACCACACTCGAGAGGGGCAGCTGGCGATGTCCCCGACGCTACGTAGGCATCGCAATTGTCATCCCACACACAGTCGGTGGCGTCGTTGGACCAGCATTCAACGTTCGTGTCATTTGCAATTCTCATCGGAACGCGAAATCCACTGGTTGAGTGGACGCACGTCCAGACTTTGGTGTAGTCGACAAGACGTCGACTCGCAGCGTGCCAAGAGATGGCTTGGGCGATGTCGGCAGTGCAGGTTGAAGCAGTCAGCAAAATGGCCAACACAGCAAGTCGTGGCATGTTTGTCTGGCAGTGGCGTTTTGAAAATGCGTCTTGAAAAGCCGAAAGCGAGAGTGCTGACATACGCGGCGACAACCGCATTCAAGAATGCCGTGGCTCGACGCAGCCCAGTTGGTTACGTGGTGATATGGGTCAAGTCGGCTTGTTTGTCAACCTTTTTTGAATCTCCAGTGGGGGCTGCGAGGCAATAGCCAAGCTCTCCGATGGTAATGTCCCCAGAGCTGTCTTGGCAGTCTAGCCGCCGCGAATCTCGTCCCGCAAAGTACAGAGACCAGAATAAGACGGCATCGGCGAAAATTTCCGTCGCTTGTTACAGCGTACAGATCCACATATACCAACTATTCAAGGTACTGTAAATCCATCGTCTCGTGGCCATGCTGGAGAATAAATTGTGACAAGCTGAAGACTACTACATTGTTGTCTTCTTTCGGGAGCTTTCTTCGCAGTGGATGCTTGATCTCTGACAAGAAGACCAGCAAAGTAAATTGGTGGATTCTTCAATCGGTCGGGCATTGAGATGATACTGTACATTCCATGAAGGGTTTTGGATGGTGAATCGTCCTTTCGATTGCAGCAATCAAGGCCATGGCGATGCTTTTGCAGCGGGTGTATTCTCTCGAGCAAATGCGATGTTTAAACCCAGGTTGACCTTCAACTGTGAGCTATGGCTGGACGTTCGACACTATCATGAACAATAAAGTAGACCGATCAGATTCGTTTTTCATCTGTCAGCACTTACTCCTACCGCCACCCCCGTGGTTCCCTGGTTTGACGCAACACCAAACAAAAGGAAGAGCATCACGTGGAGCAAAAAAAGCCTTCTCGCGATGTGTGAGCCGCAGGGATTGCGACAGCCCGGAAGGGATAACTTGAGCATCAAGCAGAAGGTGATAGTCCTCGCGGTCAACTCCAGGAAAGCCTAAGACGGTCTCCACCACACTCGTATCCACAATTCGTGTTCCGAACCTCGTTGACGCAACAGTCAGACCCTTCACCTCTGGAGTGCCACCCGCAGCTCCCGTCAATCGACAATAGCAATGACGATATCAAGGCAGGAAATAGTGGTCGACAGCCACGTCATATCGCCCCCGTTTGAGGCCCAGCAAGTCGATGATCAAACAATAATGCGGTGTTGTCCTGAACATGTTCTAAAAGGACATGCATGATATTTTTTCTTTAATCGATTAAGTCATCTGAACGATTCACTGGGGATTCCTTCTTTTGGTAGTGTGCCTTGCTACTCTTTTGGCCTTCAAAAGCCTCCGGCGACATCACCGTCGGATCACGGAGAGAATCTGCAGCCTCGGCTTCCTCGAGCACCTTGATCTTCTTGCCCGTGAACTTTGACACCAGCTTCAGCAGTGTCCTTGCAAAGAAGAGCAGGACAAGGACACCAATAAATCCCATCACTGCATACCCCAAGATCTTCTTGGTGTGCAAATCGTCCTTGGCAGCAGACGCTTGACCATAACTGAGTGCGTACACTGCAATGTTGTCGACTTCGACCAACACAGTCGTGATCAACTGAAGACGAGTCACGTACGGCTGCGCCACCAGCAAAATCACGATATACAACGAATGGATCACGATGAGGGCGATCATTTGGCTGGCAGGACTTAGGCAACCAGAAGTGACGGCACCCGTCGCGAACTGCACCAACAACGTCACGCAGTAGAAGAAACGCCAGTCGAACTTCATGTTGACGAACAAGACACCGAAGCGCGTCTGGTTGGTTTCCTTGGACAGCTTCTCTTCGGGTAGCCTCGACAACAGAACTCCCGTCGCAATGCAAGCGCTTCCAATGACGACAAGCGCGACGAGGGCCAATATACCAGACACCGTACCGAGACCCTTTGGTCCTGTGTTTTGGTCGATCGCTTCAAATACTGAAATCGCAGTCAACGGCGACACTGCTTGCGTCAACAACCAAATCTTGACACCAAACAACTTGTCACTCGTGCCAGTGGCTTTTTCGGCCAACGTAGGCTTCTTTCCATACAACAACCGACCGATCACAGCCGCAAAGCAGACCAGGAACAACACAGCGGCCACCACGATAAAGAAGAATGTCCACGCTCGAGGAAACAAGTCGCTCTTCTTGATGTGAAGACGGACGGCGTACTGTTGGATGCCGTACGAGGTATCGTTGGACGCTGAGCTGTTGGTGGCTTCATCGAGGAGATGTCGCGTAGAGTTGGTGGTGGCATCGCTTGAGGATCCCTTGATGAGGAACAAGAGCGGCGAGAACGAGTCTGTGAAGAGAGCGAACGGAGCATACGGCTGGTCAATGTTGGCCATACTAACAATCGCAGCATTTTGCATGAACGTAATGAAGACAGGCATTTCCCACAAGTTCGGGGGCGATGCAGGTGATCCGCCTCCTGATGGAGCGGCACTGGATGTCCCCAGCGATGTGAAATGGAAAGCCAACATAGTAGCCATGGTACCAGCAATGGCCGTGTTGAGAACCACACGTGTTGCTTTGTCACCAGGGGAATCCTGGCCCAGCATGGCTCCCAAAGTCACAGAGCTTGAGGTTTGGGACACTGGTGTCGTGTCTGAAGCTACACCGCCATTGCCAGAACCACTTGTTGATGGTGGACGATTTGGATTTGATGACCCGGAGCTGTCCGAGGTGCTTGCAGAGGAAGTATCTTGGGAGTTGTTAGAAGACGACGCTGAGTTTTGAGAGTTGTTAGTTGTGTCAGAACTGTCGGGCGATGAAGTTGGGGCTGAAGATG
Organism: Aphanomyces euteiches; assembly: GCA_021527685.1. NCBI lineage: Eukaryota > Oomycota > Saprolegniomycetes > Saprolegniales > Verrucalvaceae > Aphanomyces > Aphanomyces euteiches. The sequence continues at coordinate 146,619 of JAJGMV010000289.1, read as the reverse complement.
ACTGTTCAGGGGATGGACTGGGTGACGAGGGGGGGACTGACGACGGAGACACTGAAGACGACGTGGCGCTTGGAGACAAAGACGAAGAACTTGGAGCCACCGTGGGCGAAGTGCTAGGGGACGTGCTGGGGGAAACACTTGGAGTATCAGTCGGGGATGATGACGTTGGCGCGATGCTAGGCGTCGACGCTGGCGAGTTGGAAGGAGTGACAACTGGAGAATCTGTGGGTGTAGACGCGGGAGACGAAACAGGAGCTGTTGTTGCCGCAGGCGACGAGGTCACTGGAGTGGAAGCTGGTGACTGTGTTTGAGTCGGAGAAGGTGTGGCAGTCACTGCTGGCGTCGCACCTGGAGTACTCGTGGTTGGAGTCGGCGACAGAGTTTCTGTTGGCGAAGGGGTGGAAGTAGTAGCAGGAACCGAGGTGGTTGGCGATGGAGTGGAACTTGTTGAGGTTGGCACTGGGGTCACAACTACAGTCGTTGCAGGAGTTTGTGTTGGAGTTTGCGTGGACGTGGTGACAGGTGTAGGTGCCGGGGATGGAGTGGCAGTGACGTCGGTCGGTGAAAGTGTAGGTACCGGGGATGGAGTAGCAGTGGCGTCGGTCGGTGAAGGCGTAGCTGTTGATGCTTTTGGCGGAGTGGTTGCTGGCACAGGAGCTGCAGTCACATCTGACGGTGGAGTTGTTTGGGGTGAGGTAGTAGCAGGTATTGATGTGGTATTAGGGACGCCAGTCGGTGTCGGGGTGACGGTGACATTTGGTGTTGGTTGTGGTGTAGGTACTGAGGTTGTGTTTGGTGCACTCGTTGGTGGAGGAGTCGCAGTACCGTCCGATGGCGGAGTTGTTTGTGGTGTGCTTGCTGCTGGGGTTGGAGCAGGAACAGACGCCGCAGGAGTTGGAACAGGTACGGATGGAGCTGGGGTGGGGATGGGTCTTGGCGTGCTTGCTGCAGGAGTGGGAACCGGCGCCGATGTGGTGTTGGCTGCGGTCGGTGTCGGGGTGACAGTGACATTTGGTGTTGGTTGTGGTGTAGGTACTGAGGTTGTGTTTGGTGCACTCGTTGGTAGAGGAGTCGCAGTACCGTCCGATGGCGGAGTTGTTTGTGGTGTGCTTGCTGCTGGGGTTGGAGCAGGAACAGACGCCGCAGGAGTTGGAACAGGAACAGACGCGGCAGGAGTTGGAACAGGTACTGATGAAGCTGGGATGGGGATGGGTCTTGGCGTGCTTGCTGCAGGAGTGGGAATTGGGGCGGATGTTGGTGTGGTTGCGGCAGGAGTCGGAGTCGGTGCTGTTGCTGCAGGAGTGGGAATAGGGGCCGCGGTTGTATTTTTCGGGTCCGTCGATGTTCGTGTTGTTGTAGGAATGGAAGTTGGTTTCGCAGTTGTTGGGGTCGCTGTTGTTGGTGGCGGTGGTCCACCGGATCCAGAGCCAGATCCATCCGATGGCGGGGCTCCACCTGATCCAGACCCTGAGCCATCCGATGGTGTTTGAGTTGATTTAGGTGTTGGAGTTGTCGCTGTAGTTGTGTTGGGTGTAGCTGTTACTGTTGTTAGAGTAGGAATAGGCACTGATGCAGCAGGTGTGGGAATCGGCGCCGAGGTTGGTGTGATAGCGGCAGGAGTCGGAGTAGGCGCTGGTGTGGGTCTTGGGATTGAGGTTGTAGTAAATGTCGGTCTTGGTGTGCTTGCGGCAGGAGTGGGAACAGGAGCCGGAGTTTGCGCAGTGCATGTGGAAGCGGCTAACAAGGCCGTCATGACTACCAGACCCAGCATCTTTGTTGTCTGTGGAGATTTAGAAAATGGGATGTCAGATGAACTCGCGCGAATCGATTTCCAGCAGAATTCAAATGTGCTGTCGTATGAGGAGTTCCACCAGATGCTTTGCGATGAAATGAGTCAGGTACCCTTGTCAACTTTGACAAGGGGCTACTTGACTTCAGCCAGGTCTATCTCGTGTCGTGTTGAGCTTCCTACTGCCGCCTGACAGTCTAGCCGACAAGGTGCTCGTCCCGAGAGTGCCATGAGCATAAATAAGACGACGTCTACAGCATTTATCATCACAATAGGTCCACTGGATCCCACCCATTAACATGTCTCTATGCTCCACCGTACGTAACCCCCCTTGGCATAACAACATTATGGAATGCGTCGTGCAATCCAGTCAAGTGAATAGCACCTACAAGTGCTCTAAGTTGTGTCAAACACACAAGGCGTGATGTATGTCCACCAAGACGAGCATGCTGTCGGTTGTGTCAATCCCTTGAGGGGAATTCATTGGATTACCGCTTGATGACTTGTCCATCCGCGTGCTTTCGGCACTGCGTGGAAAGCGTAGCATCATCTATCTCGGAGCCTGAGCTACTGAATACGTTTACAGGTTTAGCTTATTTGTCCATCTCTCGGTGGGTCATGCTGTTCGTATGTTGTTGACCTTCAAGTCACGGGGAGCACCACCCATTCAACAAGATGCAGGTCTTCCTGATTTGCGACCCAAAATCCAAACGACTGAATTGTACGCAAGAAAAGTTGAAGACTTTATTGTCGGCATGGGGACGCCTTCATAGCGACTTGGCCTCTGATCAAGCTCAACCTCGAACTTCAGCACAGGATTCTCCAATCCAACCTGTCGGACCAAAGGTTGATAGATGGTGTGCACATGTTGGGGGGGGGCGATTGACCCTGAATTTTTATTGGCGGCGCTTTCATCCTGGAGGGAAAAAACTCAAATGTCAACCCGATCGCCCCCTTGAAAGTCTCAAGATAAGACGCTGGGTGGCCATAACGATAGACCATAAAACTAGACATGCAACTGACAGCTAACCAGTGAATTCGACTGCATTGACGAACATATGGGCGAGATTGTCTACTCACTCGAGCCGTCCAAGGGGTTCGTCACCAACCAGAGTCAAAAGTCGAAGAGCTGTCTTGCGGGCAACTAGTCGTCGATAATTTGTGCAATTTCTTCGGGACTGTCGAGTCAATCTAACCGCCGATCAAGACATGCGCTGTCAAACAAGAGAAGGAGCATTTGATAGAGCAATTCCTGGTTTCGAGTGCGATGAATGAGCCCGTGACCACATCCAAAAGAACCCATGACAAAGGGTGTGTTCGACATGTCATTCAGGCTCTTGGGTGCTCGTCACATTACTCATGAAGAAATCGAGTGGCGGCTGCGAACAAGAGGAAGCCGAGGTCCACATACAATGCTAAGCCATTGACATCATGCATGATCGGATGTTGACATTGCGTCAACCCACCCACCGAGATAAGTGCAAAGAGATCTCATTTTGATGCACGGTCAGGCTCCCTCCGAGCCACCCACGCAGTTGAAGGCTGCACGTTGTATGACCTAACTGACCATCACGTGAGCGAAAAAACCGACGCTTCCAGCGCTTTTCAAAACAAACCATTTCGACATGAAGTATGTTGCTTTTCTTTAGTCGGTCAATTCGTCAACCAGGCTCGCTGGGGATTCTTTCTTCTCGTAGCGAGTCGTACTGCTCTTTTGGCTATTAGTCCCCCCTGGTGACATCACTGTTGTTGGAGCGCGGAGCGAGTCTGCAGCTTCGGCTTCCTCGAGCACCTTGATCTTCTTGCCCGTGAACTTTGACACCAGCTTCAGCAGTGTCCTTGCAAAGAAGAGCAGGACAAGGACACCAATAAATCCCATCACTGCATACCCCAAGATCTTCTTGGTGTGCAAATCGTCCTTGGCAGCAGACGCTTGACCATAACTGAGTGCGTACACTGCAATGTTGTCGACTTCGACCAACACAGTCGTGATCAACTGAAGACGAGTCACGTACGGCTGCGCCACCAGCAAAATCACGATATACAACGAATGGATCACGATGAGGGCGATCATTTGGCTGGCAGGACTTAGGCAACCAGAAGTGACGGCACCCGTCGCGAACTGCACCAACAACGTCACGCAGTAGAAGAAACGCCAGTCGAACTTCATGTTGACGAACAAGACACCGAAGCGCGTCTGGTTGGTTTCCTTGGACAGCTTCTCTTCGGGTAGCCTCGACAACAGAACTCCCGTCGCAATGCAAGCGCTTCCAATGACGACAAGCGCGACGAGGGCCAATATACCAGACACCGTACCGAGACCCTTTGGTCCTGTGTTTTGGTCGATCGCTTCAAATACTGAAATCGCAGTCAACGGCGACACTGCTTGCGTCAACAACCAAATCTTGACACCAAACAACTTGTCACTCGTGCCAGTGGCTTTTTCGGCCAACGTAGGCTTCTTTCCATACAACAACCGACCGATCACAGCCGCAAAGCAGACCAGGAACAACACAGCGGCCACCACGATAAAGAAGAATGTCCACGCTCGAGGAAACAAGTCGCTCTTCTTGATGTGAAGACGGACGGCGTACTGTTGGATGCCGTACGAGGTATCGTTGGACGCTGAGCTGTTGGTGGCTTCATCGAGGAGATGTCGCGTAGAGTTGGTGGTGGCATCGCTTGAGGATCCCTTGATGAGGAACAAGAGCGGCGAGAACGAGTCTGTGAAGAGAGCGAACGGAGCATACGGCTGGTCAATGTTGGCCATACTAACAATCGCAGCATTTTGCATGAACGTAATGAAGACAGGCATTTCCCACAAGTTCGGGGGCGATGAGGGCGAGTTGCTTCCTGATGGAGCGGCACTGGATGTCCCCAGCGATGCGAAATGGAAAGCCAACATGGTAGCCATGGTACCGGCAATGGCCGTGTTGAGAACTACTCGTGTGGCTTTGTCACCAGGGGAATCCTGGCCCAGCATGGCCCCCAAGGACGCACTGCCAGAGTTTTGGGACGCGGTGGTTGTATCAGAAGCTAAACCACCGTTGCTATTGCCATTGGCAGCAGATGGACCATTTGGGTTCGATAATACAGAGCTGTCGGAACTGCTTGCAGAGGATGAAGCATCTTGGGAGTTGCTTGATGACGCCGTTGAGTCTTGAGAGTTGCTGGTGGAAGACGAATCGTTCTTGCTTGACGCATCATTCGAAGTAGAGTCGCTGTTCTTGCTGGACGAGTCGGACGACGAGTCAGTGGAAGTGTTTTTAGATGAGTCGGATGATGATGTCTTGGACGAGTCAGCGGAAGAATTGTTGGACGAGTCCGATGATGAAGTCTTGGAAGAGTCGGAAGAAGTCTTGGACGAGTCGGATGATGATGTCTTGGACGAGTCAGCAGAAGAATTCTTGGACGAGTATGTCTTGGACGAGTCAGTGGAAGAATGCTTGGACGTGTCGGACGATGAACTCTTGGACGAGTCGGATGATGAGCTCTTGGAAGAGTCGGAAGAGCTCTTGGAAGAGTCGGAAGAGCTCTTGGACGAGTCGGATGATGAACTCTTGGACGAGTCAGAAGTGGATGATTTAGATGAGTCTGCACTATTTGACGATGGCGACGGAGCTGATGAAGACTGTTGTGGAGAGGGACTCGTCGACGAGGATGGGGCTGGAGATGATTGCTGAGAGGGTGGACTGCTTGACGACGGGGAAACAGACGAGGGAGATGGTGAAGACGACGAGGTGGCACTTGGAGAAACATTGGGTGAAGTGCTTGGAGACGTGCTGGGGGATGTACTTGGAGATGTGCTGGGAGAAGAGCTGGGAGATGTGCTAGGAGACGTGCTGGGAGATGTGCTGGGAGACGTGCTGGGGGATGTACTTGGAGACGTGCTGGGAGATGTACTTGGAGACGTGCTGGGGGGTGTACTTGGAGACGTGCTGGGAGATGTGCTGGGAGATGTGCTGGGAGATGTGCTGGGAGACGTGCTGGGAGATGTACTTGGAGACGTGCTGGGAGATGTAATTGGAGACGTGCTGGGGGAAGTACTTGGAGATGTGGTTGGAGATGAGGATGTGGGTGCGTTGCTAGGCGTCAGCACTGGTGAGTTGGACGGCGTGGCAACTGGTGCGACGGTTGCCGTTGGCGCTGGAGACGAAATAGGAGCGGTTGTAGCTGAAGGCGATGATGTCACCGGAGTCGAAGACGGTGACTGTGTTTGACTTGGAGCAGGTGTGGCTGTCACGGCTGGCGTTGCAGCTGGAATACTCGTGGTTGGTGCTGGAGTCACATTGACAGTCGTTGCAGGAGTTTGTGATGGAGATGGCGTGGAAGAGATTGCTGGTGTAGAGGCCGGGGATGGAATGGCAGTGGCGTTGGTCGGTGAAGGCGTAGCCGTTGATGCCTTTGGAGGAGTAGGTGCAGGCACTGGTATTGAGGTTCCATTTGATGGGGTAGTTTGTGGTGTGGTAGTGGCAGGAAGTGATGTGGTATTGGGGGCGACAGTGGGTGTTGGGGTTGCCGTGGCATTTGGTGTTGGGGTTGCCGTGGCATTTGGTGTTGGGGTGGCCGTGGCATTTGGTGTTGGTTGTGGTGTTGGTACTGAGGTTGTGTTCGGTGCAGTCGTTGGAGTTGATGTAGTGTTGGGTGACGTTGTTGGGACTGGAGTTGCTGTAGCGTTAGGAGGTGGAGTCTTTGGGATTGAGGTGCTGTTAGGTGCAGTAGTTGGAGACGACGTCTTGTTAGATGCTGCTGTTGGAGCTGGAGTAGCTGTGACATTAGGCATCGTAGTAGATATTGGGAGTGATGTTGGTTGAGGTGTTGCAGTGCCATTCGTTGGCGGAATAGTTTGTGGTGTGCTTACTGCTGGAGTCGGGACAGGAGCCGAGGCTGCCGGGGTGGGAACAGGTACAGACGCCGCTGGAGTCGGAACTGGAACTGGGGCCGCAGTTGTATTGGACGGAGGCTTCAACGTTTGGCCTGGTGTTGTTTGTGGTGTACTTGCTGCTGGAGTCGGGACAGGAACCGAGGCTGCCGGAGTCGGAACAGGTACAGACGCCGCTGGAGTCGGAACTGGAACTGGGGCTGTAGTTGTATTGGACGGAGGCTTCAACGTTTGGCCTGGTGTTGTTTGTGGTGTGCTTACTGCTGGAGTCGGGACAGGAACCGATGCTGCAGGGGTGGGAACAGGTACAGTCGCCGCTGGAGTAGGAGTGGGTACTGAAGCTGCTGGGGTTGGGATAGGTCTAGGTGTGCTTGCTGCAGGAGTGGGAATCGGCGCCGAAGTTGGTGTTGTGGCGGCAGGAGTTGGTATAGGCACTGTTGCTGCAGGAGTGGGAACAGGGGCCGTAGTTGAATTTTTCGGGTCCGTCGATGTTGGCGTTGTTGTTGGAATGAAAGTTGGTTTCGCAGTAGTTGGGGTTGCTGTTGTTGGTGGCGGAGGTCCACCGGATCCAGAGCCAGATCCATCCGATGGTGGTTGAGTTGGTTTAGGTGTTGGAGTTGTTGTAGTTGTCTTGGGTTTAGCTTTTCCAGGAGTAGGAACAGGAACTGAGGCTGCAGGAGTTGGAATAGGCACTGATGCAGCAGGTGTGGGAATTGGAGCCGAAGTCAGAGAAGGTCTTGGTGTACTAGCAGCAGGAGTGGGAATCGGGGCCGAGGTTGGTGTCGTAGCGGCAGGAGTTGGAGTAGGCGCTGTTGCTGCAGGAGTAGGAACTGGCGCTGACTTCGGCGTGGTAGCAGCAGGAGTCGGGATTGGCACTGTAGCAGCAGGAGTTGGGACAGGTCTTGGCGTACTGGCAGCCGGAGTAGGAATCGGCGCCGAGGTTGGTGCGGTAGCGGCAGGAGTCGGGAGTGGCGCTGTTGCAGCAGGAGTTGGGACAGGTCTTGGCGTGCTGGCAGCCGGAGTAGGTACAGGTCTTGGTGTACTGGCAGCCGGAGTAAGAATCGGTGCCGAGGTTGGTGTTGTAGCGGCAGGAGTTGGAATTGGCGCTGTAGCAGCAGGAGTAGGGACAGGTCTTGGCGTACTGGCAGCCGGAGTAGGAATCGGTGCCGAGGTTGGTGTTGTAGCAGCAGGAGTTGGGACAGGTCTTGGCGTACTGGCAGCCGGAGTAGGAATCGGCGCCGAGGTTGGTGTTGTAGCGGCAGGAGTTGGAATTGGTGCTGTAGCAGCAGGAGTAGGGACAGGTCTTGGCGTACTGGCAGCCGGAGTAGGAATCGGCGCCGAGGTTGGTGCGGTAGCGGCAGGAGTCGGGAGTGGCGCTGTTGCAGCAGGAGTTGGCACAGGTCTTGGCGTGCTGGCAGCCGGAGTAGGTACAGGTCTTGGTGTACTGGCAGCCGAAGTAGGAATCGGTGCCGAGGTTGGTGTTGTAGCAGCAGGAGTTGGGACACGTCTTGGCGTACTGGCAGCCGGAGTAGGAATCGGTGCCGAGGTTGGTGTTGTAGCGGCAGGAGTTGGAATTGGTGCTGTAGCAGCAGGAGTAGGGACAGGTCTTGGCGTACTGGCAGCCGGAGTAGGGACAGGTCTTGGCGCACTGGCAGCCGGAGTAGGAATCGGCGCCGAGGTTGGTGCGGTAGCGGCAGGAGTCGGGAGTGGCGCTGTTGCAGCAGGAGTTGGAACAGGCCTTGGCGTGCTAGCTGCAGGTGTAGGAATCGTAGTAGCGGTAGGAGTCGGGATTGGTGCTGTAGCAGCTGGAGTTCGGACAGGTAGAGTAGGCTTCGGCGACGGGGTTGGTTTGGTAGTGGTACCAGGAGTTGGGGCAGGTCTTGGCGTGCTGGCAGCCGGAGTAGGAATCGGTGCCGAGGTTGGTGTTGTAGCGGCAGGTGTCGGAATTGGCTCTGTTGCCGCAGGAGTGGGGACTGGAGCCGAAGTTGTCGGAGCGTCTGCAGTTGCATCCGATGGCTGAGATTCTTGTGTTGTGCTAGTTTCAGTTTCTGCAACGGGAAGAGTCGTTGCTTGGTCGTCGTTGGTAGAGGCTGGAGTTGGTTCGGGCGTTAGATCACAATTGGGATCAGTTGGGTTTGCGTTGAGCACAACTCTGCCTTGATGGCACCAATGGGACGGATCGTCATAACCCGTCGAGTTCGTAAGTTGTTTGAGCATACAGCCGCACTCGAGAGGCTTGGCAGGTGCCCCAGACGCGATGCCATCTAAGCAGCCGTTGTCCCAGTCAACGCAGTTGATTCCGTCGTCAGACCAGCATTCAACGTTCGAGTCCTCTGCAATTTTCATTGCAAGCACGCCGTAGTTTGTGCCCAGACAATTCCATGTTTTGGTATAATCGACTAGTCGTCGAGTCGCTGGTAGCCCAGAAAGATCTTCACTGTGGAGGGCATCAGTGAGACCCGCCTGAACGATATCCGCAGTGCAGGTGGAAGCGGCAAAAAGCGCGGCCACCAGGGCCAGTCCTCGCATCTTCCTCTGCCAAAGGTGATTTGAAAATGGCGTGACAAGCGGTAGACTCAATAGTGCTGTCGTACGAAGCAATCCCCAGATGCTTTTCTGCTAAATGTATCAAGGCGACTGTATTGTTTCCCGCGGGGGCATTGTGTCAATCGCTTGGATTTCATCGTGTCGTGGTGGAACTCCCATGGGGCGTCATGAGACTCTAGCCAACAAGAAGCCCTTGCCGAGAGGGATAATGCCACAGCGGCATTGGACGACATTTATCATTGCATGCGGTCCAGAGCACTCGACTGGGAAAGTCATGTGAGCTCAGAGTATGTAACGCTCTCATGAGTCTTGGATTGGAGGCTGGGATTGCATGACGCGTCATGGAATGCGTCGCGTAATACAATCTTGTGATACTTTACCAGTCTCTGGAACTGTGCCTGAACTTGTCGCGGCGAACGTCCTCCTCTGACCCCCCCCCCGCTGTCGGTTGTGTCAATTTGATTTTCCACCTTTTCGAAATTCATAGGTTTTATTTTAGGTTTTTATTTTTTTCTAAATTTCGGCGATTTACAATGTTAGTGTCAAATTTGATCAGGAGTACTACGTTGTACTTATTTTACATGGCCAGGCGCGATCACCCCTTGCGTTCGACATCTTGCCACTTGATTTCAACACAATTTGGTTGCTTATTGTCAATTCATCTTGCAGCTTTATCAAGCAAGTGATATCAATTATCACAGGAACGATTTCCTCGATCAAATTGAAGAGGGGGTACTGTTGTTATGTTGGCTCTGGGGCGTCACATGATGTATGATCCAAGATCCAAAAGACCGGAATGTACGCTGGAAAAGCTGAGGACGTCGTTGCCCCTCTGAGAAGCTTTCTCAGCAACTTACAACTTACTGTAGACTCCAGGGCCAAAATTACATCCAAGTTTTAATACCGGTATGGATTTCAATGTTTTTACCTGGTTTTATTTATCAATAAACCTAAATTAAACCCTAAAATACATAAATGAAGCTCACGGTGCTGGAAGGACGTCTTTGCCAACTTAGAGTGCTTGCAGCTTGGCGGCTGGAGTGCGAAGTTTTTCATCGAGGGTTTGACCTTTCGCAGCTCGAAGTTGTTTCTTCACGAGGTAGATTTGTTTGCCAAAGTAGAACATGGTGGCCACGGCGAGCGCAATCGCCAGCACGATAAAAATGGCATTGAACATGCTTGTCTTGGTTTGGCGATCAATGGCGACGAGTGTACTTTTGCACGACAGGAGCTTGCTTCGAAGCGCATCTTCGTTTCTCATCGCAGAGGCAGAGTCCCAAAAGCCACAAATGTCCACCAACGTCTCCGTCTCGGCAAAGTAATCGACGCAAGCATCGCAGTTGATTGTAGAGTCATTCACAACTTTGAGGCAACGGCCACGACGATTTCGAAACAAGTCTAGCGTAGTCTGACACGTCAAGGTGCAAAAGTGAACGGGTACGATGTTGGTTGTCGCTGGCTGGCACTCGGCAGCAATCGTGGTCGACATGTTGAGCAATTGCACACAACTTGGCGTCGCGCAAAAGTTTGTCCAGTTGCTAGTGACAACGGCGGAGGCTGGTAGTGCTTGATCGGCCAAGCATTTGACAACCTGTGCGTCTTTAGCAGCTACAAATGCTTCGGATATCGCTGGGCTACAAGGCGAAACTTGGGAGGCTGCTGCAGGCATAGAGGCTATGAGCGCGCAAAGCACAAGTCTGTACATCTTGGCCAAGTCGATAGTGACAGGAAAAGAAGATCTGCTGGTCGAGACACGACTTGTTGCGAGATTGTGACGATGTTGTCTGATTGGTTTCCATCTATCGTTGTTGTGGTCGTCGCTTGGTCGAGAAAAACATTCCCAGCGACGAAATTCGGTCACAAACCACCGCAATCAAAAGCTTGGAACAAAAGCAAGATAACTGTGAGGAGCTTATCCAATGCAAGTCCTCGTTTCGTTAGATCTAAGCTGCTTGAAGGGCGTAGTATCATTGTGTCTGTCAATACCTGCCATCGCTTGATTGATCTCTTCAATGTCTAAGTCAGCCTGTCTAACACATTTTCAGCCAATCAAAATGCGTAATTTCGATGAAATGCATGAATTTCAACCAATTATTGTCTTTATTTGCACCTAATACACTGCAAAGTTCAATGTTGATTGCGAACTCGGTGATTGCACCCAAGTGCTTTGTCTGTCTACCACAGATTCAATCCGCCATGATGCGTCAAGAAGTCTGAATTCCCGATGAAATGACTGCATACTTCAAAGTCCCAGTCTTCATTGGGGGAAATCTTCATTGTGATCCGTCTGCTTCTGCTCAAAGCACTTGGGATTTCGACCTCGTGACAAAAGACTGCAAATTCCTCCGTCATGACGACATCTCACTGCAAATATTTGTTGTCAACAGAGGACCACAACTTGTTCTTGGTGACTCACAAGGGACTGAAGAGAGAAGACGCTGGTTGCTCATTTGTTCCATCCATCCAGTGACCGAACCACTCGAGGTCGATTTCCCATTTCCGTGAACTTCTCAGTGGAATGCCTCTGTCCTTCTACGACAACCCGACTTGCTGCATCCCCTTTTTTCTATGCACCGTAAACTTAAAGGCATTAGCCGCGACCGCAACGAGATCGTGAGGCTGATGATGGAGGAATCGCGAAGAACATGGAACAGAAATGTTTAAAAAAACGCAAGAGAGTTGATTGCAATTTAGGTGTTGTGAGTTGTCGAGGGGATACACAAAGAGAGAGGATTGACAAGTTTAAGCACATCCCGCGGCCTTGAGCAAATCTTCCAACTTGCCCTGGGCGTCTAAATCGGCAATCTTGTCGGAGCTACCAATGTACTTGCCACCAATCCAAATGCTTGGGTAAGTGTTGGATCCCGTCAACTGGGTCAAGGCATCGGAAATCGAATCGCCCGATGGACCTTCCTTGCGTTGGACATCCAATTCCAAGAATGCCAATTGGCCACCGATGTCGGCAATTGTTTCCTTGACCCATTCACAAGCTTCGCACCAAGAGGCACCGAAACCAGCGCAGGCGTTCTTCTCAATGTAGTAGTTGATGAAGGCGACGGGTTCCGTTGGGATGCCACCTGGAGCAGGAGCTTTAGCGGGGGCTTCGGTAGGCGCAGCCGTTGGAGCTTCAGTGGGGGCAGCAGTTGGAGCTTCAGTTGGCGCAGCTGTAGGAGCTTCAGTTGGAGCTTCAGTTGGGGGTTCAGTGTAAGGAGCTGGTGCATCCGTTTCAACAATGTGGTCAGGGACGGAAGGTGGAGCTTGGCCGATAGGTTCACACAACGACAAGTATTCGCTCTTGTAGTTGCACTGGAAGGTAGGGTCTTGACAGCACACTCCAAATGGCCAGTTTTGCCCGTTGCATTGGCTCCAGTTGGTGCTGCACTGTTGGCTCAAAGGTTGAGTAGGAGCGTCGGTGGGGGCTTCAGTTGATGGAGCAGGGGCTTCGGTTTCCAAGTTTTCTTTGGTGGGTTCTGGGCCATAGCCATATCCAGTTTCAGGAGCTTCAGTCGGCGCTTCAGTAGGTGCTTCCGTGGGCGCTTCAGTCGGAGCAGCAGTTGGGGCTTCAGTAGGAGCTTCCGTAGGAGCTTCAGTGGGAGCTTCAGTTGGAGCAGGGGTCTCTTCGACAATGGCTTCAGTGACCGATGGCTCAGGGGTCGAAAGCACGCAGCAGACAGTGACTTCTTCACCAACCACCAAGATAGCCGAGCATCGTTCGTTCTTGGAGTTCAAGATCGTTGGGAGGGCATCTTCCTTGCAGGCGTCCGAGTAACCGCACGAGTCGTTCAAGATGGCCCACGACGAATCGCCTTCCTTGACAGTGTGCTTGGTACATTGGGTCAAGTCCAAGTCGGTGGGAGGCGCCTTAGTCTTTGGTTTGTTGTGAGAGATGATGATATGTTTTTTCACTACCACTGTGGTTTCGCCTTCGGGGGCTTCCGTTGTCTTCTTTTCATCCTTCGGGCAGGGGGAAGGGAGAGGACGGCGAGTGCGCTTAGTGGGTTCAGGGGTCTCAGTTGGAGCGTCACCATAGCCGTAACCTTCCTCAGGAGGAGCTTCAGTCTCTGGGGCTTCAGTTGTCTTCATTTCGTCCTTCGGGCAGGGGGAAGGGAGAGGGCGGCGGGTACGCTTGGTTGGCTCTGGCGTTTCCTCTACAGTCGGAGCAGGAGCATCCGTGACAACCAAGTCTGGGATAGGAGCAGATGTCGTTGGAGCTTCAGTTGGGGCTTCGGTAGGAGCTTCAGTTGGGGCTTCGGTAGGAGCTTCAGTTGGGGCTTCAGTAGGAGCTTCAGTTGGGGCCGCGGTCGTAGGAGCTTCAGTTGGAGCTTCAGTAGGCGCAGCAGTGGTGGTAGGAGCTTCAGTTGGTGCGGCCGTCGTGGTAGGAGCTTCAGTAGGAGCCTCAGTAGGGGGTTGAGTGGGAGCTTCAGTGGGAGCAACAATTGGAGTAGCGGTGGTGGTGCAAGGTGCCTTGGTCGTCGTGCAAGGAGGAGGAGTAGGAGGAGTGCACGGAGCCTTTGTGGTCGCGTACTCACAAGGAGGAGGAACTGGACGACGGGTGGTGGGGTTCGTGTATTCGCAAGGAGGAGGCACAGGGCGGCGCGTTGGGTTGTGGTACTCGCAAGGAAGAGGAGGTTGCTTGTGTTGGGAGCGGTCAGGGTATCCATTGATGGCAACGAGGTCAAAGACCCACTTCTGGTACTTGACGAGAACGTCGCAGAATTGGACATGGAGGGGTTCGTTGGGGCCAGTGATGGCCAAGCAGAGGCCCATCTTCTCCATGAAGTAGATTTGGCCGGTCAAATCGTTGTAGGACCAGGTTTGGTAGAAGTTTTCAGAGTCGCACAAGCGGCCTTCAACCAAGCCGTCAATGCGGTCTTCGACCAATTCCAAGCAAGATTGCGAGTTGGCCTTGTTGCGGATGGTCTTGGCCACAGGATCGTAGAACCAGATTTGCGTGTCACGATACAAGCTTGGGGAGTCGATCGTGGTAACAGTCGTCTTGCCGTACTCTTGGGTGATCTTCCAGTCAGTGTCGACAATGTGGATGTTGGTTTCTTCAGTTTCGAAAGGACGAATGCTGAACTTGCTCTTGGGTTCGTCAAACGAGCAGTCGACAACTTCTTGAGCTTGCTTGTCACCGTCAACGGCACGAATGCACTTGCCAGGGGCCTTTTCGCTCAACGAGATCAACGAACCAACTTGGATGCGGACTTGAGTGGCCTTGGGACCCAAGTAGTGCGCCGACGTGACAGGGTTAGCCTTTTGGACTGGGGCTTCAGTTGGAGACGGCGCAACATAAGCTGGGAGGCGACCGCACCAGCGATGGGTCGTACGAGGCATGAGGCCACAGTCGTATGGGGACCAGTTGGCATAGCAGAGCGAGTAGTAAGGCGTGAAGAATTGGCAGTTGCGGCAGTCACCACATTCAGCAAGGAATTCCACAGGAGCAGGGGTAGGAGCAGTTGTGGTGGGCTTGGCAGTGGTAGGAGCGAGGGTCACTTCTGGGTCCGAAACGATTTCAAACGTGCCATCGGCGCGGAATTCCCAGTGTTGGTTGGCGTTTGTGACATCGCACCAGTAGACATGAAGTTGCGAGACACCACTGTCGTCAACGTAAGTGTCCAAGCACTGGTTGGTGCTCTTGGAGCGGAAAACTTTGTGGTCTTCGTCGTAGAACCACACTTCACGTTCCAACGAGTCGGTCAAACCGGAGGTAGGAGCTTCCAAGTAGACACGGCCGATAGTGTCCGTGTTGGCACCGTCGCACTTGATGACCTTGCCTTCGTGCCACAAACGAACAGCCTTTTGGACCTTGCCGACCACGACACGGGAAACATGGGGAAGCAAATTGCGGTTCTGGTCGAAGAGACCAAAGTTCTTTTCGATGAGGCCGAATTCCGAGTTATCTCCCCACTTCAAGTTGAACGACGTGAAGTAGTAAAAGTTGAGGTTCTGCTGCTCGGCAAAGAGAAGGAAGTCCTTCAAGTACAAGCTGGAGGCTTCTGGGGTAGCTTCCTTGATCGAGGGGAACGATCCGTTGGCACTCCAACCTGTTTCGGCAATGAGAATTTGCTTGCCGGCAGCGCGAGCCGAGATTTGGATGTTCTTGAGGCGTTCAAACATGGTGTTGACTCCGTCCTTGGCCCAGATGCTTTCCCACTGGGAGAACTGGTTAGCAGCCACAACATCGACAGCAGGGTAGAGCAAATGCAAGTACTTGTAGGCATCCATGACATCGGCAATCGTGACTGGGAAGTTGAGGTTGTGTTGGCGCAAAAACTTGCGCACTTGGTCGACGTACGAGGTCAATTTGTACGTGCCTTCGAGGTCGCTCCAGTCGTGCTTGTCGTCAATGTAGTAGCGGAAAATGGCTTCACTGGAGACGTGCATGCCGACAACGTTGTCGCTGCGGATTTTACCTTCGGCGACCAATCGCTTGAACGTGACAAATTCCTTGTCGAAAGCGTCTTGATCTGCGTAAATGTTACCCCAGAGGCCGAGCCAGAGGCGGACATTGTTTTCTGCAGCGACTTGGAGGACGCGGTCAATGCATGGGGATTGTGTGCCGTAGACACGGACATTGCGCGCAACTTGCTTCATTGCGGCGAAATCGGCGCGCAATTCCCACAAGTTCTTGCATCCTCCCCATTCACTCGTACGAATGTCGTAATCCACACCGTACATCTTGCGGTCCAGAGCCGCAGAGGACGCGAAAAGCGCGCTCAGTGCAAACGCGAGCTTCATCTCGACTTGTCTTTTCGGGAAGTGGATGGCATCGTAGCGTCCTCCTCCTCGTCGTACTCTTAAGTGTGAGTTGGGTGATCGACCTCTGACAATTGATAGGTCAGTGTTACAGTACAAGTATAATATCTCACTATATATCATATAAAAGAGTAACCTTACCATACTTTTCTCAAATTTCTATATTTATAATGAATTAATATTATATATAAAAGGTTTTTGGTGCATTGATTCTGACAGGGAAATGAATCTTGTGCAGTATTTCCATGTCAATGAATTTTTAAACTTGGTATTTGTATGAAGTGTCTGACAGTATACAAACTTCCATACAAAGGTGATCTGGAATGGCCAAAACGCAAAGTCAATTCCCTTCAAATCACCTTTTTATCCTTTCAAACCATTGGCGTGCGAAGCATCTTTGTAGAGGGAGAACCGTACCGGTACTTGGAGAATTCAGGAGCACTCTCTGCGATGTGCGCCACACACCCCACGACAGAGCGTCGGCGGTAGGAGATCCTAGCTTCGCCGCCAAAAGACACAACAAACGGGGGGACAAAATGGAACGTTTCGTGTGAATTGTCCATCAAATGTCACCGCTCTAAGTTCACAGTCGATCGTCGGGTTAGAGAACCACTTACTGTACTACTCCACGGCCCTCTTTGAGGGAGTTTATATCACCCTTGGGCCCCCCTTGGCCTTGTTTCAACATGGTATCTGAGTCAGTGATACTGTCTCACAAGGCGAGCGAGCCACACTGTCGACGCTTTGGCAGCTCGCTCTGAGGACGAAATTCTGCATGAAATGCAATCGATGTCGAGGATAGACTACGCTGTAGTTTGAACAAATTCAGCGAAAGGTTGCGTTAGTTTGACCGGTGAATCTCTCTTGCCCAGCTTGTAGTTTCTCCATGCAGTGTACTATTCGAACTCGACGCGAGCTCACAATCGCCACAGACTAGTGACGACGATGGTTGTCGTGGCGACCTCTGTATCATTGTGTGGACAAGAATTAGATACAAGACCATCCATCCATCTGGTTATAGTCTCATTTGGTTGGCTTGGACGTTTGCGAAACCAAAACGAGCGAGGCGTGGCTTGAAGTCCGTTGTCGCCACAGTCGTTGTCGGGTTTTTTTTACCACGGGATGGGTGGCAGTATTTATTTCGCAGTCAGGACCATGAGACGAACGACAAAATTCAAAGATCGAGGAGCTGGACGGAGTCGCGATCACCTTTCTTCTTGTTTGCTCAACGCCAACCACGGACAAATCACATGGCAACGGCGCATCCGGTGTGACAGAGATGCATACAGCCGCCAGCATTCAAGCAGATGCCGCCGTCAATCTCCAAGCGCATTATCGTAGACACGAGCATTCAATGGTTGTCATTTTGGCGATGTCAACCTCAATTGGGTTGGTGTCATCCGGATAAAAGCGTCGTGTCGAAATGTAGCCATCTTTGATTGGCTAGAATATCCGGAAAGCTATTTTTGGACCGAAATGGCCTTAGCATGGCTGAGTCGCCGCGGCCATGCGTACGTAGCGCTTCTTGTGCTGGGAATGATCATTTGCTTTGTGTGCATGTTTGTCCAGAAGCCTCCATATTGGGATGAACCACCGCCGCCATTCAATACGACGGCGTGCTCGGCGTGTGCCAACTCTACTCAATGGCCATGCCCGAATGTGTTCACCACTGGATCGCTGACAAATGCAATCGCGTGCAACCCGAGGTAGGATCAAAGAGCGACAAATGTGCTTGATATACCGCTTAGGACGATTGTTTGCTGCTGTCCTGCGGGGTATGACGAAGCTGGAACGAGAGTTGGTTGCGCGTACTCTTGGACTGAAACGACGTGCAAGTGTCGCCATGAACGTTCATGCGGAGAATTCTGCTTCATATATGAAAGTTTGCCTCCAATGATTGTCGGTCTTGCTCTTGGTGCGGTGCTCTTTGTCATCGGCGTTCGCTCACTCTGTCGTCGATGCAGACGTCAATAACAAGCAGAACCTCCCCAGGAAGGCAAAGCTTAAAACTAAATCCAAATTTTTCATGTGGCATAAGCTTAATCCAGTCATTTAGATTGTATCTTTGGTGTAAATCTCGATGGTGTCGACCGCTTTGTCATGCTGTGGCCGTCACATTCACAGCGAATCTATCTTTAGCTTTTACGATGAAAGTCTAGCCGTGGATGCGCAAGATCGAGTGCGTCCATGTGTGGATTCTTCTCCTAATTGGAAGTATTATCACTTGCTGTGTCTACATCTCGACGCTAAAGCCGTCCTACTGGTATGAGCCACCGCCACCGTTCAATTCTACAGCGTGTTCAGCATGCGCTAAAATCACTCGTGGCCATGCAAGAATGTCTTTGCAGCTGAAATTTCAATCAACGCGACGGTTTGCTATTCCGAGTACGATCCAAGAGTCTTTGGTATTTGACATGGTGTAGGAGCCTTCCTTGTTGCTGTCCGTTGGACAACGATGCCGCTGGAAACAAAATGAGCTGCGGGTATTCCTTCAGCTCGTCGCAGTGCATGTGTCGCCACGAGAGACCATGTGGCGAATCCTGCTTCCTCAGCGAAGGCCTGGCGCCTCTACTAATCGGTCTTGCCCTCACTGCCATCCTCGGTCTCACTTGTCTTTTCTTGGTATGCCGCTGCCTTTGCCGAAAACTTCAGCACAAGCAATCCCAATGAGAAATCTCTTGAATAGCTTTTCTCTCCAAATTCTGACGGTGGCCTAGGCTAACTGAGGTACATAATCAATTAGTCCTTTTCATTGCTCAACGGGGATAGCTGTGGTTCTACTTGCAATCACACTATGAGAGACTCGAAATCGCGGCGAGAATGTCGAAAGGCAATACACGAAACCATTCCAGTTTGAGTTCACGCCAGCCTTTTCAGAGTTCTGTAAGAGATTCAAGTTCGTGGCTGTCCACGATTTCCGTGGCGATATCCAAAAGAACGAAGGGTTCCAAGCTCCACCTTTCCACAATTGTCCGGAAGAATCGCCGTGTCGATAGTGAAATACACAATGATTGGTCAGATTTTCCGGAAATATCTATTTTTAGCCATGATAAGTCTACGCCTTGACGTGCTGCTTGCGCTAACGTTATGTCCATGTCTAGATCGTCCTCCTCGTGGCTGGCATTGCCGCATGTTTTGCCTACGTGTATACAGTCAAACCTTTTCCTGGGATGAACCACCACCACTGTTCAATACGGTTGTACGCTCTGCTCGATAAGTCCTGGCACGAGCGTGCCAAAGCTAGGGATTGTTCGGCCTTTGGATCTTCATTGATGCTCCATTGGAGTGACGCAACTCTGTGCATTCTGCAGCAAAATCAAAATTTCAGCTGAGATCTCCACAGGCGTATTACCAAAGTATTGACTTGCTCGGCTTGGATCCTTTGTCAATTGCATCCTCCGACGGTCAGGACAGTCATCGACGTGGATTGACTGGAAAAATCTATTTTGAGCTGGAACGATGAAAGTGCCGACATGGATGCGGAGAGTGCGCTTTATCCATGTATGGATAATCCTCCTCGTGACTGGTTCGCTGGCTTGCTTTGTCTTCATTGCGACTCGGAAGCCTGCCTACTGGTACGAGCCACCGCCGCCGTTCAATACGGAAGCTTGTTTAGCATGTTCTCAAGACAATCGTTGGCCATGCAGTGGCGTCTTTGCACCTGAAATTTCAACCACCGCAGCCGTGTGCAGACCCGAGTAGGATCCAGAATGTAGACTAGCCTCACTCGTTGTAGATCTCTGCCTTGCTGCTGTCCCACGGCGAAAGATGCTGCTGGAAACACAGTGAGTTGTGGATTCCAAAGTAATCCAACAACCTGTTTGTGTCGCCACGAGCGACCATGCGGCGATTCTTGCTTCCTGAGCGAAAGCGTGGTGCCTCTTTTGATTGGTATTGGCATCTCTGCCGTACTTGGACTCACCTGTCTTTGCTTGGTTTGTCGTTCCTGCTGTTGTGGGCAGACCAAGGCGGAGCCTCCACAGCAAATAAAGCCATAAGGAATAGAGAGCATGAGAGGCTACAGTCGAGCCGCCATTTGACTTCAAATAATTCTGCGATTTGCTCTGGAATGCTCTACTTGTTTCTGACAACTGAGTCGAATTTCTGCTCTTGGGAGTGTTCCACATGAGATATTCGATTACGATTTACATGGTGGCGACACTGCAATTACACTTCCCACTGCTTGGCCAATGCCTTGTTGGACTTTTCAATCAAAGGCGTTGCTTCGGTCACCTTGGGCTTGCTTCGTCGTGGTTGCTTGACGTTCTTTCCGTTGTTGTGCGTGGCTTGGTTGGTCCGTTCAGCATAAAGCTCCCATTTAAACTTGGATTCTTCCGCGACCAACTTATCTTCGAGAGATTTTGGCACACTTCGCCAACAATTCCAAAAGAGCCATGCACAGCCAAACAGGATATTTTCAGAGATCAAGATCATCACGACACGAGTGCTCATATTGAAGCAGTCAAACGACGGGCCAAAGCGAAACTTCTCGAGGTTGATCTTGGATAAACAGCGACCGACAAAGAAATCCTCCGCTCCCGTTGAGACGAAAACCAAACCAGTGTAGACTAAGACGCCTATGCAGGCGAGGATGACAAACATGGTGTACCATTCACCAATGCCGCCAGCTTTTTGAGGTAACGGACGTTGCATTTTCGTACACAAGCGATAGCCGTCCGCGCGATATTTCAATGCATTGATGGCAAAGCAACAGAGGGGCATCGGCGGCCATAGCATCGAGAACATGACAACAAACCCAAATTGCACCATGGCGGTGTGGTAATCTTCGTACGAATCGTACTTGTCCTGGTTGCACTGAAAGAGCACCTCGCGAGCAATTCGGTGGAGACCATCCCAAGCTGCAGCATTGACTTGCAAATCTCTCGTCTTGGAGTCATTCGTCAATTGCGTCCTTGGTCTATCTGGACTATATTCCAAATTGGCTATAATGGCCGCATCGCGCTTGCGAGCGTCTTGCTTTGTGAGCATTTCTAAAGCTTGTTTGTCTGTCTGCTTTCGCAGCGCTACGTGGCGGCGGCGTAAAGCCCATGGAACGAGCAATTGTATGAGAAGATTGAGGGCTTGAGCGACCACAATTGGAGTCACAAAGAGCGTTTCCAAGTCAAGCTGCGTCATATCAAACGTAACCCATCTAAACGAATATTTAAGTTGTCTTTGTGTTGATATCAGGTACCCTTTGCATGGATTGCATTGATCAGCATGCTTGGCACGGCCATTCCACGAGGGAGGACATCTCAAGCACAATTGAGACCATTTGTCAAGGAATGGCCCAAAGCAGCAATTGCTTTCATCGCGAAATAGTAGAGAATTTAAAGCATTAGTGATCGTATCCCCCGCTCCTACGATACCGATTAGCTCTCTTTGCCACTTTGAACAGACCTGGTACGACGTAAACAAAGGCCAAGAGGAAGAACCAAGTGTAAATGTTGAGAAAGTCCATGCAAAACAACTTGCGAATGAGCGATCGTTCGTATTGCTCGGTCGTGCGCCAGTTTTCCCAATGCGTACACAGGTGCGCCATCTTCTTGACGACTAATTCCCACTGGACGACATCCACAAATAAGCCAAAGACAATACCGCCACCCAAGATGGAAAACCACTGGACGCCGCCAAAACCGGTGTTGGGAAATCGATCTTGGAATGTCTCGTACGTTGTAATCCATGCAGCGATGAAGAGCATCATAATGGCAATTTGAACCAGCATAAATAAAGTCACAAAGATGTACACGGGAATCCGTTTCCACCAGGCGTAAACGACTTCGACTTGATTTGTGATGGGATTCAAGACAGATGTGCCACGAAAGCGTGGATTAGGATACAAGAGGAATTTTGTGTGCAAATCATTCTTCCATGAGAAATTCAGCGTGCTGTTATGCCGCCGCCATCGCTTCAGGAACCAGAAGCTCCAAATAACGGAGACGAAAAAGCCCCACATTGGTAGTAGTTGCATATACAGTGCTATGCCTACAAAGATATCTTAGACAAAGAATTTGATTGATAGTAGAACCGAGATATGGCCGCGACAGGCTAAAGAGAAGGCCAATGATGGCAATCGGAATGAGGGATTCGTTGTAGCAGTCCAAGAAGCAAAAGTAATACGCAACACGTTCACCAAAGTACACCTTGACATCTTGACCAAGTTGTCGTGCGTCAATCCAACTGCAGCTTCGAATGTAATTCTTCAATAGATTCGCTGTAGCGACTTCATCGTGGACTGGAAAGACGCGGCGAATAAGCGGTACGGTTGATTTCGATATGTTGGCTCGTGCACGGATGATGTATTCAATCGCTTGAATCCTGTCGGCAGGATCGAGATCCATGGGATCGTTCAGCAAAATATCGTCTAATTCACGCGCATTTCCACAACGCATCCATGTTTGCAGCTTCAGTTCTTTGGCGAAATGAAAGACGAGGGCATCCGGCGCGCGAATAAGCAGGATGTAATACGTCGCATCAGTGCCTTCGATCACATCTACCATTAGACCTACGAATTTACCATGATCTTTCACACTTTAACGATGGATTTGTACCTTGCGCGACCAAAGGATCCACAATGCTTGTTTGAACGGCTTCTGTATCGGATTGTTTTCCCTGCAAGCGCTTCGTTACGACAGCAAAGTCGTAGCAAGATCGAGGCTTCTCTCCTTCCCCACGCCCAGTCAGGAATCGATATGCTCCTTTTGCCACAGGCACTTCTTCCGACAAATCTCCCATCGTCGCGCTTTTCTCTTCAATGTCGACAGCTTATCGTGATTGCCAAATCGGAAATTATTTAGTGTAAGATTCAAACTAAACACGGTTTTAAGCAAAGAGGGGTTAAGGGTTTAGTCCATTTGGGGTTGGAGAGGTTTGAGATTGATTTCTTTTTTGGCACAAAAGGAAGGGCTGCCTTATCTTTCATGCAATGCAATTTACTATGTCCCTACAGGCTATGTGCTATTGGAGGAGGATGGCTTTTGCTGCTTTGCTGCTTCTTATTGAGGCCAGTGGAATCTCAGACGTGGGGATTTTACCATTTTCTCTAGAGGTTTGAGCCATCGATGAAATTGCCACATGATTGAGCAATCCATTCTCGATGACGTCGGAGCTTTATCTAAAGGTGTGCTGCTACTATTTCCATTGAAACAATGCTAACTAGCAGCTCCACGAAAGAGAACACCCAAAAACTCCAAATTTCTTGTTCATGGCGAATCGAGCAGTGCAATTAATTCTCACACCATCTTCCATGTTGGAAGGCTGTTTACTGAACAGAAAGACACATGCAGGTCGATTCGGAGTGCACAAAAGCCGCAGACATTCACGCAATGTCAATGAAATGATGAAACGTTGATTGAGGTTTTGATGGGTCAAGGCTCTGTATCATAACACTATTTCATTGTTGAAGTTCATCCGGATACTCTGTATATGCTATCCGGAAAATGTTATCCGGAATTTCATGGATTCGCATTCGGATAAGCATATATTATCCGGAGATGTGCACTTTTTGCCATTGGTGAACATTTTCCAAGGTGAGCTTTGACATGATGCTCCGCCGTGTCCTTTCTGCGGGCATTCGCGCTCCAATGCGCCAGGCGTGCTTTTCCACAGCCAGCTCACGTACTATACGCTGTCTATTGCGTCATTCATATGTCTCTAGGCTTCCCGGATCTCATTACTGGTGATCCGTACAATAACATAAGTGAGTCGATCGCTTCGAAAGTTGGTGTCAATTTGCATCGCCAGCCAAATCATCCTTTGAATATCATCAAGACGAAGATTGCCCAGTACTTTGAAGAGCTTCATGCACAAGGGTAAGATTGATTTTGTAGTCTCGATGACTTGAGCTGACATTAGACAACCCAAGATGAAATTGTTTGATGATTTGTCGCCAGTAGTCTCAGTCGCGGATTGTTTTGATCACATGCTCATCCCAAAAGACCATGTCTCTCGACAACCTACCGACACGTACTACCTTAACCCGAACACGCTACTTCGCACGCACACCAGCTGCCATGAAGTGCCTCTCTTGAAGCAAGGCATCAAGAATTTTCTCGTTGCTGGTGACGTGTACCGCCGAGATGAGATCGATGCGAGCCACTACCCAGTCTTCCATCAAATGGAAGGCCTGCGCTTCTTCCCAGAGGTACCCCATTTGACATGTCGTGTTTTACTCATCCTGGTCAAAGCTTGACCCTTCATTGCCCTACGATGATCGTGTCTTCATTGTTAAGGAGCACCTGAAGACAACCTTGGAAGGTATGGTCGAATCCATTTTTGGCAAAGTTGAAATGCGATGGGTCGATGCCTACTTTCCATTCACGGATCCATCTCTCGAGCTCGAAATCTACTTCGAAGTACCAATCTTGATCATTTCCTTGCTCAATTTGAAAATGTTAGGGCGAATGGCTCGAAGTCCTGGGCTGTGGTGTGCTTCAACGCCAAATTGCTGAACACGGCGGTGTGGTGAACGAAGTAGGCTGGGCTTTTGGTCTTGGTCTTGAACGATTGGCCATGGTACCTCCTCTCAAATTACGTGGTTCACATGCATCGTGTCGTAGGTGTTGTTTGATATCCCCGACATTCGTTTGTTCTGGACGAAAGATCCCCGCTTCTTGACGCAATTCAAAGTAAGTTGATCATGATGGACACATGCATTAAAGACTCCCAGGATGGTCAAATCACCAAGTTCAAGCCTTACAGCAAGTACCCGCCATGCTACAAAGATGTGAGCTTTTGGCTCTCGCCCGACTTCCACGACAATAATCTCTTTGAAGTCGTCCGCAATATTGCTGGTGATATGGTTGAACAGGTACGCTCAATGAAAGCGACAAAAATCACTCGGTGAACGCCACGATAGGTTGTGCTTGTTGATGAATTTGAGCATCCAAAAACGAAACGTGTGAGCAAATGCTTCCGCATCATGTACCGCCACTTGGATCGCAACTTGACCAACGAAGAAGTCGACGACATTCAGGTAACCTAGCTCTTCACATCCCCGAGGATTCATTTCAAACATTAGCTTGTGGTCCGTGATGCCATTGTTTCCACTTTGGGCGTCGAACTGCGCTAAGCATTCCTTACATCACGACAGAAACCCAAAAATCAGCGATTAGACTCTTCAGTGCTTGATATTTCAATGAAACATTAGCTTCACCATCTCGAAAGACCCCCCCACGTCTCTAAACTCAATCGACAAAAAGACAATCTCAACATGAAAGATCTCCGTGAACGCTTTGGCATGGACTGCATTGCGACGACAACGTCAATGTTATTCAAGTCCAAATATATTAATTAGTATACAGGACGCCCAATGGTGGGGGCTTACTGCATGGTGAAGCCCGTGATTTCCATGTTGATGACGAGCGTCAAATACGTGGCCATTTCTTCTTTGGTGTTGTAGAGAGGCAAATCAATTCGGTTGAAGCACGTGTGCGCTTTGGGGTAGAGCCCTGTCGGTGGTACGCCGCGCCCCACCATTTGAATGCCAAACCGCCGCACTCTCCCATCATTGCTCAAAAGTCCCTACAGCCACACACGTCAGTCTCCATCTCGTCCGCGCTATCTCGATTACCTTGAAGCCTTCGACTGGAACACGGGACGTGCCCGTGACAAACTGCAAAAGACGAGCGCGCTGGTCTTGCGTGAACTCTGACACGATCGACCAAAACCACTCGATCACTTTCAGTTCTCCCTTCGACGAGTGGTCAAAGTCGAGGTATTTGATATCGCTGTGGCGTTGCCAATCGTCCACGTCAATTTTCGGCACGCCACAGATAAGCAGCTCCAGCTCTTGGTAGTCAAAGACAGCGAGGAGATTGCGCGGAACGACATCGAACAACCCTTTCAAGAGCGCATTCACTTGTGCATGAACCGAGTCAAACATGTAGTATTTCAGCAGCGCATGGAGATATTCTTCCTTATTGGCATCCGTGACTGGAATCGACGCTCCATTTGGAATCAATTCGATCGGCGGCAGAGCTTGGCCATTTGCATCAAACGTCTGGACAGTAAAATCCAACGACAGCGCTTCGACGTGGTCGTTTTCACGAAGCCAATGGGCATTGCGACATAACTCTTCGTCGAGAAACTCCAAATCCGAAAAGGAAATCGGCACGCCCAAGATATGTTTCAGCAGCGGCAAGGCAAAGTGCACCGTGAGCAATTGGCCTTCCAGCAAGCATTTGGCAATTAGCCGTCCGATGAATTCATAACTTTTCAAGTCGTCGGGCTTTAGTTGACTCGAGTTGGTGTTGATCCAATACCTACAACATGCTTGTTAGCCGCTGACGGGACTAGAAATGCTTCAATATACCCAGACTGCTCCACGAGAGACGACTGGAAGAGCCCGTAGGATCCATCAAAAAGCCGCTCACAGAGGAGGAGGACCCATTCGCGAAGAAGACCGCCGGCATCGAGGCCTACATGGAGAAAAATGTCAACTTTGAAATCTTCTTGAAGAGAATTTACCAGGCTCATCGATGAATTCGATGCGGAGGCGCTGCCGCAAATCCGAAGCGGGAATGAGCATGAGGAGATGCATCGATTCTTCCAAGACGGCATCGCGACGGATTTCTATAAACGTACCACGCCATAAGCTTGAAATTTGAAAAAAAGAGCGTACTGAGGAGTAAATGGCCTTCTTCCCATGGCACGGCCACTTTGTCCAGTTCCTGGAGGAACCAGCGCACTTTGTGACGGAATGGCAACGCCGCCACGCTTTCAAAGTCGATTACGGAAGATGCCCGTGGGAATTCATCCGTGTCAATCACGAGCGCGTCTGACATGCGAATGGTATCGGCTGGAACCCAAGATACATTGCCAAAGTCGTCCATATCTCGAACAAATCTAGCCAAGATGCCACCATGGGATCACGATGGATGAAGGATCAATACCCGACGGAATCTTGCGGTGCGATGGGTGACGAGGCGGCAGGTTTCTCGACGCGCTTTGTGATTTTTGCCAGCTTTTTCTTCTCCGACGACGGCGTCAGCATCAACTCTGTCTCGACAGTCGTGGATTCCGTCTGGGAAAATGACGTGCGGTTGTGCATGTCAAAGAGATATTCCTCAGGCGGAGGCGCCGCTTGGCTGGAGAGAATGCTCACACGAGGTTTGCAATCTTCGATGCGAACCTACATGCCACGAATGAGTCAAAAGATTGTGAGGCTAGAAATAGTACCCATCGCATTTGTCCATCAGTGCCCTTTTCACGTTTCCACAGGTTTCGCCGGCGAGCGCCGCGTTGTCGCTGGGTCAAGTGGATATTTTCTTGCATTTCATTCAAGCGGCGGACGTGGAAAGATCTCTGTCGAGCCGCTTGAATTGGATCCAACTGTGCATCGGGATCTCCTCCATGATAGCGAGGAGTCGCGACTACTTGTTCCGATACGACTAGACGCAGAGTGTGAAAATTAGGTTGGGAATGCTCAACATACCTTGAGGTGTGCCGCAGAGAAGGCATTCTCGTTTGGCAGGATGGTTATCATGGTAACAGATTGAGCATTGCCATTCCGTTTCGCCTGCCTCGATAAAACTAACGACGCTCATTAGGATACGACGGTCAACTCACAGGCTATGTACCTATCGACGAGCGAATGTCGCTGCATGTTGTTGTTCATGTTGTCGGTTTCCAAATACCGCGCGAGTCGGCGCTGGTGATAACAATAAGCCAAGATGCTCAATAAGCCGACGAACGCCATTGCGCCGAGGAATATGTATATATACACCGCGAGTCCTGATCGAGACGGTCAAATTGACAAGATTAAGAGCGCTGTACCTCCATCAAACGACGTCGAAGCCTGCAAAGCGCGAAACATCCGCGGCGCAGCTTCCATCTGCGTAGATCTCTCCACTCTTGAAGTGTAACGTTCCCAGTGGGACTTGGAAACTTTTGACTTTTATTAAAATACCCATAGATTTCGGCTGAAAACCAAAAACAATTTTAAAATATTTTCTATTTATCATCCCATTTACAATTAATTTCCAATTTTTTCATACATTTTTCTTCTATTTGTCACCCCGTTTACATAGAAAGCGTAGGACAACATGGAGGTGGAGTTGACGGACGAGATCGCGAACAGACGCCAGACTTTCCAAGCTCCACAAGCCACGTATGACTGCGCAGGGAGGGGTAAATTTTCTGCCGTAATTCTACCGTACCAGCCAAGGAAGTCATATCTATTTCAGCGTCGTACGCACTGTACCCAGGTGATTTGACTGAAACCTATGTAGGTGCATCGGAGCTCCAAATTGGTGCTTTATACAGCTCTATATTAATTTTATATACGAATTTGTATAGAATAAATTCTGAAGCTAGTGCGTATATGAGAATTTGGTGCTATGGACGCACTATTTGATATAGTGTGCAACAAATTGATCGAACAGCAGCACCTCTGATCTGACGCTCATGTTTTCCACTTTACAGGTAAAGCTGTCGTCATACGCAGGTTTCTAGAGCATGGGATTACACAATCTAAGTTGCTTGGAATTATGGCGAGGTTTCGCTGCGAAATTGGCATATTATTCGAAAAAATAAAGTTAAAATTAGCAACGAATCAATCTGATACCTTTCTTTAGTGACATATTTCACCTAAAAATATATTTTTTGGTTTATCTTTCGCTGACAATTAAAATATTACCTCATTTTAATGACAATGTATCAAGAGTTCTTATTTTCTCGATTAATTTGTGATTTTTACTTGATTTGGGCTATTTTTCGGGAATTTTATAATTTTTTGCTCGATATTTCTTGAAACGATGGACGGCGAGACTTCGACGACGCCAGCGTTCCCGATCAATGCCCAAGCCGTGGCAGAATTAAGCGAAGCCGATGCGTATGAGCTAATGTATCATATGAAGAACTTTTGCGAAGTCAAGACTGAAGAAGCCGCGCAAATGCTCAACGAACATGTCGAATTCGCCCGAGCTCTCGCTCAAATCCAGCTCCGTCTCAATATGCATCGAGAAGACGCGCGTCCTGAACAAGCGAAAGGCGGGTTTCAACTTGACCCAGAGCACCAGAGATTACTGGAAGAAGTGCAAAATCTTGCACCAGAAGTAATTCAAAGTCTGCCATTTGCCCAACGCAAACAAATCATGGAACTCCGAGAAGCGATGGGTCTGCCCCCTGTTTAACTTATATACACACGATCTATTGCATGCCCTCAAATAACTTGGCAGGGCGAAGCTGTGGCATTGCTGAACGATGCAAATGAAGCGCCAAGAGCGAGCTGGCGACACCCAAACTGCAGAGAAGACTGTCGTCGACACGGACACGGAGCGTCAAGATAAGCGCAATCGGAATTTCCGTCAAGTTTTTCAGGACGGCAACATACGAGGTCCGCTTGAGGTTGAGGTCGAGGCCAAGGCCCAGGCAGAGCGACAAGAACCAGCACGCATGACTCCATCGCCTCCATTGAATGGTGAAAGTCCGAGAAGATCGTTGCTTGTTGCTCGTTCGAGGAAGCTTGATCTGCATTGACGCGTAGAAAAGCGAGATGTTCTCAAAGAGATACATGCCAAAGAAAGTCAGGATTCGCATTTGGCGCACTCGGCGGATGGCCAAGTTCTTGTCTTCGACTGTGGTCAACAAGAGTGCCATGTCGACAAAGCGAAAGAGACGCATTGTCTTACGGCATGTCCCCAGAAGCGTTTCCAACGCCTTGAGCACGCGAATGCCATCGTCTCCCGCGTCGATCTCAAAGACGCGCTGCATCACCAATTGAAGGGACTTGGACGTGTACTGCAGCAGTCGATATACCTTTGTCCGTCCCTCTACGAGAAAAGATAAGCGTGTAAATGCCGAGGGAAGGTGTAACCAGTCGTAGACATGAGTCGGACGATCTCTTCAACTTGCTGCCATGCCTGCATCACCTGAAGATCGCTTCGAATGACCAAATGGAGAATTCCATTTTAGCATCCATTTCACGTCATTCTCTGCTGCGTCACCAATACAAACTTCAAGATAAACATGTAAATCAACCGAAGTCTGCAAGAAATACTAGTAATTCAATTAAATGCTCAATTTTGGCGAATCTCGTGTTAATTCACCAATGAAAATTCATTATAATTAATTCAAAATATTTCATTGGACAAATATATAGGTAATTGAATGTGCAATCTAATATTCTCTCATCGTATCCCGAAAACTCAAAGATTCATTCCCATGTCAAGCAACACTCAAGATAGAAATGATTGTTTCCTAGCTGAGCATATATTGATATGTTGGTTTGTTCGTGTGCAGTTTTGTCCGATGGCTGGATATTTCATTTAATAAGAAGAAATTTATTTGTACTACCTCTGTTCACTATTACTGTCAGCATTCGACTTCTCAGTGACCCCAATAATTTATTTCTCATCCAAATTTGACAAGAAATATCAATTTCGAAAGTACATCAAAAACTGTAGTTTTCTTCTATTGAACGTAATGAATAAAAACTCGTTTTTCATACTCAAAATTCGAATCGCTTTTCTGGCGTCAGAATAAAAATACAAAATTCGTCTTTTATAATTCAAAACCAGGGTCTCTTCACCCATTTGATGAACTTCGAAGTTCGAATAATGCGAAGTTAAACCCTCTCTGGCACTTAACAGTGGAACCCTTTATCCACGTGCGACAAGCCAAGATTTGCTATTTATAGCCAATTAAATAGCTTTATTTACCTCTTGAGCCAATCACAAAGAAATGCTGACAGTAATTTGGAAAAAGTTGGATTTCCTTATGCTGACAGTAATATTGAACAGAGGTAGTAGTACTAAGTAATAGATTATTTGTTTATACAGGTTCTTCTAAATCTAAAAACCTGTGAAATTTGAATCACACCTTGCACCACACAAAGCGGCCATGGCGACTCAAGTGGCCGCCGCGCCTGTCGCGCTCTCGAAGAATGCGAAGCGACGCTTGAAGAAAAAAGCAGAGAAGCAACTGGAATACTTGAACGCAACAGAGACAAAAGAGTCTGTGAAAACAGAGCCAAAGACGGTCGATTCCCCTGTGAAATCTCCACCACCGGTCGATGTGGAATATGTTAGCAGCGATCTTGGCTTGCATGAAGATGATCCCGAGTACGAAGAGTTTGCGCGGGTCTTTCAGCGATTCATGAAAGCAGAAGAGCTATGTGGGGATATCCAACCTGTCGAGAATGATGTACAAGAAGAAAACACTGAAGCTCCAGCCGAAGAGACTGTCGAAGAGATTGAACCGGTGAAACTATTAGGGCGAAAGGAACGCAAGAAAGCCAAGCAGTTGAGCATTGCAAAGCTGAAGCAAATCGTGGCATGCCCGGATGTCGTCGAAGCACACGACGTTACGTCTGCCGATCCGCCCTTCCTGTGCTACCTCAAAGCTTACAGAAACACAGTACCAGTGCCACGCCATTGGTGCCATAAGCGCAAGTATCTCCAGGGCAAGCGCGGTATTGAAAAGATCCCATTCGTATTGCCAGATTTCATTGCGAACACGGGCATTTCAGAAGTTCGAGGAATTGGTCTCGAGAATGGACCCAAGGGTGCATCGACAAAGATGCGAGATATTATGAAGCCCAAGCTTGGCCGCATTGACATTGACTATCAAGTGCTGCAAGATGCATTTTTTCGATACCAGACCAAGCCTCCATTGACAAGACTGGGCGATCTCTACTACGAAGGCAAAGAGTTTGAAGTAAAGCTCAAGACCAAGACACCTGGTATTCTCAGCGACGAACTCAAGCGTGCTCTTGGTATGGTCGAAGGCGTCCCGCCGCCGTGGCTGCTTAACGTCCAGCGCTATGGCCCACCGCCGGCATATCCACATTTAAAAATCCCAGGTTTGAACGCGCCGATTCCAGAAGGCGCTTCGTTTGGTTACCATCCTGGTGGTTGGGGTAAACCTCCTGTCGATGAAAATGGCAATCCCATCTATGGCGACGTCTTTGGAAAAGCGTCGTCGTCGTCCGTCGCAGTTGTGGAGGAAGTTGTCAACAAGGAACGATGGGGTGAATTGGATCCTGTCGTTGAGGAAGAAGATGATGATGACGACGAGGATGAAGAAACCAAGGAAGAAGACATGGACATGGACGACGAGGAAGCCTCTCATGCTGTGGATGACGGCATGGTTGTCGGTGGCACAGTTGATCTTCGCAAGCAACCTGTCGAGTCGTCGGTTCCTCCTCCACCTCCGCCCCCGCCACAGTCGAATGGAGCACCCAAGGAATTATACACTGTCCTGGCTCAAAAAGAGGTAAGCCCATCGTCAAAGACATCATTGTGTGATGGAAATACCTGTAGACGACGGTGAGTTCCTCTTCTATCTATGGCTCCACGCACGCGTACGTTGTGTCAAATCCAGCCGACGATCGCGGGTTGCACAGTAGCGTGTCAACGGCAAGTGGTCTTCATAGTGTTTCAACGAGCGGCATGGCCACGGACGACGCGGAAGGCAAGCGCAAGCGCAAGCAGGAAAAGAAGGACGACAAATCGTCCAAGCGATACAAGGAGTTTAAATTTTAATACGAGGTTTCACCGCCTCTCCACCATTCCATTGACACATCAGCACCGTTACTGTAGCCCCCATGAGGAAACCGAACCATTAGCCTATCGAAAAGATTAGGGCGATGGAATTTACCTGGTCTTCGGGATGGGATTGCTATCTTTCTACATGCACAGAAAGGACTCCATTCTTTGGAGCAACGTACCCCCGTGCCAGGACGTAGTGTGCATCTGTTCCATCCCGTGACTCACAGGATAACAGATGCACAATTCATGGCGCTCACACAGGCCGCGAGAGCGAATCCACTCGACTTTCCTCACCTTCCTCCGTCTTCAAAGACGATCATTTCTGTGGAAAGTCCCGTCAGCGCAGAAACTAGTTGGCCTTTCGTCTGCTTCGTCTTTTTGGTCGCTTCCGACATTGAGAAGAAAGTTGTCGAGGATTCAAACTTCACAATTTGCAGTTGAATATTATGGTCAAGTCGATGGGGAAAGCATTTTGCTGAGTCTTGATGGATGGCCACCTTGTTCGAAAGTAAACATGAGGGATTACACACTGTCCACGTGGATGCGGGCCTTCTCGGCAATCAATTGCTCAGAGCATCGTGTGTCCAGGCGGTCGTCGTCTTCTCGAGCTTTCTCGCTCCTCGTCTCAAGCCGTCAAGAGGACATACCGTTGGATCTCGCCAACTCGATTTCGAGAGTTGAACCAGATGAACAATCTGATCGCCGCCCGAAAATCGTCCAACTTTGTGTAATTCTGCGTAGTACGCCCATGAAGAAAGTGCAGCCAGCAGCCACATTTTCAATTCGGCATCGATGGTCGCAACCACGCTGCTAGCGTCATTCGTCGCGCTCGGTGCGACCGCATTGTGGCCTCAAGTGAACGCTCTGCCGCCGTCAAACCAGTCGCTTGATGTGCTTTTGCCAGTTGATACGAGAAATGTTGACTATAGCGCACCAGCGTGCACGATCACTCTTATGGAGAACTACACGTTTGGCTATTCGTACAACACGCCGTACCAAGGCCCATATGCAGCTCCGCCTTGCGCCAATGACGTCGATTACTCGCTCGCGTTTCTTCGTTTCCAAGCCAACGTCGACCCTGGTCGACAATTTGATCGTTTGGTGGCCGTTTGGGTTGATAGCCTCGAACTTCTGCGATCGACAACGCAAGAACCCAACAGGTTTACGGGTCCTCACTGGGAAGTCTTCAAGGACATCAGCCACTACCGCAAGATATTCGCCAAAGGAGGCAATGTCACGGTCAGCCTCGACAACATTGTCAACACCAATTACACGAGCTCGTTTCATGTGACCGTCAAAGTTGAATTTTACAAAGAAATCAACAAGGCTTGTGGTCATTTGAAAACCGCTCGACGAGTGCCAGCTTTGCCAGACGTGATCGTGCCCATCTCCAACAAGGCGAGCGCATACTCATGGTTCAATGTGCAGCCCAACACGCTCGGCCAAAACTTTAATGCGGTCACGTTGCCCCAAAACCTTGAGAGTTTGCATTTGGAATTGTTCATCAGCCACCACGGATGCGATGAATTCCACTACATAAATCCGCCGGATGCTTACAAAGCCGCCGTTGGAACAAAGTGTGGTGGTGGGGCTTTTCGAGAAATCCAAATCTTCATCGATGGCGCACTCGTCAGCGCCGTGTGGCCATTTCCACTCATATACACTGGTGGATTGAGTCCTGCGTTGTGGCGTCCGATTGTCGCTACTGGCGCATTTGAAGCTCCAACGTACTTGGTGGACTTGACGCCTTTCTTGGCTTTGGTTGTTGACGGCAAATCTCACAATATCAGCTTTGGCATCGACTACGGATTGGACTACTGGCCCACGACTGGAAACTTGCTTGCTTACTTGGATAAAAATGGCAACGTGACTCAAGCAACAATTGATAGTAAAGTTCTCGACGCGCATGTTGTCCCAACTGTGACAACGACGGGCGATGCACCAAATTTCACGGTGACCACGACTGCATCTCGTCAAATCTTGGTGAGCTCGACCATCAAAACTTCCAAGGGCACGCGTGAATATGGCATTAAACAAACGTTTGGTTACAAGAACACGCAAGTGTACTCGCACAATGCTGACGATGTGACTTTTGACCAACGCACGACGGTCGAAACAACGACATTTGTCAAATTTGAAGGTGATCCGGCTCCGACGACCAAGTGGTTCCGTGAGTAGTATATAATAGTGCCGCAGCCTGTCAATTTTTTTTCAAAAGTTCTCACCCCAACCAATCGTCCCATCTGTATGCTGATTCTGAGTCTGATGATGCTATATCAAGGTTTTCCATCCTTTTCATCAGATGATAGCATTCACCCAAACAAGTTGATTACGATGAAACCACGACATTAGGTGAATCATTCTCGACACATGGAAGGGGCCTTATAAACGATCGAATGACTCATATGTGAAGCTATCAAAATTGATGTCACAAACAAACCCCTGAAGGTGATTTCTTGTATTCTCTTAGGACTCATATGCGAAGAAATACTCAAATTGACTTAATAAAAAACAGCAACGTACTGCTTACTCATCCGATAGCATGGCATAAATCTTTCCACAAATCTTGTCAAGAGTTTCCAAAGAAGGGCCAGTAGGTCCAACATTCAAGGCACACCCCTCCAATTCAATTCTGTCATTCAGGTTTCGCTAAAAGTTCCATTCAACATAATTGGTGACGATACCATAAACGTACATTACTCAGACTGCACTTCACATGCCAACAAATCTTGAGCCATCCCTTGCAACAAATCATCCTTCTTTGCCTCCACAATATAGACTTTTTTCTCTACGGAAGGCATCAGCATCGCGTAAATTATTCCGACGAGTTCTTTCAATCCTTCAAACGAAGGTATGGTTTCGACGGTACGGAGAGAATACTCATGCTTTCGGGCCTTCGTGTCTTCACTGATCACGAACGTCCACAGGAGAAAATTAGTCACGATGCCATATGTCACAGATAGATTTTCAACATCAGCAAGAGCTTCGAGCCCCGTCACACTCTGAACCAGTCCTTGCTGCATATCTTCACGCTTTGCTTCGACAAGTGAAATTCTCTTCTTGCCACGCTTGAGCACGAATTCGAATCGACCATTCAGGAGCACGTTCTTCCCAGCCACGTCTTCTTCGACTAAAATGCGGACGTCCTTGATCAGACGACTGACTGTCTCAAGGATCGGGGCGATAAAGAACAATCTCTTGGCTTCTTTCCCATCCGTGACTTGTCCATAGAGATCCCGCAAATCATGAATACGAGCGAGGAGCAGCTGGATGTCAGCATCAGGAATATCGCTAACGTTAGGTTGAAGGTCATAAGAATCTTCGAAGTTGTAAATTGATTTGATATCTTCCCAACAAAGACTCGAATAGCCGACAGTCTTGTTAACATCGCGTTTTTTTCGTTTTTTGTTTGTATTGGCGTCTTCATCCGTGGTCTTCTGGTTTGCCTGTTGATTCTTCTGACGTATCATTGCATTGATCGCAGCCCATCGTTTGAGACGTTCGGGATGACGATGTGTTGTAGTTGGTGCCACGCCGAGAGCCTCTTGCTCCGTAACCACCACATGAACCACCACCAACACGTGAATTCTCCCAACGGAAGAGTCATTTAGTTGGGGGTACGAGGATAAAGGACGTGTCGTGGCCAATTTCTTTTTAGAACCAAAATCGTCCAAGGAGCAGTTTGGCATGTCAATCGTGATCTCGTTGTGCAGAAACTGCTCGTTCTCGTCTTGTGCAAGACCATCCACGCTGTAAAGCTGAAGAGCATCTGCACGACCATCATACTTGATCTTTTCCTTGATCTTGTCTTTGAGATCATCAACTGACTCAGAGGCATCAATCTTGACGGAGAAAGATCTCCCTTCACCAACAACGACACAGAACAGCTTGAGCATTTTTCGAAATGGACGTTGGTCGTTAAACCACTTTGAAAAATAATATACCTGTATAAAATAATAATATAGAAAATTTAATCGCTCCTATAAAATTTCGTATAATTAATTTTAAAAAACTACTACGTAGTATATGGTATATAGTATATAGTAACCATGGAATTAAATTTCGGGCGATATAAGAACAAGACTATTCAGGAGGTTTTTGATTCAAATCAACCATACTGTAAATGGTTGCTAACTCAGGAAATGATACTAAGTTCTCGACCGGAAATCAAAGAATATCTACAAGAAAAATTTAAAAACGCTGATCTCAGTTATACAATGACATGGGGAAAATATAGAGGAAAATCAATAAAACATATTCATCAAATTGATTCACAATACATCGACTGGTTATTGACCAATCAATACGTTCGAGAGAAATGTTCAAAGCTGTATGATGGGCTAATTAATTTAAGAAACCCGCCAAAAGAAGAAAGTTAGCTTTACTCAAATGTTTTATCGTTTAAGTCATAATATCCATCAAGTAAATCAGGACGATGATTTTGTTTAGCATATAGGAATAATAAACACCAAATACCACAATACTCTCTATAAGCACTTTGATACTGCTTATGGTTGTATTTTTTTATACCTAAAATAAGAGGAGGTGGTTCACCAGCACTATCAAAATATTGATCATGGAAAGTACATACCCAATGACCAATTCCATCACCATTTTCTAACAAAATAATATAATTTCTATTTTTTGGTAATGGTTTCTTTATTTCATCAAGTGTAAATATTCCATCCAATTCAATATCTAATAAATTAGCTAATTCAATTAATTCGTCATCAGAGGTAATTCCTTTTATTAGATCCATTCATTAATATTTTTTTCTATTTTTTGTCTCAATAGAAGTATATATAAGTCTATAAAATAATATAAACAATCATGGCTGACTACCAACTGGCTGATCAATATTTACTTGATGCTTCCAAAAGAGAAGATGCTCCTGTAGAAGTCTCTCGGGGTAAGAAAATGGCATATGTTCCGGATAACAATCAAGGTAGTTATTCGTCAGGTATTATCACAATCGACGCCGCTTCTCAACTTCAAGGTTCTAAAGGTTTTGCTTCTTTGAAAGATGCTTACATTACTTTACCATACGTAGTGACTATGAAAAATTTAGGTTCCGATGCATTTGCTAAAGCAATTAATCGATATTGTGTTGGCATGAAGGCTGGCGTTTGGAACGTAGTTGACTCGCTCACTGTTACTTTAAATGGAACTGATATAGTTACTGAAGCAGATTACAAATTGTTTTGGAATAATTTGCGCCATCAAACAGGATGGAGCGCTAGCGACCAGCTAAAACATGGGGCCGATGCGCTTCATTTTCCAGATAGTTGGTACTCGATGAATTATGGTGGATCCTCTGGAACACCAGCAGCTTCAGCAGGGGGAGATGGTTTTTACAATACGGTCTGCAATCCAGCAGCTACTACTGGTTTGACACTTCAGGAGGCACCTTTAGCAGAAAACAATGGATTTATCTCTCGTATTTATTCTAATCCTCAAAGTGTAGCGACAATTGATCCAACTACAGGTAGTGTTAATGGAGGTATCAACGCCTTTAATTGGCTAACCCAACGCGCAAGCGTTAGTTCAACAATCGCACAGCAAAATGCTCGTGGTGCTTTTGCTCTTAATAATACTGGAACAGTTGCAGCAGGGGCATATGCAGGACATTGGGTTCACATGTTGAAAATTCGTTTGATCGATCCCCATCCTATCTTCAATGAATTAGAATTAACGGGTAACCCTCAGCTCAAATTACGTCTTAAAATCAACTCTGGATATGTTGATATAGATGCAGCTACCGATGCAGCTTCTCCACCAAACTACACAATGAAATTAAAATCTTCAGTACTTACAAGCGGTAGAACGTGCCCAATTATGGTAGCTTCAGGTAATGCTTATAACCCCATGACTGGTATTCTCGCAGCTTCGAAAGCAGCTACGTTTCGAGTAGCATTCGGTCCAGTTCAAAATAGTCTATGCACTGTTGCACAAACAGGAAGCATTGTCCCATACACAACTGCTCGCCTCAATGTTCCATTTTATGATCTAGCACGCCCAACTGAAATTGTACAAAGACCAATCAAGACTATTCGTTTCTTAGACTGTTATGCTCAATATTTTCAAGGACGAGCTGGTCTTGGAGCAATTGATGGTCAAATGAATGTTCCAATCAATTTGACTTTATCTGGTTCTTGGAAGAATATTAAATATATTGCATTGATTCCATTTAGCGAAACATCATCAGGACATTATGTAACTGCTACTAATGTAGAGCAATTTGCAAGTCCCTTTGATTCAGCTCCTTACACTTGTCAACCAGGAAGTAGTATTCGCCACTTCCAAGTTCAAATCGGATCTGAAACAGTTTTCAATGAAACTGTAACCTATGATTACCAATCTTTCTATGATGAATTCTCTAAATTACACGCAATTAATGGTGGACTAACCCACGAAATTGCTAATGGTTTGATCGATTTCCAAACTTGGAGCACTGTGAATCGAGTTCTTGTTGCTGACTGCTCTCGAATCACTCAAAAAGACGTTCCACAAGCCGTAACCATTTCTGGTATCAACGGTTGCTCGCAAGGCGCAAATCTACTTGCTTTAGTCGTCTACGAACGTGAATTCAATCTTAACCGTTTAACAGGAGAAGTTGAAATGTTAAGTTAAAAAGAGCGAGCTCTTTGCTGTAGGCATAAACGACATCAGAGATTGTCCGCAACCTTCGGTTTCTTGCTTTCCACAAGCAAATAGCTTGCATCTACACCAAAGTGAACAAAAAAATCCATTTAATACTATGGCCCAGCGAGCTGGGGAGTCCTTGGACTCGGTGGCTCGCGCCCCCAAGTCCTTCAGACTTGTAGAGGCGCAAGTTTATCTTGCGGCTCTGCCTACAGATAACTTACCTAATCAGATGCTCTTAAAGCTCTTCTAATTTTTTTCAAGAGATGAAATTCTATCATCTTGCAAAAGTATATATTTATGCAACAAGCAACAGATCTTCTGATAAGCAATCGTAAATATGACATCTTTAGGGCTCACAAAACCATCATCATCAATAGTTTCATCTATTTCTTGACGATGTGTTTGAATCAATCTATCTACACCAGCTTTTAGCATATCTTGAGCAATATATCCATAGGATTCAGAATTATCAGCTTTCAATTTATAGAAAACAGGATTAATTTTTTTGACAAAATTTGTTGCTTCTTCTTCACTGATATTTCTAATATCATCTTTAATACGTCTATCCGAACTGACGTCAATTTCTAAAGCAACGTTTATGCGTCCATTGAATTTTGCTGAGAAATTTTGCGATCCCGAATTAGTTAATGAACCAACATTACCAGACGAGTTAAGATAACCATAGCTACCTGTAATTGTTTGCGAGCTATAGCCTACTTCCAAAGGATATTGACTGGTGTTTTGTGTCCCAATACCAGTAGCTCCAAGGGCAGTAACATAAACCCCATCCCCAAGTTGAACAGCCGTTTGCAAAAGCGTTGTTCGATTATAACCAAAGAAATGAGCTGTTGAGTTAATATATTCGATTTCAGCTCCTCCTCCCGAATATCCTAACGGATTGCTTCCAACACATCGAAAACCCGCCTGGGCTTTGATATTCCCAAATTGATCAATTTGACCAATCAACGTTCCAAGGCCTGTTTGAGAACCTGTCCCAGATAATGAATACGAACTATAAAATCTATGTCCATTTGATCCAGATGATATATGCTGAAGAGCGCTGTTGTTGAAGCCCCAGCCGCTTGTTGGCGTAATATTGGAAGGATTATATAAACAGATTTGAATATCAGAAGGTCCTCCACCATTTCCAGCCCCTAGATCAAGTCTAAATCTCGGCGAACCACCAGCTAATGAAAATGCTGGTAAAGTCCAGTAATTTGGTGATCCAAAATAATATTGCAAATATGTTGGTGTGGATTGTAATGAATTAAGAGTAAAACTAAATGTCCCATCAGATTGGCTATTGAAATTTGTATAATGATTAGCATCATATGTGAAAGCTAAAGCTGAACCAAAAGATTGAATATTGACTTGACTATTAGTTGTTGTTGGCGTATTAACGTTTAATTTACCATTTAGAAGCGTTGTTGTTCCTGAAAACGTTGCACAAATTGTTTCAGTTCCATTGCTATTTAAATTTCCTAAAATGACTCCTTGATTACCCCAGAGCACTGGTCCATCTACGGAATATGTAGAGCTGTTTCCCCAACCATTATTACTATTCCAAGATGAATTTCCATTTCCGCTGTACATTATTCCATGGTTACTATCGTTTCCAGCTTGTCCTCTGAAATAAATTGGATTATCGTATAATGACACTCCACCTGATGCTGAAGATATATGGTTTGATCCTGTGAATTGAGCGTTATTTGAGTGCCAACCATTCAATAATAAATTTTTTCCAATATACGCGCCACCCGCAAACTGAACTGAGTTTGAAGTCGATATATTGGAAGAGCTTGTATTTGTAAAACTTGTTGTTCCAGCAATAGATAAATTTGAAGATCCTAATGAATTTATATTTGGTTGAGAAGCAGTTTGTAGAGTTCCTGTTAAATTAGTAGAACTAACATTTGTCACGCTTAAAATACTATTATTACCTGCAATAGCGACTGAATTATTATTAGTACTAGTCAAAGTTGATATTGTCATTACATCCACAAAATTTCCAGCAAAAACACTTGATAGAGTCAAAGAACCTTGATGAAGGCCTGACGTTTGCAATTGACAAGTTGAGTAAATTCTGCCATAACTAATTATATTGTTTATTTGATTTGGGCCGTTAAAAGTCATAGCAATCCCAAATCCATTATTAGTAGGACTACCTGAAGATAATGTATGCGTAACGGCAAACGGAGTCGATATTGATCCATTAGCTGAATCTGTTATATTTGGCGTAATGCTGCTTGCTGAAAAACTATTTATACCTGATATGTTTTTACTTGCATCAAGAACTAAAGCTTTACTAGCTGAAGCAGCTCCAGCTGAAATTGATGTTATTTGAGGTAAACGAATGTCAGATTTTGATAAGTATAGTTGATCAGCAGCATTCTGTGTCAATCCAGACGATGGATCATAATAATTATTTGGATTATAAACAGAATTAGACATTCTTTTTGATCTAATATATAATACCTAATAAAAAAGATGGAAACAATTCCTAATTGGGGAGCTGCTCTTCCAAAAGCTTATCAATCGGATAATTCAGGGTTTAACAAACAAACAAATTTACCAAAACTTTTTAGAGGAATTGTTCTAGGAGCAAGTGGAAGCGGAAAAAGCAATTTAATTTTTGATTTTGTAAAAAAATCACCAAATGTATATTCACATTTGCATTTAATTGCTAGACAGCCTGATCAGCCTCTGTACAGATATTTAAAAGACAAATTAGATACCTTTTGCACTATTTACGATGAGGAAACTGTTCCAAGTGTTGATGATATTCAGAAAGACGGATTGCAACTTGTAATTTTTGACGATTGGAGTAATGATCAAAAATGGTGTGAAAAACATGTCGTTCCATTCTTTATTCGCGGAAGGCATAAAGGTTTGACAACGTTATTTTTAGCTCACGCCTTTTTCAAAGGTTGTCCGAAAATGGTTCGTTTGAATTCAGAAATTTTGTTTTTGCTAAGAACACCATCGAAAACAGATTTACGAATGATACTTAAAGATATGCCTATAGCAGGAGTTACTGTTGATCAGCTATGGGGTTATTATCAAATGATTTTGAAACAGAAAGGTCAAATGATTTTACTAAATACTATTGATCAAACAGTACGATATAATTGGAAAAAAATATTACATAATGGGATGGAATAATATATCTCAGCATTTATATACGTAATTTATTAGAGCAATTATGGCATCTTTGATTACTTTAAGCTCGAAACATGTCCAAAATAATGGTTATAACAATACATTTCGATTTGACGTTCCGACTGGAGCTGCTAATTTTCAAAATAGAGAAGTAGCGTTAGCATCAGTTAAAATGTTTAACAGTCAATTCAATATCAATGACGTTGAATATGGAAATAATACTTTTTCTATTATTGTTCCAACAGGCTCTACCACATCTACAATCAATATAACTTTACCAAATGGATATTACTCATATTTGGATTTAAATAATTATATTCAATCAAAATTAATTGTCGCTGGAGCATATTTGATCGATGGAAGTGGAAACAATGTTTTCTATATCAAAATGCAAGCTAATTCTACCTATTATAGTTGCCAAGTAGATCTTTTAAGCACCCCTACAAGCTTACCTGCATCATATACTAGACCAAGTTCTGGATTATATTCTTTAAGTGGAACAGGATTGCCTTCAACCGCTTATGCTCCTCAAATAGTGTTTCCTGCTAATTTTAACTCAATTGTTGGTTTTTCAGTTGGAACTTATCCATCAGCTCAAACGACAACATCTCAAAGCATTCTTTCCAATATTACTCCTCAAATCAACCCAGTGAGTTGTTATTTAATTCGATGTAATTTGGTAAATAATATTTATAGTCAACCTCCTGATATTTTGTTTTCGTTCAGTTCCGGCGGAACGACGATTGGTCAATCAATCGATGTGAAAGTTAATCAATTTGCTTGGATTGATATTCCTGATCAAACTAAATCATACATTGAAATTATAATCACGGATCAGTTTGGTCGTTTTGTAAAATTCCAAGATAATCAAATTGTTATTCAATTATTGATAAGAAAAAAATTAACTAATTAAAGTTAAAGGTATGAAACATTTAATAAATGTGCAAATGATTGAGAATGGCATCTTTTGTTCCATTTTTTTAGTTTGATATTGCATGTTTGACACATAATCTCATCCTTATTAATGTAGTTCGAATGCCTTTTTAATTGAGCTTCATGCATCTCTTTACTTTTTTTGATTAATTGATAGTTAAAGAACATTTTTGTTTGTTTATATATTTATGCAAGGAGAAATGATGCTCCAACTTTGCTTTTTCTCTTAGAACGAACAGCTTTCATCATATCCTTGGCAGCATCGGTACCTTTTTTAGGCTTCAAACCAACACCAACAATATTTCTTACGCCTTCACGCAATGGGGCAAGTTCTGGATTGCTATAGGCGATAGCATCACCGATTCCGCTAACAACTGGTTTTACGTATGACCAAACGGTAGAAAGTCCTTGTTTAATCGAGTCCCAGATAGATCCTCCGGCGTGATGTGCTAAATCATGTTGAATTTCTCCATGAGTAATATCCAGACGAACCCCTTTGTTAGCCTTTTTAGCAGCTTGAATTTTTCGTACGGATTCAGGATGTAATAAAACAGGCGTTTCACCTGATACTTCATCTTTAGTCAACATTATAGTTCCTCCTTTCATAGCTTTATGAAGCTTTTTCTTAGAAATTGAACCAACTTTTACAATTTTGTAGCCACTTGG
Organism: Aphanomyces euteiches; assembly: GCA_021527685.1. Taxonomy (NCBI): domain Eukaryota; phylum Oomycota; class Saprolegniomycetes; order Saprolegniales; family Verrucalvaceae; genus Aphanomyces; species Aphanomyces euteiches. The sequence goes on along the minus strand of JAJGMV010000289.1, from coordinate 102,749 downwards.
ATGTTTCATGATGAATGTGTTTTATTATATACTATGTATTAGGAAATAAATAATATATCATTTTACAACGAAAATGTTGTTGGCTTCTTTTTTTTATAATCACTAAATGGTTTTCTGGAATTCTGAAAAACTGGCTCAGGATGATGATGTTCTATGACTAAATCTTCCATTGTTTGAATTAATTTTTGTTCATTTTCTTTAGCTTTCTTATTATAGTCGTTTAGCGGTCTTTTTACATTGAATATTTTCATTGTATACTTGCTATATTAATTGGCTGATAATTTTATTGAAATCTTTTTCTCCAATTTGATTGTTTTGAAAAAGATATATTGACATTTTCTTCAGTTCAGATTTGACTTTTGGATTATCATTTCCAAGCTTCAATTCAGCTAATAATTTATCAAATTCAGCTTTATATTTATCTAGACCTTGGCGAGGATCAAAAAGAGGTTTTCTAAGCGTTTGCAAAATTTTTACAAAATTTCAATAGATCATAAAATATTTCTTTATCGGAATTATTTAGCTGAGCATAAGCAGTATAGTCTACCGTTTTATCAAATGCGAGAGTTTTAATGATACTAACCAAATCATCCGATATTTTGAATCTTTTAAAACAAACATTAGCGCTTGGATATCGTAAGCTCAAATAGCCTTCAGCTAAAGCGCTTAGAGTGATATACTTATCTCCAATTTGTTTATAAAGATAGTCTTTTTCTAGATTATGATTGCCAGCACCAACTAAACCTCTTCCTACTAATCTACGTTTCCGAGTAAAGATTTTGCTAAAACCTGTTCCTTCTTCCTTCTTAATTGGTATCTCTGATTTAGGAGAAGTAGAGTTTATTGTAAGACCTTTTAATGCTTTAGCTGCGTTGTTTGCATTTTTTTCTTCGTCTAGAACTTTGTCAATATAATTTTTTGTTTCAATCCAATCATATTTTGATTGAATACCATTAATTGTCACTAATTCATCGCCAAATGCTTTATAAATTTTACCTTCCGCCCCAATATAGTGCAAATTGTCTTTAGATCCATTTTGAAAGATTGGATTTATCTTTTTAGGGATTAAGATTTTACCTTTTATTTCATCTTTATAATCATCTATAATGTCTTTTCTTGCTTGTATGTTTTTTTTCTTCAACGTAGATGGTGATGATTTTGGAGATGGTTTAGGAGCTGGAGGTTTTTCTTCTAATTCTTCCTCTTCATATTGAGTTATCAATGGATCAAATTTGTTATTTGTTTTAACATTTGCTTGAACCCCTGCTTCTGTCTTAATAGCTGATTTTGTTTGATATTTTGATTCTGGAGCAATTTTTACTAATTTCATAGCCTGAGGATATTGATACGAATTATCTAAATTGACTCCTTGTTGATCGCTAAAGTAAGCATTTGCATATGCTTGTTTCTTTAAATTATCAATTTCTTCATCATATTTGATTTGGTCGTAATAAGCTTTTAGCTTTTCGCGTTTATCTTTTAGAGAATTGTAAGAAGGAAACATCGATACTATATAAATACCAGAATATTAGTTTACTCTTTACTAATATAAATATTCTCTAACGTTGATTTTTTGTTTTTATTGATCAATCTAAGGTTTTTCTGAGGTTCCCATGATTCGCTACCGTCAGACCATTTAACTAAGTATTTGAAACCATTTTTAACCTTTCTGTGATCCAAGATCTCTTTAGCTTCAAAAATATCGTTGTTTCCAGTCTCAGCATCAGTGATTTTAGCTTGAACAACCTTTAAATCATTAGGAGATTTGTAAAGTATATGTTTATTTTTTGATCTAAGTTCGAACTTGTATCCATCTAGCCCAATAATTTCGTAAACAGCTTTAGACCATTGAGCTTTCTCCTTTTCAAATGTCCCTTTTTCTAATCTATATCGAACGTGATCTCCAATTTCGAATTTCTTCGATATGTCTTTAAGCAAAGTATCGTTGTGTTTTAACTCTGAATCCATAATTTGACGTTTATTTTCATTTGGTGTGCTGCCTAGAGAGCTATGATAAGTGTTATTGTAGTTGCTAATAACTGAATTTACCAGTTTTTGTGTTAATGTTTTCGGGTTAATTTTAATTAATCGTTGTTTGATAGTCCTAATAAATCGATCGATTTTTCCTAGCACTGTGTGATCACCTACCTCATTATTGTAATGCTCAATTTGATTCTTTTTTAAGAAATTCTCGACTGCATTCGATATAAACTCGCTCCCATTGTCGCTCGTGATTATTTGAACATTATTCTCTTTAATAAATTTATCCAATGCCTTTATTATTGTTTCAGCTCTTTTATTAGCTAAAACCCTAGCAAAACCAATTCTTGAATTAATATTCACAGCGATAAAAACTGTTTTAGAACCGAAAAACATTAAATCCATTTGCCAAGAATCAGGATTATTACTTGCGATTTTAAAGTATTCTTTTGATTTATTTATAGTTTGATGTTGTTGAACAATATCCTGTTTAGCGTACCATTCTTTTATTTGCTTTAGGGTTATCTCAGGATTAATTTTTTTGGCTTTAATATATAACTTATCAGCTGATATGAACCCAGTTGAAGGATCATTATATAATTTTGAAATCAAACGATCTCTCGATCTTAGATCTCGTTCTGTCATTACAGCTTTAAAATATTCGTCTATATATCTAGTGGTATTGTTTGTATGCCATCTTCAAGAACTTTTCGTTTATCATAATAATAACTACACGCATTTTTAAATGTCTTATATGTGATCATCGTATTTGTTTCCTTATCCATTCGAAATCCTGTATTAGAACCTTTCAGAGTAATTTTATTTTTGATGATATCTTCAAATCGCTCTGGTTTAAGCAAGTCTTTGTTTCGACCTTTTTGAACCCCTTTAGCTGAGAGTTTAATCTTTGGCGTTATCATTTTTTTGTCTTTTTTTGAATAGACTTCATCAGGTAAATAGCAAATATAATTCTTCGAGGCCAAAGATATCATAGCATTGCATCGATATTCTTCTTTAAAAAGTCCTGGTTTACGTTTATCAAAAGCTGCATTTTCTTTTGTATCATCTCTCGGAAACCAATCAAATTTATGATTCTCGAAATGTTCTTTCATCTCTGGTTTGATTAGAGTTTTGAATGGTTCTTCATCGCTAAAAGCAATGTATGCGCTATCTGTGTCCATTTCTAAATATTCAAAGTCGCTACGATCAATATATTTATCTACACAATCATAATAGAATTCAAGCATACGCAATATAAGCTGATAAATCGCGATACTTAGATGAATAGGATTGTTCATTTTTATGCGGCGTTTTACTTTAGTTATCTCATAAGATCCATTTAATTCAACAAGATCGTAAAATCTATTTGATTCAATCAGTTTATCTAAATTACTGTCATCGCTATGGTATTCAACCTCTTTATGCTTTGATTTATCCATTCCGCTTCGTCCAAAAGCGGAATTACCAATAAGTTTCATCGTTTCAGCTTTTATCGATTTATATTGCCAATCATTATATTTTTCCTGTCTTTCACTTTCTTCCCGATCACCTCCTCTTCGAGCGTTTGATACTTCGTTTTCAAATTCCTTAAATGGTTGAAATCTACTAGCCTTAATGAATGAATACATTTTTGTAATGACTAAACCATGCTCTAAGTACCATTTTAACAACGGTGTATAGACCAGAATTTTAACTCCAAAGTAGCTTGAAATCAATTTTCTTGACTCTTTTCTCCTACTATTCATTTCAAGAGATTGGTTAAATTCATACATATGATCTCCAATAATCTCCTTTTCTGGAACAATAGAGGCATCTTTAAATATCGGACACATTTCTAAAAAGTATTCTTTTAGGTGATCAGGGGTTTCAATATCGCATTCAAGAAATCCAAATAGTTTATCTGATTTGATATCTTCAATGATACTGTCATAAATATCAATCGATGTTAATCGTCCACAAGGCATATCATTTCCAAGAGCCCAAAGATATAAGGCGTTCGCATCGAATCCAATTACTTTCTTACAAATCTTAGATCCGTTTCTTATATATGTTTCATTTCGTTTAGCGAATCTCTTGAATATGATTGAAGGCCCACCAGCAATGTTTTGTTTCATCTTGTAGAAAATATCCTTGTTTTCTTCATCAATCTCATATACTAAACGATGAGAATTATATTCAATCAACTTCATTCTTCTGAAACTAGCCATATTCATATCTTTACGAGCAACATTACAACTAATGCAAGTCATTGTAATATTACCATCAATATGCCCAATTTTATTGTTGATTCTATCACCTGATACGTTTTCTTTATTTAAAGCACATTTACAATGACTACACGAATATTGCTGCTTTTTCAATTCATCATTCAAATGTTCAATTGTTAAACCAAATTCTCGTTTAGCTTTCTTATCTTGGTCGTAATATCCATTGTATCTATTTTCTGGAAAATCAAATGCTTCTCCCTTTTGTTTCGGAATAGGTAGCATATTTTTATTAGAAATCTGATACATCACTTTTTCAGCTAAACTCGGTAGAGAAACACCATCAATCAACATATCTAAGTCAAATCGTTTATAGAGATCCCTTTGAGCAATTATTGCTGCTACAAATGGCTTTACATCGAGATTGTTATACCATTCAAGTAAATCTTTAACCGATTTCATATTATAATGATTCCATACCCATTTAATACGTTCATAATCATCTTTACTCATTTTCGTTTGTCTGAATTCACTATCAAATGCTTCAATTGGAGGTAATTTAGTTTCATCAAGAACTTCATAACTCGTTAAATATTCATACGGAAAGAATCCTTTTCCTAAACAACAAGTGCATTGAATTTTATTTGGGCACTTACATCCACCGAGATACGTTTTTAGATACGAATCTAATGAAGCATCAGGTGGTAAATAATTCTTAATGTCAAGCATTTTTAGATTATCGGTAGTTATACACATGTAATTTGGATTTTTAATCACTAATTGCTTTTCATCTTTATTGAAATCTCCAATGATTGAAAATAATTCATTTTTAACTACATTTAAATCATATCGCCCTGAATTAAAACCAACTAACGGAACTTGGTATAGAGTTTTATATAGACTCTTGATGTCTCTGTTGAAGTCATTATTTAAAATATCATATCTAATGTGGTGTAGATAATCAATTAAATTTTTAACTTCATCTCCATATTCTTTTTCTTTAATTAGTTCGTTAATCTCATTATTAGATTTTTCAGTCAAATATTTATTTTTTTCTAAAATAGCTATTATTAATCCTCTAAATTTATTGAAATTGTATTTTGATATTTGGTTTGATACTTCATTGATGTATTTAAACATATCGGACAATAATTGTTTTGAATCACTATTTGTGATAAATTTAGTTTGATTAGTCAAACTATCACAAATTGATACACTAACGAGTTTGTGTCTAGTTATATATTCAGTTGATTCTCCATGTCTTTCAGAAATCTTTTCAAGAATAGCTTCAAAATCGTAGGTAATGAAATGATCGATGTAGTGATCAATACTAGAAATATCATATTTTCTCAATAGAGATTTGATAGTGTTTTCTTGAGGTTTATATACTTTTGGATTCTTAGAAAATGAATCAATCGTTTCATATTTACAATCAACATTTTGTCTATGAGACTTTCGTTGATTTGATGTCTTAAAAATCATATTGCATATTGGACATGGGTAATAACTATCGAGTTTATTAATATCCTTAATTAACATAGCATGGCCTTTATAGCTAAGAATATTAACGTTTCTTAAATAATTATTAACTTCACCACATTTAGCCATATATGAAGCTGGTTTGTCATTATTTTGTCTAAATGTTGTTTTAGAATCACTAATTGATATTAAACGATTATTATCCACATCCCATTCGAATACGTTAAGATTTATTTTAAAACATTGTTCCAATTTATCAAACTCCATTAAATCAATCGGATCAGTTTCTCGGAATTTTTTAAGTGTAAACTCTTCACCTTTGAATTCGCAATATTTCTTAAAAGCATCTTTAACATCAGATTTTAGTCTTCTTGGATTATTTACGATTCCTTTTAGATAATAAGCAATACAATAGAATACGCATTTATTTTCAGTTGGACCGAAATTAGAGATAATATAATTACTGGTTTTTATCTTATCCGGTATTTCAATCTCTTCGCCTAAACGATGCGATCTATTAATAATTTTCATTGTGAAACCAACGATTGATTTCACTTTCCAAGAAGAGCTTGGATATGAAATTTTATCAGCTAAATCATTTTGATTGAAGAAGTCTACAATTTTAGTTTGAATATCATCTCGACTGTTAATGAATATTGCTCTCGGGAATACACTTGTATTAAAGCCATCTCTAAACTCTCGTTCTTCTCCGGTAATGATATTAACCAAAATATAGTCAAGAAATATTTGAACTTTGTATGCAGTTGTTTTAGATAAGCAAATTTGTTTAATTTTATTAATTACCTGTGTTTGGTTTGAATTAAAGAAATGATGAGTATCAGCTTTTGTTCCTTGAGTAAATTTATAGCCGGACTCTTTTTCCTTAATATGATTATTTAAAATTTCTAAGCGATATGATTCGGTAGATGATTTTGGAAAAAGATTTTTATATTCTTCAACCAATGCTCTTTTATTTTTTGGAGTTAATTTGCTTACGTATGTATATCGTCCATTGATTGATCTAATTTTAAATCTGTATCCACCATCTCCCCATTGTTTTAATGGAACTTTTAGAAATTTTAATCCTTTAAATTCTTCGGGAGTCATTGGATATATTTGTCAAATTATAAAAATTTTGAAAGTTTTAAAATCTTGATATTATATTATAATATTAAAATTATATATCAAGATAGAAATTTTTTATATGATACAAAAAAATTAAATAATTATATTTCAATATTACTTAATTCTTTTATATATTTCTTCATTTGATTTCGGCTTTTTCTTTCTTCTGCACGAGCTCTGTCATAGTCTCTTTGCCAAGCAAGGAGTTTATCTTTTACTTTAGCTCTATATTTTCGCAATGATTCGCGCTGAGCTGCAATTCGTTCTTCATCTGTTTTATAAATTGTTTTTCCCATATCAACGTATGTATATATTATTAAGAAAATAATATCAAGATTGATTAATTAATTTCTTCGTTTAATTATCGTAATTTTACATTTTGGGCATTGATATAATTTTTTAACTTTATAGCAACAAGTTTTATCAGGTCTACACCACATTCTATCACAAATTTCGTATGACACAATATCTCCTATTAAAATTAATTCTTTAGAACTAAGGCACATAATTATATTATCTTGCTATATTAAGATCAAGAAATTATATTTTGATAAATAATAAATTCTATAAATTAATATCATAAATTGTTTATTTAATTGTTCAGTTTATTTTATTTATATGAGTTATACAAAATATAAGTTTAAAATTGATTATGAAATGGCTTTGAAACCCCTTTTAAGTCTTTCAAAATTTATATTTCTTTGAAATCCGATAAAAAAAACTTTTCGAGAATACAATTTTTTCATTATTAAATACTTTCATAATAATAATCACAATTCTCTAATTCTTGTGTCAAGTTCAATCAACTTTTATCCAATTTTGATACCTTCGCATATGAGTCATTCGATCGTTTATAAGGCCCCTTCCATGTGTCGAGAATGATTCACCTAATGTCGTGGTTTCATCGTAATCAACTTGTTTGGGTGAATGCTATCATCTGATGAAAAGGATGGAAAACCTTGATATAGCATCATCAGACTCAGAATCAGCATACAGATGGGACGATTGGTTGGGGTGAGAACTTTTGAAAAAAAATTGACAGGCTGCGGCACTATTATATACTACTTCCGTGAAGACTATCCACTTCGTGGCATCTTGACGTACCGAACGTATGTGTATGACCAAGCCAGGACCGAAACAATTGGCACCGAGCACAACAAGCTAGACAATGGTTCATTCCGCTTGCCTCGCATCAATCGCATCAAGGTCGACAATGCTCAAACTGAGACCACAGCGGCCACAGCGGCCATATATTTTCTTCTCAACGTTACGATTGACCATGGGTTTTACCAATTCTTGGAATACGCCGGCTCGTCTCGCCACTATGCCACTGGTATCAGTCCGTACCAAATTGCAATTGCCCAAAAAGAAACTGCTCAAATCAATTCTCGCATTGGAGCCAACGCTACGACGTCGGTAGCGCTTCAGTCGAGCAATAATTTGACAGGATGCTACTCACGTGATGTAGCAAGCGTCACTCTCAACTACACCACGTATGAAGAGGGCCAAAAGTGCCCAAGCCACAAGTTTGGATAAATCGAGTCCTTGCCTTTGAGATTGAGTAATTCATAAATGGACTCCTTGTTGCCATGACCAACTTCGTATGGAGCCAAACGAGTGTACTATGTAGATAGTTTGTCCTTGCTGAGGTTCCATATCGAATGATGTAGTAGCCCACTGGAAGATCGCAAGCAAAGCTTGGCAATAGAGGCTGGAGGAAGAGCTAATCATTGGAGATGAATTTGACAGCCATGTCACCGCGGTTGTTGCTGATCAGGCCGCAATAACAAAAACCAGCGCTTGGATATTGACAGGATTGTCTTGGACATGTTTTGGACTTTGATATCTGATTTATATCCATGCTGTTCTCACAAAGTTGAAGTGGAAAAGTACAGTACCGTACAGGAGGTGGATGATACAGAAGCAAATCGGCTGGTGGAGTCCATTTGAGATTTCACCGCCATGTTCAAGGCCGTCGCGTTCGTAGTCTCACTCGTGGCGGCTGTCCAGTCGTCGAGCGTGTTCAAAAACGCATTTCAGGCGGCATCTATTGATACGCCAGGGCTTGTGTCGAAGGCAATTCCACCCCGCAATCTTTCCTTGGACCTGGTTCGACCTGCAGACACCAGCGCCATCGACAAAAGTCTTGGATCTTGTACGGTCACGTTGGTGAAGAATTATACGTTTGGATTTTCGTATGGCAAACCGTATCGTGGTCAAATCCCCAAGCACAAGTGCATGGATGACCCAGCTTATTCCCTGGTTTATCTTCGTTTTTCTGCGACTGTGGATCGTGGCCAGCAGTTTGATAGAATCGCTGCAGTTTGGATTGACGGGCTGGAGCTCCTTCGTTCGACGACTCAAGAACCTAGCAGCTCTGTGGGTCCTTCTTGGGAAGTCTTCAAGGAAATCAGCCATTATCGGAAGTCTTTACGCCAAGGAAGCAATGTCACCATTGCTCTAGACAACATCGTCGACCAGACATACACCAGCTATTTTCATGTGAATGTCACCATTGAATTCTACAAGAAGAAAGCAAATGTCTTTGCAATCCAAGCAGTCCCGAAGCTGCCCGACCTGGTGATTCCAATTTTCCACAAGAACGACACATACCCTTGGTTTAATGTCCAGCCAAGCTCGAGCGGTCAAAATTTCAACTGGGTAACTTTGCCGAGAAATTTGGATAGCTTGTACTTGGAACTCTTTGTCAGTCACCATGGATGCGATGAATTTTACTACGGCAATCCGCCTGATGAATACATGGAGGCTCTTGGATCGAGTTGTGGAAGCGGCTCCTTCCGTGAAATTCAAGTCTTGATTGATGACGAGCCTGTTGCTGCAATATGGCCATTCACTCTCATTTATACCGGTGGGTTGAGTCCTGCGTTATGACGCGAAACTCTGGTGGAGTCGACAATTTCAACATCTCAAGGCACGAGACAGTACTGCATCCAGCAAAAATTTGCCATGCATAATCGGCAAGTCTACTCAAACGACGCAAATAATGAAGGCTTTGAGCATTCAGTCGTCGTGGACACGGCAACAACAGTTGATTTTGGCAACGGAATGGTATCATCGCAAACTTTTTCCGAAGTCTACATTCTGACTGGCAACATCACATTTGAAACTTACACATTGCTGGCAAAGGCCTTGGATTTATCTCACGTTCGCATTCCCCGAATCAATGCTATACAAGCCGCAGCTGCCGATACAATATTTGCCCGGTTAAACGTCACTATTCAGCATGAATTCCGACGCAAACTGCTTCATCGAGGCAACAAGAATTTGTTTCGTGCTGGACTTTATCCTTACGAGGTGTCAATCACGCAATCGGCTGCTTCAAAATTGGATTCCCGCACAGCAACAACTGCGTCCAATTCAGTCACTTTGACGTGTCGCAATGCCACAGGGTGTTATTCTCATCATCTTGAGAGTGCCAATTCTACCTACACAAAGAATGTCGAGAGCTACACTTGCCCTCGCTCGGTTTTCATTGCTGACTTCACAACAAGCGAGGCCGACAAGTCAATATGGGATACCATTTGGAACAGTGAGGTCGTTCGCATGATTTTTGGAGGCCTCTTGACCGATATTCCATAACCTTAAACATAAATCAATTAGTCTAAAAATAAGTTTGATGAGGCTCACGGATTGTCGGACCTGCGTCGAATGCTTGACTTACACGGTGTAGCGAGACCGATTGCCTTTACTGCCCAAAAGAGGTCGAAGTTAGACACAAGCACGAAGATCCAGAGATCCGACAAACCAAAGCTTCAGCAAACACCGCTTGAGCCATGGGCAAGCAAAGTGCAGCCTACAAGTCGTAAAATGGTTAAGGACTCTTTGTTCGGTGCAAGAGCCATCGTTAAGGTGACATGACTGACCTGGTTTGTAGACTGGCATCATAGGCGTCTTGACTCATCGAAACCAAAGCCGAGTGCACCTCGAGCAGCGATTCCACGTCAAATTTTGAGACCAGAGGAAGAAGATATGGAGGATATCATTCGAACATATACCAAGATGATTCTGGAACACACTGATGACGACATGGCATCTCTCAGGCGGACATTGCCTCATTCGAAAAAACGACCACCAGCAGCTCAACAACGAGTCTACATGCCAGCAAGTCGCATTCGTCGAACGGTTCAATCAGCTAAATCCCATGGCGTTGCTCCGTCAGTTGCTCGAGTTGATCTACAACCTTCATCGCTTGTTCGAATCAGACTCTTCAACACAGTCCCATCCGCTCGGACAATTAACGTTGCTCCACCTGCTATCGTGCGACCGCCTGAAAGAGTTGTATTCATCTCACAGCCAACGAAATTACCCCCGCGCAGCCAGTCAGCTACTCCAAAACGTCGAGCGCAAGCTGTCTCGTCACGCCCGCAGAGTGCACACCCGACTTCAACTTCTCATCGTCCTGAAAATACTGTGCCCACGGTGGAATTTGCGGAGAACGGCAAGCTCAAGCTCACGGTGCACATGGGCCATATCCGCATGACGAGCAACAACAACGAAAGCGACGATCCGAGCGACGACGACGGGCCATGATGAGGACTTTCTTGGAGTTTGCGCGCGCAATGTTCAATTTTCCAAATAAGAAATGACAAAAATCGCATTTTGGGAATAAAAAAGAATTGCTTTCTTAAACTTTTCTTTAAATTTGGGTTTCATTCGTACTTATATGGGAGTCCAGCAGAAAAACTGCGTTTTATGGAAATTTATATCGAATTAATCCCGAATTTAGTGGAAATTACCCATAAAGTACGACTTGAAGATCCAGACTTAAGAAATCTAGGCATTATTGAGTCCTCGCCGCAGAACATGAGTGGAAGCAGCGGTAGTGGCGCGACGATGGCACTCGGAGATTTGGACGTGGGGACGCTGGATGCATGGTGTGAGAAGCTCCTGACATGTCAGCCGCTCAGTGAGCCTGAAGTTGTGCGTCTGTGCGCTCGCGCCAAGGAAGTCTTGCGCAATGAGTCGAATGTGCAACCTGTACGTTGCCCAGTGACGGTCTGCGGCGATGTCCATGGCCAATTCCACGATCTCATGGAACTCTTTCGGATTGGAGGACACGCCCCCGATACAAATTATCTCTTCATGGGAGACTACGTCGACAGAGGGTACTATTCAGTCGAAACAGTCACATTGCTCGTTGCGCTCAAGGTGCGCTACAAGGACCGTGTGTTCATTCTGCGCGGCAACCACGAAAGCCGACAAATTACACAAGTTTATGGTTTCTACGACGAATGTCTACGCAAGTATGGCACGCCCAACGTGTGGCGTCAATTCACTGAAGTGTTTGATTACCTCCCTCTCACAGCTGTCGTCGAGAACCAGGTGATTGTTGAAGCATTTTGATACCCATACTCATGACCGTGACGCCGTAGATTTTCTGCTTGCACGGAGGTTTGTCTCCATCGATTGACACGCTCGACCATATCCGTGCATTGGATCGAGTCCAAGAAGTGCCGCATGAAGGTCCCATGTGCGATCTTTTGTGGAGTGATCCTGACGATCGTTCGGGATGGGGCATTTCCCCTCGTGGCGCAGGATATACATTTGGCCAGGATATTTCAGATCAATTCAACCACGCAAATGGACTCACGCTCGTGTCGCGTGCGCACCAGCTTGTTATGGAGGTATGCAGCTTCGCCCCTTCATGACCATATAACACACGTCAGGGGTACAATTGGTCGCACAAGATGAACGTTGTGACGATATTTTCCGCGCCAAACTACTGCTATCGATGTGGCAACGAAGCCGCCATCATGGAAATCGATGAGCAAATGAAATACACCTTGTACGTCATTTCTATATTGTCGTGTGTCTCATTGTTGACATTTAGTTTGCAATTTGACCCTGCACCTCGCCGTGGAGAGCCCCATGTGAGTCGGCGAACGCCCGACTACTTCTTATAGGACATACAGAGCTGCGTAAATATGACAACCCGTTATCCCACGCTGTAATTTCTCACTTTCTTACGCTCCTCCGCCATTTCTGCTCGCTTGGACTGCAACTCCTTGAGCTTTGTCATGACGGATCTTTGGCTTTCTGTCTCCCTAGAGCATATGCATGAGCATTACGTCCGCAATTACCCAGAGATCAACCTCTGAGCAAGGGAAGGCGCACGAACACGGCCTCCAGCAGGCTCTTCAAACTTCTTTCCTGCCAGAGCGAGCACTTCTTTAGCATGCTTGAGCTTGAGTCTGGCATCTGACAGTGTCGGCTGTGGAGGTGGCTGGGAATTATCAACGAAAGACCGCTGTCTCCTTGCCGCTTGCACCTAAAATATTCATGTCATTTCCGTTGATGACAGGCCGCCTTGCCTGTTGCTTCGCTGCTTCTAGCGAGAATGCCGGTTTGACAGGTTGCTCCATCATGTCGGAATGCATGGAGCTAGCGCTTTCATCGCGCTTGAGCCATCGTCGAAGTTCTTTCTTGAGAGCTTTGTTATGAAGCCGATACTCTTCCAACGATTGTGTCAACTCTGCAATCCGGACCTCCTAAACAAGCAATTTCCTGGTCGATTCCATATGCATGGACGTACTTGCTGTTTGAGTGCAAATGATGTTTCGCCTGATGGCGGTGAAGTCCCAAGCTGAAGTTTGCGGTTCTCCGACGTGAGTTGGTTGCTCAATTCCATGAGGGCATCGCGATCTTTCTTTAGTTGTTCCACTTGTGCCAAGGCATCGTCCAGCTGTCTGCGGAATTCCGCCGTGTCAGCGGCAGAAACAGTCATCACTGGAGTTCCAGCGTCACGCAAACGCATCTCGAGCTGCAGGATGTATGCCTTCTTCTCTTCCAAGGCTGTGTTTGCTGCTTGGAGCTCTGCTTGGATTGTCGCCACCTTCTGCTGGAGTACGGCCACCTGTGCTTCAAATTGCCGACATTTTTCCTCGGTAGCATCGCCTAGCCGAAATCAGTTTCATCGATAAGGCTAGCATACTCGTTGTAGATGGGGATGGCGCAGCTGTTTGCTTCATTAACTCCTCCGTCATGGTTCGAATCATGCTCTTAAGCTTGGCATTTTCCGCAGCCAATTCAATGCTCTTGTCCGTTGATTGTGGAGGCGACGGCATGACAGATACCGGTGGTGGAATTGAAGGAATGGAAGAGACTGGCGGTGGAATCGATAGCGATTCGCTCCACACAGGAGATACTTCAGATGGCACGGAAGGAATCGGAAATGCTTCGTTCGCACGAACGACGGCCTTTTGAGCATATAATTCGCCCCTCAGACGCATCATATCAGCTTCAACATGTCGTAATCGCTCCTCAGCAGCCTAGAAAGTAAATTACACTAACACTGTAGTTGCGAGTTACCTGTTTCTCGGCAACTAATATGTCTTTGGCAGCATTTGCTTCACGGATGCGTAAATCTTGTCGAGTCGACCATTCCCTCTCGGCTTCTGCAAGGGCAATGTTGCAATGACATGGAGTTTCTCGCCATAAATTGTACCTTGCAGTTTCGTTTCGAGATTGAGTGTCGCGCTGTGGACTTGCCGTTTGAGCTCTTCGATCGTTTCTTTGGCAATCTGAAGCTCACGCCGTAGCGCAGATTCTTTCTCTTTTGCTTCGTGGATAACTTGTATTGAGCTCTTAGCAGCATCCTTAGAAGCTTTCAGCTCTGCTTCACGCCCCAGAACATTGTTGTTTAGCTGTTTTAGCATAGAGTCGCGCTGTTCCAGAGCGTCTTGGTGGTCGCTCTTTAGACGCTCCATCTCACGGTCTCTCTGGAGTAATTGATCTTGCATCTCCCACTGTAAATTACAGCTTATATCAACAGGTATATGGATGAATGGTAACTTACTTTGGACTGCTTGAATTCTGCTTGGACCTTTTCAAGAGTGTCTTCAGTCGTGCGAAGCTTTGTCGTTATTGTCTGAGTATCAGTCAGAGGTTTTACGCTACAATAGATGCGAATACCTCGATTCGGGCTTCCAACTTAGCGGTATTTTGTTTGAGTTCTTCGTCTTTTGTCTGCAGTGTATGCTTGACATCATCTTCAAACTTGTTCTTCTGCGCCAAGAACGCCTTCTCGACAGCATGTAGCGACTGCAGCAAGTCTGCCATTTTTCCTTCGTACTCGTCCAAAACTGCCTGTTTCACCTTTTGTAGCTCAACTGTGTCGGCTTCAAGCTCCCTGATCTTGTCGTCCTTAAGCGCTCGAACGTCTGCCAATTCCCATTGAAGAGCCTTTATCGCCTTGTCACTGTCGGCCAGCTGCTCGACGAGTTCGTCGACTTTTCTCCGCAAGTCATTGTTCCTCTCCTTCAATCTCTCATTTTCACGACCAAGACTTTTGACTTTGAGCTCTGCGTCACGTGCTTTGCCAGCGACTTCATCATGGGAATGCCGAAACTCTTGCTCACGTTGTCGAAGAACCTACGTAGCAAAAGTCAACGAAATATTTTCATGGTTGACAAGCCTCGTCAAATGTGACAGTGAGTTCGCGACGAATTGTCTCGACGTCTTCATCTTTTTCTCGCATTTCCCGTTCATGCCGTCTCTTCATCGATTCGATATCTTCTTTTGCTTTTCGCAAGTCTTCATCATAGCTCCATCTTGTGGATTCCATGGCACCACGTAGCTCCTTGAGCTTTTGTTGCACATACACATCGCCTTCGGAAGCTTTTTGTTTTTCTGTTTTGAGATCGCTTTGGACGTCTGCTAATTGAATCTTAAGATTGCTGATCTCGCTCTCTCTATCATCTTTTGTCGAGCAAACCGTCGATATCTTCATAGAGTACCGATCACGGACGACCATCTTGAGTGTTGCAAAGTTGCTATCGTACATTGCGAGCTCTTCATCGCGTCCTTCAAGCAACTATGCGAATTCAGATTACCATTTCCATCGTATACTCGTGGGTAAACCTTGAGATTGTATTTGAAATCTTCCTGGAGCTTATAAAACTTTTGCTTGTAGGTTTGCATTGTCGTCTCCTATCGTAGCCCTCAGCCGGCGTAGAACATCACAACTTGCGACCTTCTCCTTGAGCAACCCTTCCAGCGTTCGTATTCGATACTCGTTGATGTCATGGAGCTCTTTTTCCTTCTCGAGAATGAGCGAGCGGATGTTGCTCGTCTCGTGCATCCCGCGCTTTTTCAAGATCGCCTTCTCCTCTTGTTATTCCATCAAAACAATTATTGTACAATAGTGTCAAATACATTCGAAATTGTGAGAGGCAGCTCGAATGTATCGTTTTTTGCAATCGTTGTGGAATTTATTAGCCAATCAGAAGTCAGTATTTATTCACACACACAAAGTACACGGTGTGTTTCGACGTGAAGTCCATGTCCGCGATTCAGCAAACCGTCTCGGGCTCTCATGCATCAAGAAACACAATCATGCATGCCTTGTACGGCTATTATTACCTTGGTTTATCCAAAGATCGGCTTGCTATCATTTACAACAAGCACAGGAACACTGTCGACAATTGGATTCGACGCTTCGAAGTTGATGAAAACTATAAGAGGCGGGAAAGCAAGTCCACCGGCTTGTTTACTGTCGAGCAGAGACAATGGGTGATAAACTACTACATGGAGAAGCCTCTTTCGTTTCTCGATGAAGTGAAAACCGACTTTCAAGTCCATTTCAATCGGTTTATCTCTATCACGACCATTTGGCGGATTGTGCATGAAAGCGGATTGACTTGGAAAGTTCTGGAACGCAGAGCGATCCACATAAAGATGGCCGATATTGTGCGATTCACTCTAGAGCTGGGGATGACTGATTGGAGTCAACAGAACATCCAATACTCGACGAAGTTAGCTTTGATAACCAAGGCATGGTACGAAGACGAGGCTATGCCGTGAAAGGCGAGAAATTATGCCTTCGAGGTGAGTTCACGCGAAAAGCTCGGGTATCTCTGTTGTGCTTTCATGACGTTGGTGGCATCGTTGAAACCTTTTATACAGATGGCACGTTTGATCGCTCAAAATTCGTTGAATGCTGCAGACTCCACGCCCACTCAAAGAAGTCAGTGAGGCAATATCCTGGAAGGGGATCTATATGGATCTTGGATGGTGCTAGGGTGCATTTTCACCCTGATATCGTATATTATCTGCGCTCGCTTGGAATTATTCCTATATTTCTACCCGCTTAATACTATCGAATACATGTTCGGTTTGATGAAGAAGTCGATGAAGCGGCAATATCAAGAATGCAAAAATAGGAGCACTGTCTTGTTTGCTTTGGAGATTGTGGAGCAGTTCCGTCGCTTTGACATGCAAAAAATATATCAACATTGTGGATGGACGGTCGAAGGCAATTTCGATCCACGCAGTGGACTCAGCAACGATAGAATAAAATTGTCAAAGGGAGAAGAGCACAGTGTTGACGAATTGCTGGAGTTTGCCGAGTGCGGTGAAAGTAATGAAGAGACTGGAATCACTCATGAATAATTCTTCAATTAACTCATTGATTAAGCATGGTCAGAGTCCTCTTGATTTGGGATAACTGCAAGCGCAGAGATAACGTGGCTATCATCATCCTCAATGTCAACATCACGGCCAAAGCATCAATAATTGCCTTTTTGGAACTTAGCATGTTGTGCATTTGGTCCATTTCAGCTCTGAAAATGTTCGCCTGAGCTTTATAATTCGCACGCAGAGTGGCTAGACTTTCAAGAAACCCGTCCACAACATCTGAAGCCAAGGTGACACTTCTTTGAATTCGAACTAAGCGTTGTTGAGCCTCGCTTGAGATTGGCTGGAAGAATCGCACAAGGTTTGGTGGTGGTGGCTTATCAATCTCACGTTGATGCTCATGAGTGGGCTTTTAAACAATGTGGCCAGCCCATAGCATCCAGGATATATCTTGTCCAGACAGCAATGATCCCAACTTTTCTTGCAAACGATCTTTCATGATTTGGTGACTGAGTTGGTTTGCCGCACCACCTCGATCCTTTTGCATGGGTTCGATACACTTTTCTTTGAAAGCTGCCAGTTGTAGCAACGTCCCAAGTTGATTCCCCCATTTGTACGCTGACAAAGACAATGATTCGTTTCTGTTCTTTCCAAAATAGCGATGAGCCAGTACGCTGCTCCATGGGGTCAGTATGGTTGTTTTGTTCCGCAGAGATACGTAGCTGTCGAACAGTTCCAAGCAAGGGTCCGTGTCTGACACGGTCCAAATGGGTGGGTTTCCACTCAGTATAGCCCTTTTTTGAAGGTTGCTTGAGCATATATTCCAAAGCTTTTGCTTGATCTCAGTCCAGTTTTGCCCATCCACAACATGAACGCCGAGATTTGTGGCGCTGGAATTGCGTTGATTGACCGTTTCCTTTAGTCTGCAGTCTACAGTGACCTTGTAGACGCCTTCCTGTATGCTGTGTATAGACGCATCGAGTCTAGGGCTCCTTCGAAGCTGTCTAGTTCCCGGTGAGAATGGGTACAAATACAAATTCCTATATATACTGAGGTACTACTGTGACAAATGTGTCTTCCATTTCAAGTCGAGTGACGATGAGCGTGAATTTTCTCCTCTCTTTTGGTAAATATTTCGATTGAAATGTGAATATTTTTTCGCCGTTTTTCACAAATTTTGACGAAAAAGACAATATATTGTCACCTACCAAATATATTTTTCAGGGAGATGCGGGAAATCAACAATTTAAAAAAAATACTTCATTATTTTAAAAAATATTGCTCAAAACTTTTTTAAATTACATCGTTGTTGGTGTACACAACATTTACAAAAGTTTCGTTTAGCTCCAAAATGTCTGACTTGTCGCTTCAAGAATTAACCAAGACATTCCCCGTTGCGATTACTTTTCGTTGAAACTTATAGCTATAAGTACAGTCTACAGCTGAGAACAATGAAATCCAGGATTGAAATGGTTTGAATATGTTTTTTTTTAATGTAAAGTTATAAGAAACTTCTAAAAACTCCGACTTTGACGTTGAAAAACTAAACAAGACATGAGAAAAATTGTTGTTTCTCGACTGATATCCTCATGAAGAGTTTCTCAGTACCTTGTCCTAAAATATCAAGCTTTGAATCGTTTGGGAAGTGTGGTGTTTTTTAGGTCGTTTTGCAAGTTTCTTTTTAACGTTAGATTATATAATCCTAAAAGAAACCTCTAAAAGAATCTTGAAGAAACTTTTTTAAATTTTGGGAATATTTTTTTAAATATTGATAATTTTATTAAAAGTCGTGATTTCCCGCATCTCCCAGGAAAAATATTCTAAAATAAATAATTGTATTGCAATCACAAAGGAGCAAATAAAGATGGCAAGAGCAAAGCAAGAATTGCATTATTTGGTCAATGGTCCTCATAAAAGCTGCGGGAAACATCCACTTCCACGGGGCGTTGGCAGTAAGCTGCGAGCGCTGCGCGGAGTGCTTTTGTCTTGAGGAGCATTTCGTCATACTCGTCATCTACATCCGAGAGGGCGACGATCGCTCCCCCAGAACCAATTGTAATGTGATTTTTCGTTACCACCGCCGTGCGAATGACAATGTTCAAGTCGGCAGCACCATTCAAGGAGAGATATCCAAGTGCTCCTACGACGTCATGAATCATGGAGGGATTCGAATGAAATACCTGAATATACACCACGGGGATGTGTTTCAACATCGCGAATGATTTCCATTGTCCTCTTCTTCGGGGCTCCAGTCATGGATCCACCTGGAAAGGTTGCATGAATGGCATCGACTACGTTACAATCAGAGCGTAGCTGACCGCGCACAGTCGTCACGAGTTGGTGAACGGTGGCAAAAGTCTCCACTTGCATGAGTTTGGGGATGTGGATGCTTCCAGCAACACAAACGCGACCGAAATCGTTCCGAACCAAGTCTGCGATCATCATATTCTCAGCGCGGTCCTTCACACATGACTGAAGCTCGGCAGCAATGTTGGCATCTTCTGCAAGGTCATCAAGGCAGCGTTTGCGAGTGCCTTTGATTGGCTTCGACTCGATGGCACCGGACTTATCGATGGAAATGAATCGTTCGGGCGACGAGCTACAGATAGCAAAGTCAGGGGTGGACAAGAAACCAGCAAACGGAGCTGGGTTTAGTCGTCTCAACGTCTTGTAAAAGTTCAAGGGCGATTCCAAGTGCATTTCAGCCACGAGTTGGTTTGTCAAACAAACTTCATAGGTGTCACCGACTTGGATTTTGTTCAAAATGGTGGCAATGTTAGCTTCGTATGTCGCACGCGTCCGTGATGGCGTGAAAATAATTGGAGTAGATGAATCCACAGGCTTCTGTTCTGTGCTATCAATGTGCTTCAGCGAGAGCTGTTGCAGATGCAGCTTGGTTTCATCAACCCATGCTTGAGTCACTTGTTTATTTGCGTCGTTGGTGACAGCAACAAGGTAAACCGTTGGTTCTTGAGCGTCCAGTACGATGACACGATCAGCAAGAATAAAAGATGCATCCGGGACCTTCATGTCATCGGGAGGATGAACTCGCAAGTCGGATTTCGAGTCGACTCCAAGCACTTCGTAGCCAAAATAGCCAACAAAGCCACCGCAGAAATCAAAGGGCAAGTCCATAGTTGCTTCTTCGACTGCAAAATGGTCGAGTTGGCCCCGAAGATAATCCAAAATGTGCGTCTTAGCTAGTTCTTCTCCTTGCGACGTTGTAACAGTCTCGTTCCACTTGTCGTAGGCAACATATTTGGACAATGGACCTGATGCATCTCCCATGTAACTAAAGCGAGCGTTGGGACCACCACCGCTGCTGCTGTCGAGCCAAAAAGCATGTCGAGATTTGCCAAACAACTTGTCGAAGACAACTGTAGCATCCACTGCGACTTCGACTGCAGCCACAACAGTGAAATAAGCCTTGTCTTTCTTCTTATCTGGCTGGACAATCATACGAGGGACTGAAGAAGTGTGGAGCAACTTGCAAGAACTGCATGGTGCTTTTGTGGTCAAGTCGCGAAAATTTTGAAGCATCTGGAAACCAAATTGGCTGCAAACTGCCTCTGGATGGAACTGAACTCCATAATGGTTGAGCTGCTTGTGCTTAAAAGCCATGATGATGTCACCGTCAGTCGTTGTAGCTAAGACGGTCAATTTATCGGTCGGCAAGTTTGTAGCAATGAGCGAGTGATAACGCACGACGTCAAATGTCTTCGGAATCTCATGGAAGAAAGCATCATTGGGACTTTTGACAGCAATTCGACTCAGCATGCCATGCATAACTTGCGGGGCGGGTCCGACTTGTCCACCGTACAAATGCGCCATGCCTTGATGACCAAGACACACTCCAAGTATGGGAATCGTCGGCGATTGCAGAACTGCCGCCGCACAGAGGCCAAAATCACTTGCATTCGTGGGAGTTCCAGGCCCAGGTGAGAGTACAATGTTAATGTGGACTTCGTTGTGTGGATGCAATAGCTTGACTTGTTCCACTCGTTCGAGAAAGGCGGCAAAAGCCGCATTCCAATCGCCACCAAATGCGTCGTTGAAGAAGACGACCGGCTCGAGCCCATTGACCTGCGCTAGCATTTGGTACAGATTGTACGTGTACGAGTCGTAATTGTCCAGAAGCAGCGTCTGGACAAGGGCAGGCTGGCTCACCATGTCGCTCGCCTCCCAATGATCTCCGCCGACTTCAATGCAATGCTCACTGGTGCAAACAAATGCACTGGATTGGCTGAGAATCGTTGAGCCAATCAATATTAACACAGGATTGTATCTTGCTTCTTGATTGGTCAATATTAATAGGTGGGACAAATCAAACCAATGGGCAGAACTACAAGAAAGCACACTAAAATGGACAAAGCGACACCAATCAATTAGATGCACTTTGACTTGAGGTTGTTAAAGTAATTTACGATGAAGTGAGAGAATAATCTCTATTGCTTTTGAATAGTCACAGGGTTTCATGAATTTGTCATATGACAATAGTAATGTAAATTAATTGGCTTTAATTAATAAAATAATTTAATTGATTGGCTTAAAATATTATTTTTACGAATTATGATTGGCTAATTTTGTTTTACCACCTCGTAATTACATTACCTGGGTTATATAGTTTCTAAATAGTGACATTGGCATTATTTTGGAGAAATACGAGGATATTTTTAATCATAATGTCGTTATAATGAGGTTCACCTAAAGAAGAAATAAAATCCGGATAATGTTTTTGTGTTTTGCAAGATTTCTCGGTGGCGTCGACATGGCAGACTCAATGAGTAAACCGACGGCGCCGCTGAAAAACTACGTACGCTCATGCGAAAGTGAAAATGTTCATTGTTGATTACGTAGAGATGGGCGTACTTGATCGGGTGCCCTTTGATCAAGCTCTTGCTACTCTGTCTACTCTTGGAGATTCCAGGATCGCATCTTCGACATACGCATCGCGACAAGCAATGGGAATGGAATTGGCCAGAAATTCAGTCACTTCTTCTCATTGTTGGCGCAGCAACGCTTGTATTCTATGCTGTGCAAGGAAGTGATCCTGGATACATTACTGAAGGTTTGACTCCTTGATTTCAATGGAAAAGTCAACTGTTGTAGAAATGGTCGAGCATTCGATTGAAGGCGACTCACTTCTGAATGAGTATGAATTCGACGTTGAAGACGACTTGGAAGCGTCAAAAGCGAAGGCGTTTGAGTACCAGAGAAAGAAGATTGCCTCGATGGAAGCTACACTAGCATCACAAGATATGACTGAAGATGTCTCAAAACCCAGTGAAGACGTTCTGCCTGCTACGACGATGGAATTCTGCACCACATGTATCCTTGAGCCGGTAAGTCTTGCAGAGATTGCGTTTGCAATTGACTTCTCTTCATTAGCCCCTTCGTGCGTACCATTGTGGCTATTGCAATCGCTGCGTGGCAACCTTTGATCATCATTGCTTTTGCATTGGAACTTGCATTGGCGAGAAGAACCACTGTCGCTTTTGGTGGTTTTTGTTCCTCACTTCTATTGAAGTGTACACTTGTATTGGCATCGTACAATTCCACAATGAATGCAATGGAACATACTGATTCTAATTTTAGGTCCATTCTGGCTATCAATCAGCACCAACACTTTCTGCCTGGCTCAATGCCAATAGTCTTGCGCTAGTGGCTACCCTCTTCTTCTGGGTAAGCTCCCTTATCCTGCTGTGCTAATTAATGTTCCTTCTTTATGACGACAGTGCTTTGCATTTACAGCTTACTCCTTGTTTGGATTTCACAGTAAGCAGCCCAGTTATCCAAATTTCCTCCAACATGAGAACTTCGTAGCATTCCTCATGCTCACCAACTCCACCACTCGTGAACTTGGCAAAGGACCTGAAAAGCTAGCTTATCTCCGCGGCACGCGTGAGTGCGATCTGCCTTTTAGCAATGTACGAACTCCTTTCTGGCTGCAGGAAGTTGCTTCGTTCTTGTAGGGTGTGTTGAGAAACTTGAGTGGATTTTGCTGCATTCGAGCCGGCTGTCGTCGTCCGTGGGCTCCAGAAGCTTGGAAACCTGTCGGGTAGATCGATACCATGAAGATGGGCAAGGATTGATTCTCTCTGTTTCTGTGTAGGAAAATTGAACGCAATGCGGAGAACATTTGTGACAATCTGTGGGAAAACAAGTACTATAGTTGTTGCTAAGGAGTTGATGGTCTAATATCGAATACGTTTCTTCTTCTTGGCTGGTGCCGCATTGCTGGTCTCGTCTTCGTTTGCCTTCTTCTTGCCTTTAGATTCCTTTATCCGCTGTCGGACAAAAGCCTTAGGCAATGGCATGTCGTCCTCGCCGATTGCATCCCGTTGCCGAGTGCCAATGCGAACCAATTCCACTTCAAAGTACAATGTGCTGTTGGGTGGAATTTTTTCGCCTTTGCCTTCACTTCCATAAGCTAATGCCGGTGGAATCGTCAGCAGACGCTTTCCAGACGGCCTCATGGTAGACAGGCCTTCTTCCCAGCCAGCAATAATTGCTCCTTGGCCAAATTTGACAGTGAGCATACCTACATGATGCATCAGATCTCAGCCAAATTCTAAAAGAGCCAACCTTTGCCAAAAACACTCCCGCCTTTCCCTAAAGAGCCCTTGTATCGCACGGTGAGCGTTTGACCAGGAGCTGGGAGCTGTCCTTGCCCCAAGTGGACATCGCGAATCAAAAGACCACTTGGAGTTTCAATCTCTGTGCCCAAAGAAGCGTCATATTCTGCAGCCAGCGCTTCGCGCTCTGGGAGTGGCAAAACCACGAGTTGAGGTTTTTCTTCCACGAGAAGATGCAAGTCTTTCTCAGCTTCTTCTTTGTCTCGCTGTTGCTTCTGAAGTTCACGCTTCGACTTGGCTTTCTGTTGCTTCTTTGGTTGTTCGGTTTTCTGCTGCTTCTTTGGCTGTTCGGCCTTTGCCTTCTTTGCAGGTTCTTCTGGTGCTGGTTTTTCACTCTCGTCGTTGTCGTCGTCGCTGTCGTCAAAGAGAGCCAATTTCTTCTTTTCTTTTGCTGGTTTTTCTTCTGTGCTGTGTTGGGTTGGAGGTTTGGTTTCGTTCTCTGGAGTGGCGGCGGTCTGTGCTGCTGGCACGATGCCTTTCTTTTGCTGTTTCTTCTTGCGTTTAAGCGCTGCTCGACTCAAACCTTGACCTTGTGTTTTTTCTTCAACTAGCAAGCCTTCTTCCAGTCGATCTCTGGCACTAATCATTTGATGCAGGTCGACATCCTGCGTTTTGTGCCATGGATGGTCCACGCCCCAAGTTTGATCCGGACGGCCGTATCCGCCAACGCGCACACGCATATCCGCCGCAAATCGACCAGACGTTGGACCGCCCATCGTGCGCATGCCTTTCGTGTGAGAAATCACCTCGAGATTGTCCGATTCATTCCCGCGCCGTTTGTCCTTTCCTTTCACGACCACCATCTTGGAGATTGAAACCTGCCATTGCGATTGGGCCAGTGAACACAATTATCCGGATAAAGTACAAAATCCGGATAAACATTGAGTGGAAATATCCGAAAAATACTTGTACAACAATTCAGAATCATTTTTCTAGATATATTTGTATCCTCGACTTGCACCACAAGCAGTCTATTGGAAACCTCGTATATTTCCGCTGTCATATCTAAACTTTGAATCACAAGGCGTTCTAATTTTTCTATGAAGGGAAAGAGATTTCAGCGAGATTGAACGAAAAATGTATGCAAATTGTAAATAGTTCTGTACTTGGATTTTGTATGGATTTGTGTCAATTTAATGGATTAATTGAATATGTTTGCTTGAAACCGATCTATACTGTTACAACAGGACAGACGACATGGAGATGTGCTGATTTTATCGCTGAATTGCCGTGGTTGTGACTTCGGATGGCCTGGACACGGAGTATTTGACATCTCGAAGAAAGACCGGCATACATATTCGTTTCTGGAGGGGCGGGAGCGGCGAAGGTAGTGGCAGGCGTCCTGGAGGTGGATGTGGAACGATTTCAAGGATCGTCCCAACGATCATACTTGCACTCCGTGGCGTTTTGGAGAGCTTCACAGGAGCAAGGTCGACGAATCCAACGACGTAAGAAGAGAACTTCTCGACGTAGCAGCCCAAGCATACACTTGCAGTGATAGGTTTGTCCGTGTTGCGATAGATTCCCTTGAGAGTCATACGATCTCCTTCAATCATGAGTTTCTCTGAGCAGTCCCGGCACACAAAGACACCACAGAGTCGGCAGCGCTTCTTCGTCGAGTAGTGAAACAACATGCTACAATGATGGCAAGCTAATGGTAACGACGTCATGGATCGAGTCGTGGGATGGAGAAGGCGATCCATGACGATCACATCGATGCCTTGAACAAATGACACTCGGCGACCCATTGTAAATGTACAAATGGCGGAGAAACCCATCCACCAAGAGTCGAAAAGGAGCAACAGCTTAGCAAGGCCGACTTTCTTTCTCTCATACTTCAGAGCATGTATGTAGGAGAAGGACCCGAGCGACCATCTCATCCTTCCACCAATCCAGCGGCTACAGTTCTGATCTTTGTTCGAAGAAATGCTGGGATACATGTAGAACGATCCGCCATCTTTTCTGGACATCGTATGTCTTAATTCGTGGACACTTCATACGAAGTGGACTCGCCTTCTAAATCACTTCCATTCGCGCCAGCACTGGCGGCATCGTCGTCGTCATTCGATGTCGTTGCCACTGCAGCTACACTGTACATTTGAGTTGCATGGAACCTTTCAAAGAAAGGAGCAGCTTGTTGAGTCATTTCCGGCTCCATCAAGCTCGCCAAATGAGATTGGATACAAGCAGTCATGTGCTCGCAAGCTTCGACTTGGTTTCTCTCGAGACTTTGAGGTGTAATCGCACAGCCAAAACATGTCGAAGCATCGGCCTGCAGTTCGTACATAAGAATCTCGCTTCGGGGAAGCTTGAGTTCATGCAACACTCGCATCTCATGATCGTGCATGACAAGCTTGTTGTCGTCCAAGAAAAGCTGGACAACAGAAGGAATCGGACGCCTCGACTTGGATGCGATTTGGCCTACTAGAAATGGCACCGGAGCTTCTAGGACTTCATTCAATGAAGGAGGCAGAATGGTCACAACAACTCCTGCCTAAATGGAGGATAAGATTGTTGTGAGCGCAAGAGCCATTTCGTACCCATTCATAAGGGTCTAGCAGAGCACGGAGTGCCAATATACAGGCTGTGAGTACGCCAGGGTCGTCTGACAGGAGTAAAACTTTGGTTTCGCAGCAAAGACAGCCAAGAAGAACGAGGAGATGATCCAAGCTGACTTTGGAGAAGAGTAACGGCGATGTGTACTCCAGAATGAATTGACGCTCTTCATGGCGTGGCGTCACAGTGTGAGGGCGATGGAAGGTCACGAGAGGATGGTGCGGATCGAGGCGAAAGCAACACCAACTACCCATGGGAGGGACTGCTGTTGCATGGAGCCGTCTGAGGGCATCATCAAATATTACTTGAACTGGACATATAATTGAGTTGAGGCACCTTGTTTTATGAGTCGTACCTGCTTGAGGTGCTTGAGAGGCGCACATGTCGACAACACCACGGAGAAGCTTGAAAAAGAGGCTAAAGAATGGATGGATGCTCACGAGGCAGAAGCAACGCAAAGGTCGTTGCTTAGGAATCACACAGATAGCGTACATGTTCTGGAAGCAAATGAGTTACAACTTAGAAACAGGGATATTACATGAGCACGTTGAGCACCAGACAATAAGATAACAAAAGAAATATCTGTAGGCTCGTCTTCTTCATCGTTTGATGGCTCGTATGGGGTTGACACGAAAGCATCGCCATGCGGAAAACAAAATTCCATCATAGGCTCAACATCCACCATGGACGATGACAATGGAAACATACTGATGACCTTCAGATCAGTCAGACAAGAAGCTAATTACAACATACAATACCTTTGGTTTGCGCCGTGGAGCTTTACTGGTTGTATTGGTTGGAGATGACGGAGGGGATCGAAGTATTTTCCCCAACCAGGAAGGATCTTTGGCCTTATCTAACTCAGAGTGTCCATGGTGAGCAGTTGAATCTTCATCATAGCCGAATAAAATGCCGTGATGAAAGAGTTCGGTATCAACCGTTGATGTAGTGGCCTGAAGAACATGGGGGAAATTGTTGTTTGCCCGGAACACACTGTGCAATGGAAAGTTCAGGACATTGACATAAGCACCTCACCTTTGACAAGCTTTATCAATTTCATACCTTGTTGGCAATGCCTTGCGCTCGACGGCAATTTGTTGTTTTTTATCAGGCGTTTTTGGATCGACGTGTGGATGAGTTGGAGGTGGAGTTGACTTGTGGTGCTTGGGGCTCAACAGCTGCATGAGTGGTGATTTTTTCGTGTATGCGAGTTCTTCCTCAAGAAGTCTGAATTTCTCGATCAGCGATTTATGACGAGCGCGCAAGACATCAAGCTCGCGCTCAAGGACTAAGCATCTCGAGCATTCTGTCGATTCTGGAGCATCAGGATCCGTTTCTGCTGCTTCGAGTCGCGCTTCTATGTCCTAAAAGCCACATAAACGTCAGAGAGAGCAGTGCCTGCGTCGTACCTCAAGTCGCTTTGCAAGGCTTCGGCTTAATTGGACTTCTTTTAGGTAGTTCTTGCGCCATGTATCCTGTTCATCTGCTAGAGCATTCTCCATCACGGCGGACGTTTGAGCTTGGATCCATCGTACAGTTGATATCCGGAAAATATTGTTGAAGTGGGAACACTGGATACTATCGTATCCGGATAAAGTAGGACATCCGGATAAAAAGCGCGCGAAAGTCCACTTTTGAATTTGCGTTGCAGAACGCAATTAGGAAGCAAAGAGTTGACCGAGTTCACGGAGCCCTTGAGCTCAAGGCCTGTAGTATTACATGTTCTCGTAATTGAAGGTTATCCAGATCTTTGAGTGTATCTACATCTCACATTATGCATCGGTCGACTTCAGGACAGAATAGAAGATGGATGGCTCGTTCGATGGAGCTTTTGACTCCACAAGGCGTGCGACGTGAATTAACTTGTGCTCATTCCAATGGTTTGCTTGCAACAATACAGATATCGGAAGTTTGGTCGTCGAGTCAAAAGCCACAGGCACCGACATACCAGGAATGCCAACCATATTGCCGAGGATAATAAAGCGCATCAACGCAGTCGTGAGAGAGAGCTCTGACAATCCAGCACTGAAGACGTCAGGCTCCAAGCGTGGTGCAAGAGTAGCTGTGGTCGGGGTAAGGAAAATATCGACTTGGCCAAATATTTCCTCGGTCACTCGCATTGCAAAAGCGCGAACTTTCTGAGCAGCCAAGAAATCGGCCGATTCGATAGTATATTTGCCAAGAGCCAAAGCAATTTGGGTATCAGGGCTGAACAAATGGAGCGGATGTTCTTCCAAATGCTGCGATATTTCAGTCAAGATCGTTATGGAATGGGCCAAGTGGATCGCACGTAAATGAGGGATTGCCACTTCGACAATCTCAGCACCCAACTCTTTCAGGTACTCCACAGTATTTTGGTAGGCGTCAACAACCTTAGGATCCGAACCTTCAACGTACGCGGGGAACACGCCAACACGGAGCTTGCCCAAATCTTTCGAAGGAGGTAGCACGAATGGAGGAGGCTGAACTAAGCTTTGCTTGAGGTCTGGGTCACCGCCACTCATGATTGCATAAGTCAACGCTGCATCTTGCACTGTGGCAGCCAGCGGGCCAACGTGGGCAACACTTGGCCCTGCTTGGAAATGGAATGGAATGCGCATATACGTAGCTTTGATCCCAACAATGCCACACAAACCAGCTGGAATACGAATTGATCCGCCACCATCACATCCAATGGCGACTGGTACAAGTCCAGCAGCTACGGCCGCTGCAGAGCCACTAGAAGATCCACCAGTCATGTGTTGATCATTGTATGGATTTCGTGGTGTTCCCGTAGTGATATTGATGCCAAAAGTGCCGATACCAATTTCGTGCATGTTCGTCTTGCCGACGATGATTGCACCAGCTTTGCGAAGACGAGCAACCGGGCCAGCGTCCAACATTGAAGGTACTTTGCCTCCGAGAAAGTTGGTTCCGTAGGATGTTGTGTATCCGATCACATCAAGCTATTCTCTGAGGTGAGCGACATCCACTCAGATTGTAATTACCTCGTCCTTGACACCAATAGGAACACCATCCAAAGGGTCAACTGTCATTCCACGAGCATAGCGATCCGACGAGGCTTGAGCTTCTCGCAAGGCATTCTCCCGGTTCACCTTGACAAAGGCTAATAGTGGTGGCGTCCGCGTATTTGAGGCTTCAATAGCATCCAGAACTGCCGTGATGACTTGAAGAGGTGTGGTTGTTCCAGCTCGGTAAGCGCGAGTAAAGTCTTGGATGG
The DNA here is from genome assembly GCA_021527685.1 of Aphanomyces euteiches. Lineage (NCBI taxonomy): Eukaryota > Oomycota > Saprolegniomycetes > Saprolegniales > Verrucalvaceae > Aphanomyces > Aphanomyces euteiches. The sequence continues at coordinate 73,176 of JAJGMV010000289.1, read as the reverse complement.
TCCACCGGTGGAAAGCATTCTCATCTTGCTGGGAACGCACATTAGAGTCTGCCAACTGCTGAACACTGAAGGTTGATGCAAGGTGTGTGTGCTCTTTTGTTGTTTCAATCGATGGTGTTCGTAGTGGAACATAGATAGGCATGATGTCGTTCAGTGTTGCCGAGAAGTCGCGAACGTGTTGGAACTGGTTGTCCTTCTTGATTTTCTTGAGGACCGCTTTCCCCAACCCAGGGAATCGAGTAAATTGGGCAAAGAGCGATAAAGCAGTGCCAGTGAGGCGAGGCGCTTGAATAGGCACCAAGTCCATGACGACTGGGGACGCTGTTGACACATGAGTCGCTTCCATATCGGCAGGTCAGTTGCTGAAAGAGAAATGAATATTTGCGGCCACAGAAGAAAATGATCATCATCTCGAAACGCTTCCTTCCCTCCCTTCGAACTTTCAACCATCGTATCGTCCACAACTCCAGTTCAACGATAAGTTCGGTTTGATTGAGGAACAAAATCAAGACAATCCATCGACATGGGGCTGTCGGAATGCACTGTCCATAGTCCAAGCGAGGCAGGACTTCGTGTCCCTTCATGCTTCATCCCACCGAGAAGACGTCCAGAGAATCCATTGTAGACCGCTTACGCTTTAGGCGTAGTCTCCTTCCGACTCAAGAATGATAAACTGAAGGTATGAATACTGTAATTGCATGTACATGTTCTACTTCCGTGAGGAAATTGATACATCGTCAAATTCTGAAAAAACTTAATAAAGAGATGGAAATTTTCCACCTCATTTTGGCAAATCCCCCTTAAAAGTTCATTTTTGTTACATTTTTACCCTCGCTTCCCAAAAATCGACTGCGATTTAAAGAGATCTTAACTACTACAAACCAAACAATTTAAATTTGCCAAAGTTAAGGGCGTCATCGCGGGAATTTAACGGCCATACCCCTAACTGTCGGAAATGATAGGCATGAATGGATCAAAAATGAATTTTAGGGGGAAATAGCCAAAATCGGGGGGAATACTCGGAGTACAGGAGCACAGTAACTACAATTACCACACGATAATTATTACTACTTCGAAGTACATTTGTATAAACAAAGGTTGCTTCGAAGTAATTGTTAATGTGGAGTGTAAATATTCATCCACCATAAAATTGAGTCAAATGAATACCATCAAAACAATTTCAAGCGCACTACAAATATTTCAGTCTTCTGTTTTGATCCAAATTGTTTGAAACAATTTTCTCCGAGAATTGTGGCTCGCTGTGTAAAAATCGAAAGCACACTTTTTCCGCAATAACTAAAATATTATCTCCGGATCACAAATATTTTATATAAGATTTTTGGTCATAAAATACTTATGATTTCTTTCATTGGTCATAAATACTTAAGTTATGATTGGCTTGAAATATTTTATTAGATTTCATTGGTCATAAAAAGGATATCTGTAATCGAATTAGAAAAAATAGTTTTTGCGGGTCGATGTAAAGTTGTTTGACAGTGACCTGTGAACACAGTGATGTGGAACAGAGGAAGTACTTGATTTGGATTCTTGATTTTCTAAATGCACGATAGTGTTGCTGGCAAAAAGCTGAAGCTATTTCAGTGAAATGAAGATAAATACACAAATCTGCGTAAATTGATGAATTACACATGGAAATCAATGAAAATAATCGACGAAATTTTTCGTTTGACAACATCCAATTAGTTCTGCTATATGCGCTGAGGAGAAGGAAATGAACAGCACAATGACTATTTCAAAATACCTTGTCAAAATATCGAAATATTTTTATTAAAGATTACACAGGGCGCGACGTTGAATAACAGCGTGAATGAGCTTTTTGATTAGCCACAAAATTGTACTTATATGGCCAATCATATCGAGCTGACCAAACCCAGCTACCTCGTGGTAACAGCGCGCAAATTCTCAGCCACGGTAGGTCTAGACCATTGAGTCTTGGTAGCATTTATCCGAGGTTATCAATTTTCGAAGTTGTCAAATTCAAAGAATGGTAAATTGTGCCACGAAAAATTTATCCAATAAAATTTCGTAATCACAAATAAAGTTCTATGATTGGTCAATTAAAATTTAATTATGCCACGCTGTTATTCAACGTCGCTCCCTGTATTATAAAATTCACGCTTCTCACTCACACAACATATGCTACAAAGAAATTTTGAATTAAAATAAAACGTAATTTTATATATACAAAATCAAGTCTAATGGGGACAGACAACACCCGGACAAACTCCATGCAAAATCTTCACCCTAACGCAGTGGAGACTGCGAACATGGAAGTAACGTGTGGAAAAACACGAGTTTCAACCGGCCAGAATAACTAGCAGCCTGCAGGCGCAAACAAAAATGAAATGCTGTTGTTAGTTCGTGCACAGAATATAATTCAATATTTTAGAAAAGATTTATGAAATGATTTAGGGCGGGTCTGGATGCTACCAAAAATGGCATAAAAAGGCCGAAAAATGCCATAATTCGAAAGATGCCATAATTTTTAATTTTGACTGTCTGGATACCACCTTTTCAAAGAAATTTTTGTCACAATTTTCTGGAGTTTTGGCCAAAATATGCCATATCAAATTTATTTATGACATATTTTCGTCATGAACGCACTGGTCAAGTCAAGCTTGAGATTCAGCTTGTCATCTCTACAAAATACACGCACACACTATATATTAACACTGTTGCATGTTCTAACACTCTGAGAAGCGGTACTGATCGACCCTTGCTCATCTCTGGCTCCTTTTAAAGTTTCCGGTAGGAAGTGACTGACACAGCAGTATGACAACAATCGTAATGTTGGAGTCCAGAAGTTGTGGCATCCAGACAAAAAACAAATTCTCCAACTATTCCATTTAAATTGTGAGTTTGGAACTTTGGGAAATTTTTGCAAAATGTCATTTCACTTTTATGGAATATAAAAATTGATGGGCATCCAGACCAGCCCTTAGATTAAATATACTACAAATGAAACTACCAATAAAACAGACAAATTATTATTCAGTGTACCGTAAAGTTAACAGAATATGTACCGTAAAGTGGACCGTACAATTTACTGATAATTTTACCGTAAAGGCCACAGACAACATCCTGACAAATCCCACCCAAAATCTCTACCCTAACGCAGTGGAGACTGCGAATATCTTCTCTATTTGCCAGATGTGATATGAATATGCACGGCAAAAAGCGGAATATATTAGGGAGAAAATAGGGGGAATCAAATTATAATAATCGGTTGCTTTTGCGTGTCAACTTTGCTTATCGAAGAAACATTTTTTTGCTTTTCGAAGAGGTCGAAAACAAAAAGGAAAAGCAAATTTTCTAATATTCCCCTATTCTATTCCCCCTAATTTGCTTTTCCTTTTTGTTTTCGACATTGCAGTGAAATGAAGATGAAAACGCAAAAGTGTGTAAATTAATGAAATACAAACGAAAATTAATGAAAATGGACGAAATTTTTTGTTTGCAATTTGGTCCAGTTAGCCGACAACTTCAAATTAGTCCTGTCATTTTTGAATAAAAATTGTGCTCCTCATTCATCTATTATATTGTCAGTTCGATTCGAAATTGGAGTGGGGGAGCGAATCGAATAGATCGGAGAAATCGCTCGCGAAATCGACCGACCAATCACTGATCGTAAACTCAGATTAACTTGGCCAATCAAACGAGTCGTACGATTCCATTCGAAAGCTGCTACATTCTTCATCCACCAGCGATGCAACGCACCCCGTCACCACGCCGGTATATCACGCGTTCATCCCCGATTGAGGAGCAGCCGCATGCTCCTGAGGTATCTCGGGCCGGTCCCATTCAAATGAGAGCGGAGATATTCGTGAAAGACACTGTCTGCTCCCGCGATCACAGTGGAAAGCATTTGCAGCCGCAAATTTTTGAGGGTGCATCATGGAATGATATCAAGCATCAAATCTTCACATTCTGCTCGAGACACATGAGCCACAAAGCTACGTATACAGACGAGCCAAGAGTTTGGACCATTAACTTCGACTTTGTATGAACATACAAATATCAAGTATAATGATGGGTCGGTCGATTGTCGGGCAATTTTCCCAATCGACTATTGAGTCCAATTTTACCCCAAAAGGACAATATGTGCGGAGGAGAAAAAAACGAACATCACAATCGACTACTTCCTCTGTTCCACATTACTATATACAAATGACTTCAAACCGACCCCAAAAATTCATTTCTTCACCAAATTTGGCGTGGAATATCATTTTTTAAAGAGCATTAAAAACTGCAGGAAGTAACCATTGGCTGCCAGACTGCCAAACTGAGTTTTCGCGCTCAAAATCGACTTTGAATTTCCACCACCCGAATATTATTACGTACCATACTCAAAATAAACTATTTTTGAATTTGCCGCCATGCAACGCACTAGCCGAGAGCTAGAAAGCCAAACGAAGGTGGAGGTAGTTCAACGCCTACAAAACTTCATAAAGAGGGGAAAGTTAACCCATGGTGCGTACAGCCAAGTTGCCACCCAGCTAGGCATTCATCGCCACACAGTCTCGACCGTATGGCGTGCGTTCTGTGAACAAGGAACAACATCGCCGAACAAAGCAGGCCAGGTCGGTTGCAAGCACTTGTCTAGGATTAATGACCAATGAAATTCTTGTATTTCTGTATGAGCCAATTAGATTTCATTTGTACACACTAATGTGGAAAAAGTGCGTTTTTGATTTGTATAGAGTTATGTGGAACAGAGGAAGTATTTCAAGTAAGTCGAACTAATTTGTCAACATATCGCAATATTTTCAAAATATCGCAATATTTTTATAAACAAATATTATAAATTTCACGCCTCTGACTTACACTACATATTCTACAAAGAAATTTCGAAATAAAATTAAACGTAATTTTATATATACAAAGATCAAGTCTAATGGGGACAGACAACACCCGGACAAACTCCATCCAAAATCTTCACCCCAACGCAGTGGAGACTGCGAACATCCGAGAAAGCAACCAACCAAAAATTGCGAAAGATACACCGCAAGCAGAAGTTTTCTCAACTATGTCGTCTTTGCTGAAGTTGCAATCAAAAACTTGAAGTATATGTCAAGAAATCAACAAGATCTTCGAAGTTATCGGTGATATTCACGAGATGACTTCTTGGAGGTACGATAATGTCAACGTAGTGACTCTAAAGTGTATTAAGGGCTTCATCCTGCAGTCAGGGATATTATGTGCATTCGGGACTCAAAACTGAATAAAAGATCGATGGCTTCTTGGTGGGCGCATGGGATTCCAAGATGCGGGCCACGTGGAATAACTTGTGCTCGTTCCAATGACGAGCTTGCAATTGCACTGAGATGGGAAGATTGGTCGTCGAATCAAAGGCCACAGGCACCGACATACCAGGAATGCCAACCATATTGCCGAGGATTATAAACCGCATCAAACCAGTCGTGAGGGAGAGCTCGGACAAACCAGCTCTTAAGACGTCAGGCTCCAAGCGTGGTGCAAGTGTTGCTGTGGTTGGGGTGAGAAATATGTCCACGTGGTCAAAGATATCCTCGGTGGCTTTCATAGCGAATGCGCGGACTTTCTGAGCTCCCAAGAAGTCAGTTGAATCCATCGTCAACTTGCCAATGGCCATGGTTACTTGTGTGTCAGGGCTGAACAAAGGCAGCGAGGAATCTTCAAAATGCTGGGCAAACTCGCTCAAAATTGTAATCGAATGGCTCAAGTGGATGGCTTGCAAATTCGGTATTCCCACCTCGACGATTTCTGCCCCCAGGTCCTTCAGATAGTTGACGGTGCATTGGTAAGCAGCTCGAACTGCTGGGTCTGAACCTTCAGCGTAGGCCGAATACACTCCAACACGGAGCTTTCCCAGAACTTTTGAAGGAGGCAACAGAAAAGGAGGAGGCTGGACCAAGCTGTCCGTCAAGCCAGGGTCACCACCACTCATGATTGCATAAGCCAATGCCGCGTCTTGGACGGTCGCAGCCAACGGACCCACATTTGCTACGCTGGGAGCGGCTTGGAAGTGATATGGAATACGCATGAATGTGGCTTTCAGGCCAACAACACCACACAGCCCAGACGGAATGCGGATGGATCCACCGCCATCGCAACCAATAGCGAGAGGCACAAGCCCAGCAGCTACAGCCGCTGCTGAACCACTGGAGGAGCCGCCCGTCATGTGCTGATCGTTGTATGGATTTCGTGGCGTGCCAGTTACAACGTTGATGCCAAAGGTGCCGATGCCAATTTCGTGCATGTTGGTTTTGCCAACGATGACCGCACCAGCTTTGCGAAGACGAGCAATGGGCCCAGCATCTGCCGTCGCAATTTTGTCGCCTCCAAGAAAGTTGGTTCCACAAGACGTTGTGTATCCGATCACATCGAGCTGTGAAAAAAGTCAGCATCCAGTCACGAGTTCGAGACATACCTCATCTTTGACGCCAACGGGAACTCCATCCAGCGGCCCAAGAACTGTCCCTTTGGCATAGCGATACATGGAGGCCTTTGCTTGCTGCAAAGCATCGTCTCGATTGACTTTGATGAACGCCAACAGTGGTGGCGATCTGGTATTCGACGCTTCAATAGCATCCAGAACTGCCGTGATGACTTGAAGAGGAGTGGTCGTTCCAGCTCGGTAAGCGCGTGTGAAATCTTGTATCGTCCATCGATGGAAGGCATGCTCATCTCGCAGGGAAAGCACGTCAGAATCCGCCAACTGTTGAAGGCTAAAGTCCGATCCAAGATGCATGTGCTCTTTGATTGTTTCACGTGATGGCGGCCGCAATGGAAAGTAAATGGGCATCAGATCATGCAAAGTCGCCGAGAAGTCACGAACATGTTGGAACTGGTTGTTCTTCTTGATATTCTTGAGGATTGCTTTCCCGACTCCTGGCAATCTTGTCAGTTGAGCAAAAAGCGTCAGGCTAGTGCCCGTGAGGCGCGGTGCTTGAATCGGTACCAAGTCCATGACAACTGGAGCGGCCGGTTGAATTTTAGTCGTGCTCATCTTGCCAACTGCGCGGCTCAATGCAAAATGAATTGATCACCAAACTTTGGCTGTTCGACCGCTCCCTTCGACCCATATTACGGGTCGACAGCCAACTCGAAGGTACACTCCAATCATTTCCGAAAAAAGTTCAACCTCAACACATGTCGTTGAAAAGTCCATCTCGTAATGCAATTGCACTTTGCATTTGTGCACTCGACAGCTCCAAAAACTCTCGAGATCAAGGGCCGTCATGTGAAATCCACTGCAAGATATTGAATGATGCACTCCAAGTTTTTCTCAAGTAAGGTATGCCTTCATGTGAGAGCGATATGGGCGACCTGTTTGCTCTTTCCAGTACTGTATTTGGTCCGTGCAATGCATTGGACTTTGAATTTGTAATGACCAAGGAGGAAGACAGGCCACGATCGCTCAACAGATTTAAATCTCAAAGTTTGACTCATCAGACGGCGAGTTTCTAGACACAGGTCGCCTGCAATTACAACACGTCTTGCACGACAAGGTACAGTACATTTAAGATGCAATGTTGCAGTCATTGATTCAGTAGGTAGGCCAGAGAAGTATGGATTTGAGAATTGTGGCCACGAACAAACGGAGACGAGAACTGTATGAAATGCAGTACTACTCTGGTCCACATTATTTGTCACATAGTTTTTCCATTGGCAAAATTTCTTTGATTTCTGGGTATTTCGGGCTCCTGATTGGTTTATTAAGAAGTAATAACCGTGCTCTTTGATTGGACTATCTGCAAGTCCTCTGAATCAAATGCAATTGAGAGAAACAACTCCTCAACCACAGACTACTCTACTGTAATCACGAAAAATGTTCCGCTGTGCAATCGTAGACGACTATGGCGTCCCCTACACAAGACAATCATATAAACTACCTTTGTGTAGTGCCAATCAAGCACTCATATACCGCCGAGACCTCGATGGGACTTCGAGACGTGCTGTTGAGTCTCGTTCCTCCCGAAATGCATCAACGTCACTCATACATTAGTCGAGATTAAATTAAATGTTGTACTTTTTGCCAAAAAGTTGAAGCAAAATGTATACTTAATTAAACTATTGCCAATACTTTAGGGTTCGTCTGGCAACATTTGGAGGCAAAATGTCATTTGGAGGACGAAGTTGTTGGAGAATTTGTGAAAACGTCAAAACAGGCATTTCACCAATTTTGGCCGAGTTGAAGTCTTGTGTTGCCAGACGGGGCAAAAAGACGGACCTCAACCAACTAACTAAATAATAGACATATTTGTTTCCTCGCAAGAGCTTTGACATCCAGGCCTCCCCTTGAGCTCCGACACGTGAAACGACTCCTTCACGACGTGGTTCACTGTCCACCGCGAATCAAGATTGTCAAAATCTTTTTTTTTCCCGCGTAAATTGACACAGTGAGTTGGAGTTACGATTTCAAAATGGACCTCTCGACCTACATTTTTGTTTTGGCATTTTTTACTCGAAATGGTGAAACCTTTTCAAATTATCAACTTTTGCCAGACATGGAAACCAATTTTTTCGAAATGGCAAATTGTCAAAAAATGGGGAAATCTCTTCCAAAATGGAAAAAAGTCGTCCAAAATGACAAATTTCAGCGGTTACCAGACGAACCCTTAGTTAATATAAAATTATACAGGTCAATCTGAAGTTACGACTTCCACGCCGTCAACTTCCTATGGCTGCACCGCCAAAAATTTTGGGTGAATTTGTGATTCAAATTGCACTGGAAAGAGCAGAGTTTCAGCATTCATAATTTACATAAAACAACTCTGTTTGAATAATTGATTGCCAATAAAATCTAAAAATGAATTCGAGTTTGCTAATGCTAAAGGGTATGTTATAATTTATCAAAGGATTTGAAATTATATAAGCAATATGTTTTGGCAGGTATTATAGTTTAAATTATGGTTATTTGACACATATTTGTTTATCCGGCATCCGTATAATATTGCATATAAATACATACAGGTTATGTTCCTCGTTGCTCACGATACCATGCTCACTCATGATCCTTTTCGCCCGACAACGAGACCTTTGTGCTTGACCAAGTTTTATAATCGTCAAAAGTAGTTATTAGCTCATAACTACAGCTGTAGTCGCAGCTTTAATCTCGATATAATTGAAGGGGACATTTAGGGCCAGTTCCAAGTAAACAAAAAATCAGACGCAGCCAATCAAAATCGCTCCCGTCTGATAGAATTTCCACTTTTGTTTTATCAGGTCAGGGACCTCATAATCGTCTGATAGTGCAACGTGCGACATTCTGCACACATAATTAGTTGAAAAGGTCTCTTCTTTCAACCAATATTTCCTGTTGGCCTTCCGCAATCAGCAATGAACACGTCAATTGCGCTTACAGGAACTAAGATTGCTGTAGCTACTGCTTCGACCACGGATCGTCGGAGCTTCCATGTCTAGCTTGGCTTGCACGATCAGGACTTGCTGCTGCAGTTCCGTTTTGGTCGGAGCTTTGGCTCCTCCTCTTCGACTGCCATCCATCTCCACCACAATGATTTAAAATGAAAAATATGCAGCCAATAACCAAGCGAGAAGCTATTGACCAATTAGATTACAGTTCTATATTGGACCTCGTATCAGAGAAAATAGACTTGGTACTGATTTGGCGTCAAATTTCACTTTTACTTGGAACTGGCCCTTACAGCGTTACCGTGAATGACCTTTGACGAGAGCATCAGTAATACGACTGGAATCGTTCTCACGTATTCGATCTAGATCTTGAAAGGTCAAAGCTTTTCCCATCAGATCAACTTCAGGCATTTGAACAGATACCAATTGTAGCTTAGACAAACGACAGCGAGAAAGTTGCAACAAGAACTGTGCAGAACTGGTTCCCCTCGCAATCATCAATGGAATAATCCTAGAAGAAAAGTAAAGTGAAGGCAAAACATCCACCATTCCGACGATGTTTTCAAATGAAATGTTCCAGACTTTAATATGGTGGATCAGATCCAAGTCCATATGACTGACAACTGTACCTGAGACGTCATGGTGAGCCAACCGATTCACACCACTGATGTTGACAACATAGGCAAATTACTTCACACCACAGAGGACTTTGACAAAGGTCTACTTCGAAAGTGACGACTCTTGGGGTGGCCTTCAAAAGTAAATGCATCCTCGGATGTCAGCATCCAACATGACTTGGAAACAAACGATCGTTGTACAAAGTGGGATGCACAATTTGCGCGGGAAACCAGCTAGACCAGTTCAACTTCACGGTGTCAAAGAGAATCCTCTATCTTTTGAGGGTTTGTCTGATATCATAGTCCACATTCCCGTACCAAGTAAATAAAACCTGTAGTAAGAAATAACCTTCAGAACTTCCTGCGAACACGAGCTCGAGACTGAAGTGAAGGATTAGGTGACGCATGACAAGGGCACTACGACGGACATTTGCAATTTGCCAGTCAAGATGGATGACCTATCAGAATATGAGCGACAGCGACTACGAACTCGAGAGCATACGGGACGTTGGAGGGAAAAGCAGCAGGTAAGCGCAACAAGTCTTTTGATCCATCATGGCGTAGGGGAATTTTGAGGCATTGCAGGCTAGAGTCCAGCAACTGGAGACAATTGCACGACGCATGAGAGAACAGCACACGCCATCTTACCTGCAGCTTATCGCCCGCACTGAAGCTCTCATGCCACAGAATGAATGGTTCCGTATGCAGTTGCTCATGCAGCAAACTCTAAATGCCAATCTGCTCGCCCATCTTGTAAGTATACTTGAGCTTCATTGATAGCTTTGACTTCCTTGTAGCGCGCATTAGATCCCATGGGCTTTGACTCTCGTCTGTACGATATGCCCTTTGTGTTTTCTCATTTGTGGCGGAATATTGCCGAAGTTGAGGGGATTGATTTAAGTCTCGCCCCGGACTCGATGGAGTTGTTTGGATGGACACTTCGAGCTAGCAAACTGCTCAAACCTAGATACGTATGACGAATGCTGTGTAACTTGTCGCTGTACTTGAACAGGTCCTCTTCGACGTGCGGAAACACATTGAGCTCCATCAAGCTCAGTTTTCCATTGGATTTTCATGGCATGCGCTAATGGACACATCAACATTTCTTTCGCTTTCAGAATCATTTCGAAACCATCACGTCGTCCATACTATCAATGGCGATCTTGCAGTCATTTATTTCGAAATCTTCGATGGCACGAGTTCTCGACAGTCCTATTTGCTTGTTTACCGCCATGGGAATGTCATCTATCATGTTGGACTGAGTGCTGACCTTGTATCTTCGTATGCTGTATTAGCGTACGTAGCTCCTCCGATTGAAGTCTCACTCTGTGGAGCAGAGTTCGACACATGGATGATCCTCAAGGCGGGTATTTCCACATTGCGACTGGCCAGCAACGTCTTACCTCGGCGTCTCCGGACGAAGAAGCTACCCGTAAAGCTCAAATGCACCTCCTCATGCAACGACGATGGGAGCAACACATGGACTTGACGCTAGAGCCTCTTGCGCCTGTCTTGAGATGATGGAATTTCAGAAATGGCGCCAAAGCGTTTTGCGGTCAAATCGGAAAACATCCTTGTTTAAGTATAGTATACTTAAATCAATATTAATTTGAATTTTTCATTTCGAGTTGGGGGGGGGTTGGTGGGAATGTGCCACTTTGATGAGAAAAAGCGCGAAAGTTCTCATTTTCGAACTTTCTTGGGAAGATCCACAACCCATGGAGAATTGGACGGTTGACGAAGGTAGGTCAATATGGCAGCGTTGAAGAAGGTTGTGGTTCCGACAACAGTTTTGCCGTAGCCTTCGTGAATGTGCCCAAAGATATGCACTTTAGGACGAATGCGGGTGAGAATTTGTTTGAGCAAGTCTTCGTCACCGACATGAGATCCGTTGTGCATGACTTTGTCAAGTATTCCAAGAGGCGGTCCGTGTGTGACTAGAATGTCTGTATCAGCTGGAACAGTTTTCCACAATGCCGCAGCTGCCTCGCCTCGTGGGACGTTGAATGCCCTAAAAGTTGTTAGCTCGAAATGCAAACATCGAGCATACATGTCCCTTCCGGCAATCGGCATTGTATAAGGAGATCCAAAGATTTTGATGCCATCAACTTCAGTGCTTGTATGCTCAAGGTACTCACAGTTGGTGAGGAGCTTCTTTGCCTGTGCAGGATCTTGAAAAGAAGTGTGCCATGTTTTCCAATAGTTTGGATATTCCTTTTCATCAAAAGCAAGCTCGTGGTTGCCTGCGATGACGATCTTGCATCGATATGGTAGTGTTCCAAGCCAATCGTTAAAGCTAGCGTGAAGATGTGTGAGATGGTCGTACAAGCATCCTTGGGTACCTTTGTATCTCGTCAAGTGTACCTCGTCGAGAAAAGTCGCCAGCATGAATAAGTACATCTCCGGGTGGAAGCGCGAGTTGTGCATGCTTGCCATGTGTATCGGAAATGCATACGAATCGGACCGTGTCTGGAGCTTGTGGTCCAATCTGTGGCTTTGGCGAGAGCATTCCAGACGCTTGAAGAAGTCGGCCGATGATGTAATATCCTCCAAATCCAAACAACAGGATGGCCAGCGGGGTGCTAATGAACGACAGCATGTAGCTCAGGAGAATCAGGATGGTCAAAATGATCGAGAAAACAACGAGAAACGCATGCTGAGGGCTCATAGTCCCTTGCGAGTCAACCCAGTGGACCACGTGGTCAAGCCATCCGCTCATGGTTATCAAGTGCACTTCACAATATGTTGGAGGTTCTGGTTGAATTGCCTCTCTAAAGTACATTGGTGGTGTTCGACCCACATCAGCAGCTCTGCCGAGCCGAAAAAGTACTTGATTAAGTTAATTAAACCTGTTCATTTCAATGAGTCGCGGACAAATCGATCGAAAAATGGGCCAACGTCAAGTGCGCCACATGCTCCGCACTGTGGAGAGCACTTCGGGTAGAATAGGCAGTCAACCGTTTCGTGGTTGTTTTGCTCGCTTCCGAGCTTCACTTTTCCTCGCCCTTTGCATCCCAGCGTTAATATTTCTCACAGTCGTGCTCCATGGTCGTCCAGTGTACAAGTACTTTTTTAAGGAAATCAGGAGGTTTGAAACGACCGCACGACGACAGTTTTTTTGACATACTGCAGTCTACAGGGCTTCCCTCTGTGCGTACGCTCCCTTTATTCACATAACAATGCATCAACTACATGGAGTATTTTAGCAAAAAGCTGAGATAATCTGCCGTTGCTGTATTGATCCAGGGCGTGGCTGCGTTGCCAGTCTGGTCAAGCTAGTGTCTGTCAATGAGTATTTTATATGGATTTCTGGTTCAACTTGGTTTTTGTATTGAACCTCGCCTCGCCTCTCTGAACTCCTCCATATATTTTGAAATGGCCCGCGGCGGTATACAAATTCCAAATGTTTCTTTTTTATTGCGTGCCGGATAACAGGCCAAGAAAAGCCGACGGGTATCCGGATAAACAGTATACAAAACGCAAGTCACTCGCGACACTCCGATCGTTATCCGGATGGCTTTTTGGGTTACTTATCAAGAAACCCCATTTGGAGTTATCTCATAGAGAGCCGAAGGTAGAGAAGGGGAGAGAACTTGGCTCGATCGACATCTCCACAGAACCAGGTACGCGTATGGATGTCAATGTGTTTGGTTGTTAGATGCTTGAGAAGCGATGTATTCTGTTTTGAGCGCGTATTGAGTGGACGGAAGCACTGACCGTGGCTGTGTCTAGTGTCAAAACCAACCGGCGCAAGAAGCCTTATGTCTATGGATAAGACGTTTGTTGAAGAAGATTTCTTGATGAGTGGCATGGGGGGAGCGAATGCGAACAATCCCAACATGTTTGGTGCGGCTTTTACGATGCAACCAACACCCGGCGTTGGAATGGGTGGAATGAACATGCCCATGAATATGGGGTCCATGCAAAGTATGATGTACATGGGCGTTCCACAGATGACTCCAGCGTTGTTTAATCCGTCAGCAGCCAGTTCCGTCGATGATTTGTCCTCGGGAGCAATTGAATTCCCACCGGAACTTGGCGGACCGGAACCGAAAACGACTGCGCCAAATGCAGGACCCACCAATCCGTCCATGGGCATGGACCCATCGTTGATGCAGATGAACCCAATGATGGGCATGAATCCGCACATGTATATGAACCCAGCGATGCCACAAATGCAGTATAATCCGATGTTTGGTGGATTCCAACCCCAGAATTTGAATATGATGCAGCAGCACATGCTCCAGCAGCAACAACAACAATATTTACAGCTCATGCAAGCCAACATGATCCCCATGAACGGCGTGAACCCAGGCATGATGCCAACTGCGAACGTCGCCTCCGTCGCAACGACCCCTTCGCAACCAAATTCCACACCATCTTCGGCTCCGTCACCTGCAAACAATGGTAGTTGGCGCTCCACAGCTGATGATCCCCAGCGAAAAGATGTCATTAGTCGCATCATTCGCTTCTTGCAAATGCAGAAACCCAACGCTCCACCCGACTGGATACGACGACTGCCACAAATGGCGCGCAAATTGGAAGAAGCTTTGTACCGAAAAGCATCGTCCAAGGCAGAATATAACGATATGAATACGCTGCAGCAACGTCTTCATGTTGTCGCGCAGGAGTTCAAGAACAAGGACTGGCGCTCTGCCGCTGACGATGTGATTCGACAAGATTTGATCCATCGCATTGTGCTCCTCCTTCAAGCGCAAAATCCCAATGCAACGCCAGACTGGATAAACCGTTTGCCTCACATGGCCAAGAAATTGGAAGAAATGCTTTACCAGAAGGCAACTTCCAAGGCCGAATACACAGATAACTCTCGGCTCAAGGAGCGACTTCAGATTGTGGCGACGGAAATACACAAGAACAACCAAAAGAAGACGAACCCACAACCTCCAACTGCTCCACCTGCAGCGGCAACCAAGCAAGAGAAGCTTGAAGCGCTTCCTATGCCTGCAGAACTCAGCAACCCATTCCTCGAGAAAGCCAAGATCATCGCGTCCTTCTTAACCCCCCGAACCATCTCGGACTACAACCAAAAGGTCCAGACAATGATTCAAAACATTGGCCAACACCGTGTCGTCCTCATGCGGCAGCAACAACGACTCATGCAACTCCGCCATGCCTGCGATTGCAAACTCGACAAGTGCAGTCAACCTCTTTGCGCTGAAATGAAACCTCTTTGGGGCCACATCCAAACGTGTCGGCAGAGTGAAATTTGTTCGACGCCACATTGTGTCAGCTCCAAGTACGTCCTTGCTCACTACCAACAATGCATGAAAAGTACATGCGTTGTTTGTTCGTCCCTGAATCAACCACCTGGTTTGGCAGCGACGACCGCGATGAACCAGCCATCTCCTGCTATGATGACCATGCCGCAGCAACCCATGCAAAGTGCCGTCCCACTCCAAATGCCAACAGAACTCAAGCAGGAGGCAACTCCTGCCTCGTTTGTCGACAAAGCCAAGTCGATCTCAAGCACTTTGCCTGAAAATGTCATTCGAGATTATCACCAAAAGGTCGATTTCATGATGGCCGACGCAAGCCGAGAGCATCACCAATCTATTCTCCAGCGACAGCAGCAACGATTGCTTCAACTTCGACATGCCAGCGAATGCAAACTTGACAAGTGCGTTCAGCCCACATGCGCGGAAATGAAACATTTGTGGGGCCACATGCAGATGTGCAAACAAGCCGAGACCTGCAGTGCCCCACACTGTGTCAGCTCAAAATATGTACTGGCGCATTTCCAGCATTGCAATAAACCTTCGTGCGTCGTGTGTCTTCCACTTCGAGAAGTGAAGACAGAGCCAGCGCCAGCGCCATCGGGCGGAGCGACGATGGAAAAAATTCGACAATTCACAGAGAAAGCCAAGGGCGTGGCAAATATGCTCACGACAAAACAGACACAAGACTATCATGCCAAAGTATTGGGTATGATGCATGTCAAAGTCATTTCGCAGAATCAAACCATCCTCGAACGACAGCAGCAACGTCTTTTGCATCTTCGGCACGCTCTGTTCTGCACGGTGGACAAGTGTTTTGCATCGTACTGCCCAGAGATGAAGAAGCTGTGGGCCCACGTTACTGTGTGCAAGAAGTCGGAGTCTTGTGCCTACGCCCATTGCCTCAGCTCAAAATATGTCCTGAGCCACTTTCAGCAATGCACAAATCCGTCATGTGTTGTCTGTGCGCTTGTGCGGGATCCAGTTGAAATGGAGAAGACACTGACGGAAGAGGCCAAGATGAATGCAGAAAAGAAGGAACCACTGAAGAGGCAACATTCGCTCATGGAGCCTGAACAGCCACCTGCAAAGAAGCAACAGACGCTGCCAGTTGTCAAGGAAGAGAAGCCTCAAGCAACTCAGCAACAGCAGCAGCAACAGCTTCAGCAACAACAACAGCAGCAACAGCTTCAGCAGCAACAACAGCAGCAACAACAGCTGCTGCAACAACAACAACAACAACAAAAACAACAGCAGCAGCAGCAGCAACAACAACAACAACAACAGCAACAGCAGTCAGCGTCTTCATCAACTGGCCCTCAACAAAAGAGTCCTGCTGCAACTCCAGCGCCTCCCGCACCAACAAAAGAATCTCCACTCACAATGATAGAATGCCCTCCAGATCTGCTGAAGGACGAGTCAGAGCTGTTAAAGGACGACTTCAACTTCATGGAGAACATCGATGAAGAGCTGGGCAATGAAATGCTCGAGTTTGACGGATTTTTGATGGACGAGTAAACGCGTAAGAATAGATAATATTGAACACAATGTGTACTACCTAGTGCAGTCACTTGGTTTAGACGAACACATTGCCGTGTCCTCTTTTAAATTTGCAAGATATCCACTTCGTTTGGGGCGAATGGAAGAATTTTACAAAACTGCATTTTAAACCCTGAATTAGTCGTTAGAACCGTAGTCTATTGAATTGTCTGAATGCTCTTTATGTGCTGGTGACATCATCTTGACAGCCAAATCACAAGGATTCAGTTCTCTGACTTCTCTCGATACATCCAAGATAACAAGCATGATAAGCGACGTTCGTTGCATGTAATTTTTCTTCAATCGTGATGAACAGGACTTGAAGTCGCAGTTAATACACGATAAATCAACGAAAGTTTAGACTCCAGTGATGCGAAGTCTTGGCGAGATTTCGGAGGCGGTGGGGAAAAGAACAGACGACGGGACGATCTGTCGAGGCGTGCGGTCGCTCTGATAGCTCAATTGGGCTGTGGTGGAATGAATACATTCCAGACGTACTGGATACAATCGAGTTTCTTCCATCCGAATAGATTGACCATCCACGACTTCAACTCCATCGAGAATAAATTGGACTCCTGTCAAGTAAAACTTGAATTGCTCTGTAAATGTGCCAAGAAGAAAACCCGTCCAAACAACTTTGGGGTTGGCCAGACCGACAAAATCAATATTGGAGTCCACGCGTTGCGACTCAGCCACAAGAGTCGTCACATTGGCAAAGTAGCTCCCAACGAGTCCTCGGCTGTTTGTCGGCTGCATGAGCAATACCGTTGTCTCATATAAACCTGGTGTTGACAGAGAGTAGTCGACACGATAAATGCCACTGAGGAGATCAACCACAGTGGCTACGACAGTCCCAGCCCCTCGAAGAACAACAGAGACATGATCTCCACCAATTTGTAATTGATTGGAATACGCATCAGCCAAAGCAACGGTGAAAGAATGGAGCTCATTGATCGGGTGTAGCAGTTGCCCAACGTTTATTATCTGGCTTGTTGCCGCCACTGCTAAGTTTGGAAGGACGGTCGGCTGTATGGACGTTGGAGAAAAAATTACCGAGCCAAGTTCAATTTTGAGGGAGTACTTGCCAGAATTAAGAGGGACGCAAGTCACATTATAAAATTGAGCAGTCGCATCGTATGTCCAACTACATGAAACACTTTGGCTTGAAGTGAGAACGAGGGACATCTTGAGTAAATTTTGGGGTCCAGGCAAAACGTTCAAGTACGCGTCTCGTAATATTGCAGTGAAGTATTGCGAAACTCCAGCCATGCCAGAGAGCAAACCGTTCCCACTCAAAGTCGTTGATGGAATTGATGGAGATGCCGGCAAAACAGTCACTGAAAATGGGCTGGATCGAATGCCAAATTGTTTATAGACTGATGTTCCAGTAAGTTGACTCTTGATGCCAAGTGTAAGGCTTAGGTTGCCGCTAGTGAAGCAGACAACATTTATCAAGTAGCTGCCATTGAGGTAGTCTTGGATGCTTTGAACAATGGAATTGATTGGAGGTTGACTGTAGCCCGAAAGATAGAGCTGTAAATTATCCCCGCCTTGATATCGATAATTGCCATACGCATCCCTTGCCACAATATTGAGAGCAACTGGAGTACCAGCCGTCCATTGAGATGGAGCATTAATTAATTCGAAATTAGCGGGAAATGAGACGTTTGGCACAACTGTGAATGTCGGCAAAAGAGACGTTACCCTTAAGAGTGAAAATAGTGCCGACGGTGGAATATTCTGACTTTGTTGAGAAAGGCTGGACCATGTAATATTGTAAAACGTCGGACCGTCATTTATTTTAGACCACCAAAGCTGCAGTGACACCATTTGTCCAGCAGTAAATGAAGCTGAAAATGAGCCAATTCCACTGGAAGTCATGTTGAGCACGACTGCATCGTTCAGAAAGACAAGCATCTTGCATCCTCGAAGGGTAATGTTAAATGAGTAATATTCAGTGTATGAAGCAGAAATAAATCCACTCCACGTCACGCTAAACTGCCGCATCGAATCAGTGAGCGAGGGCATATGCAGACCATAGTCGGCACCAAGAGTTACGAAGCTCTGACGTAGAGTTGGTGTTCCAGTCCAGTTGGATGAGCTAAATACAGTGAGATTACCACCACCTGGAAGGTATATTCTTGGCTGGAAAGTATAAACTTGCGCTTGAGTTGGATTTATACTTACATAGACAAGAGCAGGCGTGATGTTTGTCGCAACCGAGACGTTTGGTGGGTCGAGATCAACTTGATATATCGAGTTGACGGGGTTTCCATAGATATCTTTCGGCTCGATTCTTGCATACAACGTTGTGCCGGCAATGTAAGGTTGCGAAGAAACAAAATATGCCACGGTTGTTGTGCAATCGGCTACAACTGGATATATAGTTATGGTAAACGGGCTGTTGACAATGTCTTGACCATTTGCAAGAAGTCGCAGGATATAAACACCAGCTATTTTGATAAGGTAGGTGAACTCATAATAACCATTGCCAAAGTATTGAAAAGAAGTGTTGATACCGGTTGCAGTTGTAAGATTTGCAAATTGAATGACGGCAGTGAGAGCGTCGTTTGCCATTCGATTATTTCCATAAATATCTTTAGCTTGAATATTCAGAAGCGTCAATTGACCGGCATTTGAGTAAAGCAGACCAGTGCCATTGGCGACCGACGAAGATCCAGAAACAATACCGGTGACCACTTGAACTATGAAAGGGCTGTTTCGAATGGGCTTCGAATTAACCAAGACATTTAATACCATTGATTGGGTTGCGATTGTTGGGATATACGTGCAGCTGTATTGTCCGTTAAGTGTATTAGTGCAGCTTGAACTCGCAAAAGTTAAATTGGATGTCACGACAACATTTGCCGAGCCCGATGTAATCAGGTTGCTGTTGATATCACGTAACTGAATCGTAAATGTCGCTGGGAGACCAGTCGTGGCGTTGTATATCCCAGCCCCTGTTTGGAACATGAAAACGAAATATATGGGTTGTATTACCTGCAACGTAATGACAAGAAGGCCCGTAAGGCTGATTTGGTGAGACTGTAATTTGGTAAGGACTCTGGGCAACATGAATTTTGTTGACATAAACTTGAACAGAATATGCACCGCTGAAACGTGGTGTAAATATTGCCGTATAAGTTCCGTCTTTGTTGTCCACAACAGTGCCCAGATCCACCAGAGAATTCACAATACTCGTGGCCTGAACCTATTCAACATTTATAATGGTATTGAGACATAATCTACCTGAAATTGTCCTCCCCCTTGAGCCATCCAGTTGCCGTAGATATCTTTAGCTTGGATCGTTATAGAGGTAGTAGTTGCAGCAATTACTCCGTTGGCTGAAATACCAGGTCCAGACACGACACTTCTGGGTCCTGCAAATGGAGATGGGGAGATTAAAACATCGGTTGGGAAACCAAGAACTTCCACTTGGTCGAGATACAAATGAACGGAGTAGAGGCCACTAATAACAGGTAAACTCTTAGCAACTTGGCGCATTGAAAGAGGATCATATTCGATTGCAACATCTGCATTGATATTTGCGTTAGATTTGACGGTCAAGACACTGCGATAGACATTTTCTCGCTGACGACGTATATTTCTGAAAGCATCCATCGAGTCAAAAGTATAAGAGAAGGGGAAACCTGCAACTCCAGAAAAATTTCCTTGGAATGCAACTTGACTTGGAAGTCCCGGTACAATTCGAAGTTGTCTTGTGCCCAGCAGTTGGGGCACAAAAAGATTTTGCGTTGAAATCGTCCGAAGAGAAAATGACGCGCTTTCCCATTGTAGGTTGAGCCTTGTGCTAGGCGCATTACCATGTCTGTAGTCCAGTTGGATAGAATATAGCATGTCCTTTTGCAAAAAAGCAGCACCCCAATTCTGACTATCAAGGGATAACCAAGTATCAATCAGCAGCTTCTCTAAACAAGGCTTAGACATTTAGGGAGCAAGACCTACCATTGAGCCAAAGACGAAATTTGCCAGTAGTATTCACACGGAAATACGTCAATTCAGAGGCGAGAGCTTGAAGATATCCCTTCCACCTCGCACTTCCATAATGAAATGGAGCCCATCTGGCTTCGTTGGACCAAGTGAAATTGATTGTCCTGTCCACTCGTTTTGCTATCAATCGCCCCTGACACGAGTTGTCAGACGAGTGAACAATATCAGCGATGCCACCTGGAGCCAAGGGTTTTCATAGTAATATCCCTGTAATCCACTAGAAAAAAGCTGAAGAAATGATACATTGTAGTCGCCACTGCGCGTTGGCGTCCACATCGCTTTCCACACGTTCCCTGTGCTCACGAGTGTCGTTCGCTCAATATCGTTGTCAACTCGTGACGCCACTAATGCAGCTTCCACAACAATTGGTGTGACCGTGGATGATGAACTAGCTGCGGTCACTTGGAATTGAAAAGGGACACCAGCAGTTCCCCAGCCGTCAATTTGAATGTTTGCTGGAGTTGGTCGTGGATCGTTTTCTAATATTGTAACAACAGCAACACCTTGATTGCCGATAGTGGAGCCTGGAGAAGAGCCTCGCAGGGCAAGTTTGAAAACCTTGTCTTCGTTCCAGATAAAATTATCATGGATAGTCACAAAAAAGGTGAGTTCGACAACACCAGGAGCAAACACCAAGCGTTGAGTTGACGTGTAAAATGCTGTTGCGCTCACATCTGCATTGGATGTCGTGACGTGGATCAACTCGTAGACTACAGAGGCATAGCCAGCCCCACCTCCAGTTCGAACAATTTTGATTGGAATCCAGCCATCATTTTCATTCACAGCATAGGCTGGAGAGCTGAAGAAAAGCGTGCCCGAGTGACCACACACGACATGACTTTGTGGTAATGGCGAACATTTCCACGAGTTATCCATAGCATTTCCTTGGATGCATGATTGACCAGGGGGGATGGATGATACCAACGTGTAGGGTTCAGCGTCATCAAAGACTTGGGGCTGTTGACTGCCGTAGACAAATTGAAATGAGAACTCTCGTGAGACTTCCTCTGGTGGAGCTACTGGGTCAATTGTATCACGCGCTCCACTTCGACGGACAGAGTTCAGTATGAAATCGCCACATGCGAGGCATTTGTTGGCATCACAGGAAATACATCTCGGATCGTACTTCGTGCAAGGCACTACCAATGTATTTGATATAGATCAGTAAATATTGTCGTACCGCATGTGTTGGTCGTCGAAGGAAAGAAGCCTGGTGAGCACTCTAGACAAGTATCGGAATCACAACTGGTGCACAGAGGATCAAAGCGAAGGCACAATTCTAGGGCTCTGCAGGTAAAAAACAAGTTACACCATGGAGATACACACGCTGGGAACAATCGAGGCCAGTTCGATGTGGGTTACATGTGCATATTCCAGAGGAGAAGTCACAGTTGCCTTGTCCAGAGCAATCATTGGGACATTTCTCTACAGGAAAACATCAGAGTCAGCGTTAAGCATGACTTACTTCTTGGGTAGCAGAGCGCGCCTTGCATGTAATACTCTGGGATACATTGAGTGCAGTTCAAGCCTTGGTATCCCTTGTTGCACCAGCATGTGCTTGAGCGTTGATCGCAGAACCCATACTCTTTTCCCACGCAATAGTATTCTCCATCACTGAAGGGCCCAACCATACCAGGGCAGCGCTCTGCAAGCTCAAAATTAGTCATACGTTGCCGATAGATGCGTACGAGAGATAGTAATATCGTTCCATTGAGCTGGTACTTCAGGGTTGAATATTGCGCCAGAATTTATATGTTCGCGGAAGAAGGTCGCGTCGGGGTCTCCATAATATCCAACGAATCCTTTCGCGTACGGACCAAACACTGCAGGAGGGACTTGGGTCAGCTGACTTTTATCTGTCACGTTCACTATGCGGAAGCCTTCAATGAGTTGGGCCGCGATCAGGAGGACAGGCGCGGCATGTCCTCGCATCGCGCCAAAAGGAGATCTTGCCACAAAAATGCAGTACATTTATAAAAGTATTTTAAAATATTAAAGTGCAAAACAGTATTTTAAATCAGTTTGAAATGCCTTTTTCTTGCTTGATTAAATTTTAAAAGCTTTAGAAAATATTTTTATTCGCGAAATTCATTGTTTTTTATTTTAAATAAATTCCAAAAGAATTTTGAACTAATTTCAAATATTGTGTCCATCCTGCTTGCATTTCAAAGCAAGTTGACCGACATGGCAGCAGCAGTCCTTCAAGATGCGATGCTGGTCGGCAGAATCGTCGCGTTCCAAGACGGTCTCTTCAGCGATCTTGCTTCTATTCTCTCTGAATATCATGGAGAAGCATTTGCGCACGATGAGGACAAGGCGATTGCACTCCTCCGAGCACTTCGAGCTGACGAGACGACTCAATTTCTGTCCCGATACCTCAGCTGTCGTCCAGGTTGTCTCGCAAACGAGCTCATAGACGCTGCAGCGCAGCTGGGATACATGGAAGCTGTCGAGTATATGTGCGGTCATGGGCCTCCTCTCTCTGACTTTGCGATTGCTGGAGCTGCAAGGCAAGGTCATTTGGATGTTGTGTCCTTTCTCTTTCACTTTGGACACCCCACACCTCGAAGTCTCCAGATTGCTCTGAATCATGCAGCACATGCTGGACAGCTTGGAGTCGTGCAATTTCTCTACGAACATCGCTTGGAGGAGCTATCTATCGTGCCGATTCTCTGCGCAGCGAACGGCGGCCGTCGACACGTTGAGCTGTACCTGAGAGAGCGGTACATCGCGGCAACGCTCGAGTAACTGTCGTAATTTAAAAATATTTTAAATGGAGATGGCGATCTTTCGTATCTTTCGATCCAAATTTGACGAGCATGGCGGCAAGGGTCCTCCAGGACGCCGTGGTGGCTGTCACGTCTCCGTGGCTTTGATGTGTTGAGTTGATGGAGAATCGAAAAGTGAATTATGTTCTTTATCAATCCTATGAATGTAAAAGCCGTCTCTGTATTCGTTCCATTGACAGTACAATCGGTAAAGTGCATTGCCTTGACAGTGCCGTTTTCGGAGGTAGAAACAATTGCATTTCTTGGTTGTTGACACGTCATGACATTGCCCCCCACGTACTTGTCGGGAAGTAGACGGCGAATGTTGATGAGCTCGAGAAATTTTCCTCGATCAATTGTAACGGTTCCATTTGGACGCGTCGCTACAACTTTGAAAGGACCGATCGTCGCGGGCGACATCTTGCTTCGTTTGTCTTTGTCTGCACTCAAATTGATCCGCACCATATCACCAGGGACATATTCATGTGGAATGCGGTTTTTGTTTTCGCGCAAGTTGTCTTTCAACATGTTCGTCACATGTCGTTTGTGTGCTGTAATCACGTTTGTCGCATTGGCAAAGTCAAACAACATGTTTCGGCCAAAGGTGAGTGCACCTGGTGAAGTTTGCAGTGTGGAATGAAAGGTTGCACGAGTTGCAAAAATACAGGTCGAGCAAAACTCTTCCCATTCGTCAGCATTCGTGATTTCTTCCACCCGCATTTTGTTGCCAATAACTAATTGAATGCGCTCAATGATTAAATTGGCAGTCGGATTTTTGGATGTTGTTGGAACAGGAGTGATGCCGTAGCTCTTCAGCATTTCCAGAAATTCCAGTTTGAACTCCGATCCTTGATCGAAAACGCAGCGCTGAGGACGTGGGTATCGACAGAACCACAATTGATCAATCAATTTTGCAGCTTGATAGCTGTCTGGCGTTGATATTGGCGCCATTTCTAACAATCGTGTTGCTGTATCGATGATCGTAATTGCTTGAAACTTTTGGGGGCCAAAGGGTCGATAAGATCCACCACAATTTCCGCCCAAGGTTGTGTCGTGATCATCTTGGGTGGAATCAATCCATACTGCTTTGTCGGGTACTTTTGTTTGCAAGTGTCACACGACTTTACAAATTGGTCAATCTCGGGTTCCATTCTTGGCTATCGAAAGACTTGTCTGATGGTTGCATTGAGTAATGTGGCTCCTGGATGGACGAGCCATCATGGTATGTGGTGATGATGGGTCTGCGCAAGGGTGGTGGTATCAAGATCTGACCTTTGCTTGACGCTTTCATGTCATAACCGCTGATTTCTTTATTGTTTGCAGCCGACAGACCATCGTCTTGTTGTTGGTAATGATGATTGGTTTTCAAGTCGAGACAGAACAATTCGTCACTGTTCAAGTCAAAGATAGCTCCCATCACGTCACTGTCCTCATTGGTTTTGAGACGGGATAACGCATCAGCAACGATGTTGTTTTCACCTTTGAGGTAAACGAATCGAGGAGCAAACTCTTCGATTTTGAGGCGCCATCGCAGAAGTGTGGGTTCGTTGAATGTCTCGTGCGTAAAGTTCAAGTGATCGGTGTAGATCGTAATATCGCGACCAAGTAGCACGTTCCGAAATTCACTCAGCACTTCTTTGATTGCAAGTAGCTCAAGTTTGTTAGCCGCGTAATTGCGCTGGATTGGTGAAAGTTTTCGAGACCAAAACGTGAGAGGTCCGTTGTTTTGAGAGATTACAGCACCAAGTTGATATTTCGATGCATCAGTGTGAATGACTAAAGGTAAGCTGAAGTCTGGATAGACTAACATTGTCTCTCGAGCTATCATTGCTTTGATCGCGATGACTGCTCGTCTTGCCTCCTCGGACCATTTGAAAGGTTGCTTGTCTGAAGTCAGTGCCGTGAGTGGAGCACAAAGGTGAGCGCGTCGTGGCCACAAGTCACGATAATAATTGACCATGCCCACGAAGCGCCGTAGCTCTCTTCTCATCTTTGGCTCAGACAGTCGCAAAATGGCCTCTACTTTGTTGTTCATGGGGCAGATTCCAACGTCAGTAATGTGAAATCCTAGGTAGTCTAATGTCTTCGCACAGAAGAACGTTTTTCTCCCATTCACCACCATGCCATATTGTAAAAATCGGCTCAAGACAATGTCGAGAGCTCCAAGTGTTTGCTAAATGAGTTGGACACCACCAATAAGTCATCCAGATAGCACTTCACAAAGTCCAAGTCACCGACAATCAAGTTCATGACCGCTTGAAATTCGTCTGGTGCACTAACAATGCCCATGGGTAAACGGCAGTAACGATACTTGCCGGTAAGACAATGGCGGTGCAATCGCGAGATCCGTGGTCAAGGACGCGGGTGTAATAGCCCATTACAAGATCGAACGCCTTTTTGAACATTGGCTTTGTCATGGATCTCATGATATCCTGGATTTTTGGAAGTGGGAAGGGGTGACGTTCAATCATCTTGTTCAGTCGTCGGAAGTCTGATACAAGGCGCACAGTTCCATCCTTTTTTGGCGTGATAAACGTGGGTGAGCCCCATGGTGATGTCTTTGTAGGCTCCAGAACTCCCACGGATACGAGTCGATTGATTTCCCGTTTTGAGGCCGCAAGGTGAATTTCAGGAATTGGATAAGGGCGTGCTGCAAACGGGGCGGCGCTTTCTTTCAAGGGGATCACGAAGGGTTCCATTGCGATGTTACCAATACGTCCCTCAAAAACTCCGTGGTATCGCCGAATGAGTTGTAGAAGTTGTAATTGTTCTTCGGGGTGTAGGTGATCTGGGACCATGTCTTCCAACTTGGGCATATCATAATTAGCATCCAGGATGACTTGCTTGGTCGTAATCGATGTTGCTGCAAGATCCTGGGTTGCCATGTTCATTTGGATCTCATCCCACACAATGATTCGCTTGTCGAAGTCAAACACCATGCCTTGGTCAATCAAAAAGTCTAATCCCAAAACCAGTGGGTACACCAAGGACGAGACCACCTTTAGTGGCTGTGTGAGCACACGAGTGGTTGAGAAGTCGATCAGTTTGAATGGGATATGTGCTAGTCCTAGAGTCTCACCGATTGTTGCATCAATCTTTCGGAATATCGATCGTTGGGATAAGTCGCAGAGGTGTTTTGGTACATAACTTGCATCCACCGTTGATGTAGTAGATCCAGTGTCCAATAACTTGTTCACTACTTGTTGCTCAGTTCCGATTAATAGGGCAACTCGGATCTTTAACACCATCTTTTTGCCGTTTGATTCAGACCACGTGTTGCAACCATTTTCCACAGCAACCGCTTCAGCATGTTCCTGCATGGCTGCTCCATCATCTGATGATTCATACAGTGCGCGCAGGAAGTATAGGACGAAGCGTTTTCATGCAATATTTTTTCAGCCAATGAAATTGAGCTCAAAAGAAAACTAATCCTGATGATTTCGTTGATTGGCTGAACTGATGGGCACATTGGCGCGGATTCATTTTGCATTATCGCGCCAAAGAGACAAGTCGGTCATATTGGAGTGCGCAGGAAGTATAGGACATTCGTCATTGTGCAACAGGTATGATCATTGATGGCTTTCTAATGCTTTGATATCTAAACTTTGATAATATTGAAGACGTAGCCGTGTCAACGAAACAAGAAAAATGCCAAGAGGCAAGCACCTGAATGAAACCGAGCGTGCTCAAATTTTAGCCCTCCACAAGAACAAAATTAACGTTCAGCAGATCTGTAAGTATCTGGATCGATCTAGAAACGTAGTGGCTACCTTCTTGAGCGATCCAGAAGCTTACGGATCTGCTAAACGCTCCGGAAGACCCCCATTATTGACCCCTCTGGCGAAACGTCATCTCATTCGAGACGCTTGTAAGACCGGTGCATCGGCCAAAAAGCTCAAAAAGGATCTGGAACTTGACGTCTCTATTCGTACAGTGCAAGACATCGTTCACAAGTCCCCCCGTCTCAAATTTGTGAAGCGTCTTGCAACACCAAAGCTTACCGAAGAGCACAAAATTGCTTGAATTAAGTTTGCTCTTGGTCACCTTGAAGCACCTCCAAATTGGAGGAAAGTCATCTGGTCAGATGAGAAAAAATTTCATCTCGATGGCCCCGACGGGTGGCAATACTACTGGCACGATTTGATGCGTGATCCCGAATACCGCTTTGCTCGAAAATTTGGCGGCCCAAGTGTTATGGTTTGGGCAGGATTTTCCTGTATTGGAAAAACCAAAATATTGTTTTTACGAGGTAATCAAGACTCCGAGGATTACATCTATACGCTACAGGATGGCCTATTTGACTTTGCGCACCTGCACTATGGCAATGATTTCCTTTTTCAGCAAGATGGGGCGTCCATTCATCACTCAAAAGTAACTGCCAAGTTTTTAGAAGACGAAAATGTCATCCTTTTCGACCACCCTGCGCTGTCTCCTGACCTCAACCCAATTGTAAACTTGTGGGGGATTCTTGCCCGCGAGGTCTATGCTGATGGTAAACAATATGACTCATTGGATGAGCTCAAAAGCTCCATTGAACGAGAATGGGAAAAAATTCCCATTAGCACCCTTGAAAATCTCGTTGCAAGTATGCCCCGTCGCTGCATTGGCGTCATTCAAGCTAACGGAGGCATTACGAAGTATTAGGGATCGTTCGATAATGAATAATGCATTCCTACATGATCAGTTGTGTCAATGTCCTATACTTTCTGCGCCCTCAGTTTCCTTGAATTGACAGATTCGCATGATAGTTCATGCCTAAAGGACCGATTGATATAATGCCTGCACTTATCTCAGACATCTTAGTGTCTAATCCACGACAGTTGTCAGCTAAACTTACATCGTTCGTGTTATCGTGGAAATGTCGTGGTGTCCTATACTTCCTGCGCGCACTGTATGAGGATCCAGTCAAATCATCAATCTCGTTGACCATAGCTGCCAAGTCTTCTTTAGTCTTCTTTGTAAACTTCACATTTTTACTTTTGCTGGCTGGTTTTTCCTCTTCAGTGTTCTTAGGATTGTCACGTCTCCCGCATTCCTCAGAGGTATGATTGTCAGCTTTGTACCCTTTCGAGTCACAGAAGCTGCACTTGGGTTTCCCTTTGGGTTTCTGTGGAGTGCTTTTTGTTTGTTGTGGTTTGGACGAAGGCTTCTGACTCTTTGGCTTACTCTTGTCACTACTGTGTGTCCCTGCAATTCTTGCTTTGGGTTTGAGTCTTTGCTTTTATCCATCGCATATCCTCCTCAATAGCGAGAAATGCTGCTTCCACGTCCACCAATTCTTCAAAGAACACTGCGCCATGTTTTCGTCTAAATTCCAATTGCATATCAAGTGGCATAGCGTCTTTGAACAACTGAATGGCTTCCAAATCACTCAATGGTGTTCCTTCTTGATGTTGTAGTAATGAGATCATTCGAGTCCTTCGTGTAAATATTGCAGCAAATTCTCCAACCGTTTGTCTATTGGTTTTTGCAGTTTGTCCGAGTTTGTCCACCATTAATGCTCTAGTGCCAACGGGGCAGTAAACTTGCAATAGATGGCCCAAACCATTCATGACTCTTGTTGGAAATGTCAATTGTTGTCCTTGGGGGCTACTCGAAGCTGCTGTATATCTCAACAAGTCCGATCCCACCAGTAATGTCATGATGTCATCATGGAAGTTCTCCATGTCATCCTCATTTGTCAGCGAGTATCGCATCCAAACGCTGTAGTCGTACAAATCCAAAGCAAAACTCGACCAAGCTTCCCAGCCTTTTCCATGATAAATCCGCATTGATTTCTTGGCTTTCTGTCCATTTGGTCGCTGACTGGTAAATACGACTTCTTGTGGCTTTTGATTCGTTTTGTCCATGTTGTACCGTCTTCTCAATGGAGAAGGATCCGCTACTTCTTTTGTTTAAACAAAATGTCACGTCTCCGTGGCTTTGATGTGTTTGATGTGTTGAGTTGATGGAGAATCGAAAAGTGAATTATGTTCTTTATCAATCCTATGAATGTAAAAGCCGTCTCTGTATTCGTTCCATTGACAGTACAATTGGTAAAGTGCATTGCCTTGACAGTGCCGTTTTCGGAGGTAGAAACCGTTGCATTTCTTGGTTGTTGACACGTCATGACAGTGGCCGGCTTGATCTTTGAGTTCCAGGCGGGGCTCTACCTTGATCTCGCTGTGCTTCTCTCAGAGTTCCACGCCCAGTCGTTCTTCCACGAAGAAGAGAGGGCTCTCGCTCTCCTAAGGGCTCTCCATGCCGACGAGACGACACAGTTTCTCGCTCGGTACATTACTTGTCGTCCAAGTTCACTTACTCACGAGCTCGTGGACGCTTCCGCACAACTGGGATACACGAAAGCCGTTGAGTTCTTGTGTGGACTTGGTCTTCCCCACTCGGACTTTGCGATCGCCGGCGCTGCGAATCAAGGACACGTGGACGTTGTCGCCATTTTCTATCACCACGGCCAACCCACAAGACAAAGCATCCAAATTGCGTTGAACCACGCAGCTCATGCTGGACAATTCCGCGTCGTCCAGTTCCTGTACGAGAATCGCTTGAAAGCGCTCACGATCGTGCCGATCTTGTATGCAGCGAACGGCGGCCACAAAGAAGTCGAGCGTTTCCTGCGAGAGCGATATGAAGCCACGCTGCTGGAGTAATGGTCATGGACGATGAAGAACATCTCGATCTGGGTGTGACGACCAAGTGTTACTCTCGTGGCAAGCACATACGAGCGACTCAGATGGCAAGCAACAAGTAATGGAATGCAAGTCGTTAAATTAGACGCTCGTGGGAAACTATCAGAGAAGTTCCTGGAGCATGATGCAGTCTTCTTCCGTCATGTAGATCGGTTTCGAGAAGTCGATTTCGTCTAGCCACGGCTCGCACAGGATATTCTCCACTCTGACCTGGATCCCATCTTCTACCTCGCTTGCTTGTTGCGCGGCTTCTTTCTTCTTCTTGGCGTACACTTGCTGGAGCGTGTTGGCTTTGATGCGGTGGAACTCACAGAGCGAGTGGAGCGTGCCGTTGCGCTTGGTCGTGCGCATGTTTGGACACTTCTTGTACGAGTACTTGCATACGAGTCTCTCCGCGTCTTCTCCTGGTGTCGCCATGGCAAATGTGAAAATGGCAGCCACGGGCACGCCCTTGCCACCTGTCTCTGCGAACGCCGTGAGTTATTCTGTAACAAGTTACACAGGTCAACAAACCGCTCGAACCGAGTCGCGACAGAAAGACGTCACCGCGTTAGTTTAGTTGGACATTAGTCTCTATCGTTGGACGGCATGGACATGCATGCTGGCTAGATGTTCCTTGTCTTTGGCCATGGCATTATTTTGACGCTGGTGCGATGCTGTCAAGCAGGTCCACGCCACTGGCCTCACTCAACTGACAGGTGTGGGATGGATCGAGTGCGGGAATTCGCCACGGAACCAGTCGGGGTCATCCATGGAATCCATTCCCATTCCATGAGCAGACGATGCAAAAGCCGGCCGGCGCGACGACGGCCAGGAGGGTCGAATGGCATGTCGGCGCCACAGATGGAGGGCCTTCGAGACACGTTTCTTCTTCGTTGAATGCAATGGCTCGCATGTTGTCCCGATTCTCCGCAGCCGTTGTTTCACTCGGGTGAAACGAGCGTGGCATACCACTTGCCATCAGTGTGTCATATCAGTCAAGCCATTTGTTTCGATCTTCAGGTGCGATTTGGATTGCGAGAGATGACCACCGTCGCTCTCGTAACGAAGCGAATTGCTTGAACCGCCGACCAAGTGTTCGTTCAGCTACGTACCATTGGTATACTCGTCCAGACGAAGTGCCGCCACATGGCCCGCATCTGAGCCTTTAGACATTTGGTGAACTCAACTGCAAAGATCTTGTGAGTCACCGTCCAGTCTCGTACACTAATCCATCAACATCTTTCTCCATGCCAAGACGCTCTCTAGACGAGAGGCCATGGCGGCTTTTTTCACCATGGACAGCCAAGCTAACGCTGTCCAAGAAGAGCGTACGATGCGGTTTGTAGCAGCGCAGGCTGTTGAATAGTTCAACACAATCCATGGGATACCATGCCATGTAAAGTCGAGTCTGACATTCTCGACGATTTCTCCAGCAATGCCACAACAAGCCATGACATCTGCCAGCGGCGTAATGGCACTCTCGGTGCTACCTAACGTCGCACTCGGCGTCATTTCCTGGAATTCTTGAAGATTTTTACAATCGATTAAGCTTGACATTTGTATAGAGTCATATTTCGCATAATCTCAAGGTGGGAAGAACGGCGATTCCGACACAACGTCATGGCATCTGGTCTGGTTGTGTGACCATCCATCCGTTGATTGTGTATGATTCAAAGCTCCATCGCAATCAAATGACGTAGAAACAAGCGATCGTGACTCGCGTCGACGGTTCCAAGTATGGATTCCAAAGATGATGTAAAGCGATCAACTACGCCGAGCCTTTCGCGTCGACGAAACACGTGTCACGTATGCTTCCCCCCTCAGCGGTGGTGGTTGTTTACTACAGCGACATGGATTATGCTCGGCATCATGGGTGGGAAGACGCAAATCAAGGGGGAGTAGGTTTGTCGAGACGTTGCTGACTGTCAAATGGTCTCCAACGCTCAATTTGCATACAAATTTAAACGGGGCCAATGCAAGGACGACAAAGAAAGGCAAGTCGCTTACACTGCTGAGAATTATAAATTGCTTTGTGGTCACGACGAGACTTAGCCGTATCCAAGCAGAAAACGCCTCGAAAGGAATACATTTACTGACCACTGCAATGATATGGACTCGTTAGAGTAAAACCAGACGATCGCCCTACCAACATTGCACTCAATGATGTCGGGCCAGTCGTCGAAAACTACTGTTTGCCTAGAACCGAATAGTTTCAGCACTAAAGCCCACAAAGTCCATCCTCGAGGGCACGAGGATAACGTTATCACGGCATATTGCATGGTATATGCTTGATATGACGAACTTCAGAGGGAGATCTGGGCTCGATTATGGTGTATTGGTGGATTTAAAAATAATGAAGTGCAATTACGTCTGGATGACTTTGAATACGCGGGGGCTATAAAGAATTACTTGGTACACGTACAGGGATAAGTGCTTTCATATTCGCTCTCCATCAAGACTGCCCTTCAAGCTTATCGCCCTTTTGCCCATGGTGAAAAATGTCAAAATGTATAACTTTTGAAATCGATATTATTTTTTGTAATAATATTTTACGAGTACTTTGGAACTAAATACTCCATGAAAGCTTAAGATGGCATGCAACGACACCTTGTTCTCTTCTTGCGTGGAGCCACAACGCAGTCCTCTAGCCATTTCCAATAGCGTCTCATTCTATCAACGTTATGCACCGAATATAATTTGTGGACATGTTTATTAATTGTTAAAGTGGCTTCTGTCAAAGTGGCTTCAGTCCCAAAATGGTGAAAGTGAGCTTGAACTGCTTTGTAGTCGGCGAGGAAACACCTTTCCCCGTCGACATTGATGCTAAAAAGTCAGTTGGCCATCTTAAGGACATGATATCGGTGAAGAAGATCTATCAGTTCCCGGCCGATGAGTTGCAGCTTTATCATACATTGAAGGGCGACACAGAGGTCGACGAAGACATTTTGCGGGAGTTAAAACAGCAAGATTCGAGTGGCATGACTGTCAAATACGTGAATGATATCGCTTGGATGAATCCTATCAAACTCCTAAAGCGATATTTTGACTCGAATCCTCCAGTGGAAGAACAAATTCATATTTTCGTGGTGGTCCCTGAAGGTGCATGGCTCATGAATTTATAAACGTAGTTAGCGAATAGCTATGAAGAATCGTTTGGTACACGTACAACGATAATGCTTTCCCGCTAACTGCCCTTCAAGTTTATCGGTGAAACCTGTCAAAATGTATAACTTTTGAAATCAATAATTGTTTGTGATAATATTTTACGAGTACTTTGGAAATAAATACTCCATGAAGCTTAAGATGACACCTTGTTCTCTTCTTGCGTGGAGCCACAACGCAGTTCGTGCGAGGCCTCTGGCCATTCCAAATAGCATCTTACTCTATTAACGCTATGCACCGAATGTAATTTTAAGCAGGCAGGAGGAGGAAGTATTGGGGAAGTTTTAATGAAACTGGACAGTACCACGAGTTCAAGTACTTCATAGCAATTCGTGTCCGTCAAAAGATTTAGCTCCCTGTGCGCATCTTCCCGCACTTGAAGATGCCTGCTGCCACCAGGTTGGCGAGGATGTTCTTGTGGGTTTGGAGTGTGCAATGACTTGCCATGAAACAACGACAAATTACTCTACACGCGTGACACATTCAATATATTCTACACTAACTGCCACCAGCTTCAGCCTTCTCTTCTGTTGTTCCCTGCCTCGAATATTGCTCTGTAACAGCGGCACGCCGTCGGTCGTCCATGTGTTGTTGTTGAAGAGCCAATTTGCGTAGATGCTCGCGCAGGTCTTTGCATCGAGGAACGCGACATTCTGTCTGCCGACATTGCCGAGCATGTATTTGGAGCAGTGCCCAGACACGTCTGCAGATCGTACAGCCACCAGTGGCACGTTGTTTGCACTGAGCCCCGTGCCTCAGAAGCTCCTTCATCTTCTCGCAGTTGAGAGAAGTGCACGCGCCTTCCTCGCAGCTGCTGGCATGGACCAACAATTGCATGTGCAGTGCAATGCTCTTCTTTCGTTCCTCCCTTGCCTTCCGCATAACGTCCGTGACAGTGCCGACAGGCTCCAGAATGTGCACGTGGATGCTTGTCTTCTTCTCGTAGCAGGTTGCGCAAACGTCGTAATCGACGCAAGTGTTGCAATGCCATCGAGTGCCACTTGTAATGTCAGCCTTGCAGACATTACAGCTATAAATGTAGCCGTTGGGAGGATGACCAATGTGATAGAGTGTCATCATTGACGTGTGTTTGGCGCGCCGGAGCTCATCAAATTGGTAATGGTTGGTCTGACACAGTGAAAGGAAGGCCTGCCGGGTGTCGAAGACTTCGCTTTCAACAATGTCGTCAGGATCCGTGCACTTCTCCTTGAGCGTGAGGACTATGGGAATGTACGGCGGTGTTTCTTTCTTGGCCTGGTTGAGAATTTGGCTCTGATAGCACGTATCACACAGACATGTTTTGCTTTCTTTCCATATGGTCCCTTGGCATATCATAACTTTGCATTGAGAACAGGACGGAAAGAACTTTACAACCAAGAAATCATCCTTCATCGGTTGAATCACTTCACCCAA
Organism: Aphanomyces euteiches; assembly: GCA_021527685.1. NCBI lineage: Eukaryota > Oomycota > Saprolegniomycetes > Saprolegniales > Verrucalvaceae > Aphanomyces > Aphanomyces euteiches. The sequence goes on along the minus strand of JAJGMV010000289.1, from coordinate 38,389 downwards.
TTTTTTCATCAGCATGTCTTGAAATTCTACCTCAGCAGAGCCGTCTTTGCCTTGCTTGTTGGGCTTCTTGCTCTTTTGGTCTTTCTTTTTCTTTGCTTTGACGTCTTCGTCCAATTTTTCAATTAATTCTTCTGCCAACCCAACCCAATAATCGCCTTCGAAGTAAGGTAAATCCGCCGGAGATGATTGAGGGGTCGTCCAGTATTCATCGTACATGTTGCAAATGTCCACCACAATTCCTTCCTCTTTGGCTTTCATGAGCATTTGAATGTACCACTGCCTCAAACGGTCACTCTTCGGAGTCTTCTGAGTTTCTGGGTGGCAGTACAAAATATAATCGTCACCTTTCAGCGGAGGACAAGCCCATATATGCGCAGTGTGAAAGCCTCGTTGCTTGACAAATTCCAAGTACCCAATCAAAATCTCGTGGTAAAGTTTTGTACGCATGTACGCCGGCTCCAAGTAGTTCACCGAGTCCAAGTAACTTACATACACACGCCGGGAGTTGCACTTTGCTTCCTGTTGGTCGAATTCGTGCACATACATCCCAAAAAGTAACACACTGACGCCATGGATTTCTTGGAACATACAAATACACTTGGACTTGAATCGGTGCTCAGACGGGTACTTTGCTTCCTTGTACCGTTGGAACATTTTGTCGCGAACCATGAGTGTCTTTTCAATATTGCTCACTTGTCGGATAATCAGTTTATCTGGAAGTGAGCTAGGCTCTTTGGAATCCTTGATTTCGTCTTTCATCTCGACTTCAAGCAATTTAGAGACCCTCTTTTCCAAGAAATCGCTCAATTTTGACCTTGGAAGGGATTTTGCTGTCCATACTTTCTTTTCCACTGGTTTGCGTCCTTTCAACATACAGAGAGGACACTGAAATTCTTGGCTCTTTTCTTTGTCACTGAATAAGCCGCAAATCTGATGGACCCATTGGTTACACGTATCACATTGAACCCAGGGCTCTTCATGAATTTCGTCATTCTTTTTCCTCAACAAATCTGATTTCACATACGGCGCGCCACCGTCAGCATTGGCAATGCTTTCTGGCAAATTCGGGTAGCAGTTCGTACAGCAATGATACTTGTTATCAGAGGAGCAATAAAAGTAGTTATTGCGGCGAATCTTGGCATTACACTCGCCATTGCAGTAAAGGACAGCAGGTTCAAATACCAAGGATTCGGCGCCACACAATTTACAAGCTCCCTCTTTTGATCGCGCTTTCTCTTCTTCGGCCAATACTTCAGCTTCCAATTTCGCCATTTCACAGTCAAAATCTTTAAGCATATCACTGGCCAAGAGATATACATCTTCACCTTCGCTGTTAAAAGTCAAGGCATTCCGAAAGGTTAAACGGACATCAGCGGCAAAAGGGTAGATGTGCTTGTAAAAATTTCCTTCCAATTTTTTCTTGATTGTACCCAAATCCATTGGTCGTTTTATCACTTCTAGATACGTCGGAATTCCCAGTGCAACTGGATCAACAGGAGAACTAAATATCCAACCGTACTTGTGGTCCATCATGCTCTTGAGAATTGGGTCCAAGCGCTTTTTCAACTGGGCAACTGTCATAGATGCACAATGTTGCTGTCGCAAAGAATCAATGTGAGTTTGAATTTCCTCGTCCGACATTTGCGGCAGCATGCAAGTGCTTCCAACGTTACTGATCGATGATTCAGTTTCCAAAGCGGGTTCCTTTTTAATTTTCTTCTCTGGAGGTGCTTCTTCAACTTTTACTTCAACAGCGGGAACAGGAACTGGGGCTGGCTGAGGTGGTGGAGCTGGCTCAGCTTTTGGCTGCGGTGGTGGTGTTGGTTGCATGGTACTCTGCATGAGGCTTTGCATGGACTGGTTGGCAACCGGGGTTTGAAGCATTTGTGTGGGCATAGTTGGAACCACGGAAATGTTCATTGCTGGGTTCACAGCCATGGGATTCATCTGGTTCATGGGAACTTGATGCATAGCTGCTGGGTTCATGTTGAACGTATTCATCCCCATGGGATGATTCATTGCAACTTGGTGATTCATGGCAGGAGCATGCATTGGGCTTGGTGTGACCGTTCCTCCGTTGAGTCTCCCGTTGATAGTGAGCGTCATTATCTTATGTTGGTTCACACAGCGGGCGAATTTCGCTTTTAATTCTTTGAGTTGTTTTTGCCCTTCTTCCACTTGGCTCTGGTATTGAACTTTCGCCGCTGGGTCAAGAGCCATCTTGAACATGTCAATTTGTTTCGTGCATTCTGACGAAATAATTTGCATTTGGCTTTTCAGCTGTTCAGCCCAGCTTTCCAGTTTCTTGCTGTGGTTTTGCAATTGCTCCAAGCTCCAGTCTTTGAATTTTTGTTGAATCATGGCCAATTGATTCGCAAATTGCTGTTGTTGGGGCATCGAAGCGGTTGGAGTTGAAGGTACTAATGAAATTTTCAGTTTTTTCACTAGCAACTCTGGCTTACCTGGTGAAGGTGATGGTACGGGTGTAGCTGCGGTAGATACGGGAACAGGGGTTACTGGGTTACTCGAAGCTGCTGTTGGCGACTGTGCTGGAATACTCATTTCGGACGCAGAGCGCTTCAAGGAATTTATCTTTTGAATCGCAAGCTGAGGATCCATAATTAAACCGCCATTTACATCTTTGGCTTCGATGGGCTGACGAACGACGCTGCAGACGATACACTGGGAGTTGGTGCACTGCTGAAAATGGGATAGCACAAATTTTGAACTTGTGCAATGTTCGAAAGGACAGGAGGAGACATTCGCGCATACACCGACATGGGCCCACAAAGCTTTCATTTCTGTGCACTGAGGTGTGGCTTTACACGTTCCTGGCTGTTCTTGACACCACATGGCGTGCCGTAGGAGCAGGAGACGTTGTTGTTGTTTGAGGAGAACGGGCCTATTTTTCTCCTGCTCAGTCATCATGACTTGGACCTTTTGATGGTAATCCATGGCCGCTTGGACTGGCAGCGTGGATGTAATTTGAGCAACCTTTTGGCAAAATCCGACAAGCTCTGGAGGATTTTGTGCCCTTGCTGCATGGAAGCTGCGAGCGACCACTTGGAGGCGAGCCTTCAAGGTCGAATCGTTCATGTACTCTTCTTTGCTTTTGGCGCTTCGATAGAGCTTTTCCTCGAGCTTCTTTGCCATCTGAGGGAGACGTCGGATCCAGTCGGCGGGGGCATTTGGTTTTTGATTCCGCAGAAAAGCAACTATTTTGTTGATGACTTCGTGCCGGATGTGAGCGTCCGCCTTTTCAACCTGCCACGTCGGTCCACCGGTCGTGTTTGGCACTCCCATTTGAGGCTGAGGGTTCGCCGCTTGCGCTGCCATCATGGCTTGTGCTCTAGCTTGCATCATTTGCTGCTGCGCAAATTGTTGCTGTCTTAAATATTGCTGTTGCTGTGGCGTCATGCCGTTCATACCGTTCATACCAAACATTGGATTGCTCATCATTTGCTGAAAGCCGAGTCCGTTGAATTGGTTTGGATTCATCATCATGTTGTTCATCATCATGGCATTCATCTGCATATTTGCGTTCATTGGCATCATGTTTGGAGCCATCGATGTCGCTTGGGAATTAAATTCGTCGGGAAAATCAATGGCGCCTGGTGTCTGTCCCGTTGTACCACCTGACATATCGTCGGGCAGGCCCGTAAAATTAGTTGACATTGGCATCGTGCCATTGGGCATGAACATGTTTCCCATATTGCCCATTTGAAATGCATTGTACTGACCCATGTTCATCGCGGCGGGATTTTGCATCGCCGAGTTCATTTGATTCGCCATGGGATTGTTCATTTGGTTCATATTGGCGTTTCCAGCAGCTGGGTTGAATGGAAACATATTCATGTTGGTTGCATCGCCCATTCCAAGCCCAAAGTCGCCAACAAACGTTTTGTCCATAGGAGGGTTGGCACTTCTACAAGCCATCGGTTAGTCGCCGCGACGGAGGTTTTTCCAGCGCAGGACTCACCTGGTGGGATGATATCGAGATAGTCGAATGCCAGGATAAGGTCTTTGAGCCTTGTAAACCTCCTTTGCTCAAACTCCGACGCTGGCCACCGTCGTCCGGCGATAATGGAGCGGATTCTTATATCCAAATATATGGGATTGGAGAGGCCATCTTGGCTAAGGAAACATGCAGCCATACAAATTTCAAGATATTGCCCCCCCGAGAAGGAGTTTCAGCCACATATTTCACTAAACCCAGGGACTAGTTTACCATTCAGTATACAAATTTTCATATTAAATTTAAACTTTCGGATCGTCCAGTCCCTCGAAATACAAACTTAATTTGAATTTTGCGCGCGTTAAGTCCTGCCGCACTTATGAGATAACTGGACCAACCCCGCGGTAGGCTCGGCCGTTGCGCGGCGGACGCTGTGTGTCGATTTGAGCGCACGGCAGCGTCGCCTTCCCCTTGCTGCTTGCGCGGCCATGCGATTGTTTGACAGCCAGACGAGAGGAATGTAGCGAGGCCTCTGGTTGCTCCAACTTGACAACCATTACACACGAGTGTAATGGCGCTGACAACCACTCTGCCTTCGAGAAAAGACGGAAAGAGCCAAGGATGTCGAGATGCGTCAGGATCGTCGTGACGTGGAAAGACGACAGTCGAGAACGCGAGCGTGCGAACTCAAGCGGCGGAATTGAGCTATACAGATGGCAGCCACGACACTGGCGATGGAAACCCTCCGCTGAATGAGCTCGGACAAACGACGGATAGAATGGTGAGGCTGTGACTGGAGTCGCAGCAGCAGCTTTGACAAACGTGCAAGACAAAGATGGTGGCTTAACTCCATTGAGGCATCAATTTCATTGTACCACGCATGCAGGACTTGATCGTTGAAGTCGAAACTGATGGAAACCCAGAAGTTGTCATCCTGAAAGTTATCTGCAATGTGAGAGACACAACGTTGTGTACACTTTATCCAGCGACACAGTGCAACCATCAGTGTGAGTGAGAGCGACTGCTAAACGTCCATGCGACGTATCTGCGCCCAAGCTGAAGATAGAACCCACGAAGCATCCATTCCATGGAACAAAGTATCTATCACATGGATGTTCAAGCGTCAATTCCGTTGTCGTGACGACTCAAAATGGCATTCCTACTCATGCGATAGACCTTCCAAGGTTCAATCCCACTGCACTGTACTCAAGCGACGAGCAACAATGGACTACGAGGTCCTGGACGTAGTCTGGGAGTTACTGAAGCGTCCACGATAGAAGACGTGGCCGTGGACGACAGAGGCTCTCAGTCAGGAGCGAAGGTGCATTACTGTAGTCATAACCACGTTGACGCAATTTGTAGTCTCAATGTGCTGAAATTGAGCTTCCACTATTGGCAATACCTCATCGACGACGGTCTTCTCGGTAAGACTCATCATTGAGCGAGCAACTTTGAGAAATGGCATGGACGAGATGTCAGTGGCCACGAACTTTACTGATAAGGATGCCACTTCGCATCCACTACTGAAATGAGTGGTTTGTAATGTCCTACCTTGTTGAAAGCACCCACTTGGCGACGATCATTGAGTCGTCAGAGGCCGCAACTCATGGCTCGATTCGCAGAGTTTGATCCTGACAATGGTTGATTTGAGATGCAATCTACATGTAAACCACGGCGTCGCACTCTGTCAACCATTGATTTCGATGAATGTTATTACACGCAGTTTCCAAGTTTGTCTTTATTATTGTCCAACGTGGCTTGATCTTGGAGAAGACTGCACAGACTCTGCAGTGAGATCAACGAGATGAATCTGACATGTGTCTGGCATAAGAGAGCTTTATCCGGATCGCATGTTCGTGCAGACTTCAGACTCTTGCTCATGATGATCACCACAGCTTAAAAGGATATTGTTGTGTCTCTGGCGCAGAAACAATGTCAGAGACCATACTCCACGCCTGCCAAGTAATATCGTGATAGGCAGTGGAGTGAACCTTTTCCCACTGATACAGTCTCGCCGACATTCACTGAATCTCGCTGACGACTTCAGCCTTCCCTGGACAAACAACGTCAACATGGATGGCCTAATGTTAATACCTGCAATTCAATCACATACGGCTTCTCTTCCTCTCTACAGTTAATCTTCGTACAAGATTTCTTCGTTGACTGCGTGTCAAGGTCAGTGGACATTTCAAAAGTGTGCAATTCTACCATGGTATTGTCGACCAATCGCAAAATGAAACAGCTCTCCGAAGAACCGATCAGTGAATCGATCTGATTGGCTAATTGTTTTAGTTCGAGATCTGATTGGACAACAGGCATCACCTATTTCAATCTAGTCAATCAAAACGATTTGCCGAAGAACCGATCAGTGAATCGATTTGATTGGCTAATTTTTAGATGTCTCATCTTATTGGCCAAAAGTAATCACTTATTTCAATCTAGCCAATCAAAATGATTGTTGAACGATACCCCGAAATCCGAAATATTGCTCGAAAGCACAATAATAAAAATGCGTTTTTAGCGGAATCGAAACCCGCTTGCATTGCATGTCCGCTTTTCTGGATCGCTCAGCAGTAATCAGACCCAGAAATGCACTGCGAAGCAAGCATAAAGTTTGGTTAGTCCTCAGCGTGCCTTGCTTATAAGTATTTCTGCCGAATCCTCCACTCTAATTGGACGATAATCTGCGATCTTCGATTTCTGACAAGTCTTGAGATGAATTATGAATTGCGTCGGTCGAAACCAAGTCAACATGGCACAATTGGCATCTCAATAGTTCCACGGATTGAATGGTCAGCTTGTGACTGGAGTCGCTGCAGCTTTGACATGCGTGCGAGACAAAGATGGTGGCCTTACTCCATTGTGGCATCAATTTCATTTATATGTCTCTCGATAACGGTCATCATCGCTGTCTCTGAGGGTGGTCTAGGGGTACGCTCGTTGCTGAAACATGCAAAGGAAGAGCGGACGATAAGCGGACAGAAGGCAAGCGGACGAAAACTTCTGTAGATATAAATGTAGCGAAAGGAAAATTATAAATTACGAATTCGCGTGTTCTCAACGCTTGCATGATCATACGGAAGACGCTGATTGCTAATTCGAGAGCATCTGATAGATCTTCCCGACGATTTCTTTCAATCCTTCAAACGACGGTATGGTATTGGTTCTATCGAGAGAATATTCGTGCTTTCGGACCTGCATGTCTTCGCTAATCAAGAACCTCCACTCGATAAAATTGGTCACGATTCCATACGCCACAGGAAGATCTTCGACATCAGCCAGTGCTTCCAGCCCCGTCAGATTCTGAACCACTCCCTGCAGCATATCTTCACGTTTCGCTTGGACAATTGAAATTCTCTCGATGCAACGCTTGAGCACAAACTGAAATCGACCTTTCAGGAGCACATTCCTTCCAACCACGTCTTCTTCGACAAGTATGCGGACGTCCCCCACCAGACGACTGACTGTCTCAAGAATCGGGGCGATAAAAAACAATCTCTTGGCTTCATTCCCATCGGAGATTTGTCCATAGAGTTCTCGCAAGTCACGAATACGAGCGAGGAGTAGCTCGATGGCGGAATCAGGAAAATCGCTTGATTGAAGCTCGAAAGAATCGTCGAAGGTGTAAATAGGTTTGATGTCTTCCCAGCAAAGACTCGCATAGCCGACAGACTTGTCGATATCAGAGACATTTAGCATGTCCACTTTTCCGACTTTAACTTCGGTTATCTGATTACTGCGAAATTCGAAAAGCTGTCAATCAAGTTGGAAAAGTGCCCCACTTTGCCGGCTTTGAGGTCCAAAGTCGGAAAAGTTTTTCACTTTTCCGACTTCAAAGCAACCAATCAAACACGACAAAATTACAATCCGAACACGATAAAATCGTCCATGGCTTTGCCGTGTTTGATTGTTCGGCGAAGGTCGACAAGGGCATGCGCCGACAGAAGAAGATCAAATAGACGTGAGACAGGGACCAGAGCTATTGCGTCTAGTCCTTAAATTTGCGGATGAATCGACTGAATTCACGCAACTTGTACTGTTAGAGTTCGAGATTTCAGGTGATAGCAGGCAAAGTACAAGGTTTCAAATGTCCTTGTTTAAACGAAACTTCTCGATGCGGTCAGCGTCATGTAATAGTCCAGAGTGAATCACTTTTCCTGAATAGCCAAACGTTAGGTGAATTGCTTTGGTTGAGGAGCGTAAGGAGCAAGCGCAAACTCACATTCGATCGCAGGATTTCCTCTCAAGAGAGGTGCTGCTGTCATTAGAAAATGGGCAAAGAAGACGATCTCACAACCATTCGACAGATGTCATGTGATTGTAGGACTATCCACTTTGCCGACTTGCTAAATGCACACAACAGCACATTTCCGACTTGAAAATTAACCGTAATCGAACGTAGACAAAAGCCGGAAAAGTGCTCACTTTTCCGACTTGCTCAGAGCCCGTCTGGCAACCGAAAATATTACAATAAATAGGCCCAAAATGCCATTTTGAGGCCAAATTCAATAATTGAGGTCAAAATATGACCTTGTCTAGCTCCGAGAGTTTTGCACCAACTCCGATATTTTTGGTTGGGATATACTCACTGGAGGCTCCCAAAATGCCATTTTACGAAAAAGAGGTTTTACCTCCATTTTGAATGTGCCATAAATTGTTGATCCCAATTTTGCTAAAAATGGCATATTGATTTTGAGATTTTGCCAGACGGGCCCTAAATGTCTCTATCGTCATGTTTCCGCTTTTTGTTTGTTTTTTCGTCTTCGTTCGTCGTCACGTCGTTCGCGGCTTGATTCTTCTGACGAATCATTGCATTGATTGCAGCCCATCGTTTGAGACGTTCGGGGTGACGGTGTAGTGTAGTTTGTGGCAAACTGAGTATAACGTCGCTTGGAGCAGCAACTTGCGTTGGGAGTTCCACCAACACGTGAATTTCCTTGTCATCGGGCTGGAAATCGTTTCCAAAGTAACTATCGTCATCAAGCTTCCAGTTTGGAATCATCTCTGCGTAATCACAGTTTTCTTGTCGTCCTTTTTCCAAAAATGGCTTGAGTATGCGGTCGCTCTTGAGCCACACGCCGTTCTTCTTCGCCAAGTACAGCGTCAAATCACTTGCGTCAAAGCTGTAGCGCTCTTTGTATCGCTTCTTGTCGAAGATGGCCTCCTGCAGCGCTTCGACATTCGCATCGCCTGCAATCTTCACAGAAAACATAACTGCTTTGTCATACACTGCGCACCGAGGCCTGGGACAATATTAGGAAAAAAAAGGGCATGGCCACACGACATCAGCCATATCAAGGGGTCGCCTGTGAACCTTTAGCATAATCAGGGCCCTGATATTGTCGCGGCCATCAATAAGGGCCCCAACTCACTTCAATTCCATACCTAATGGACCCTAATTGCTTTTAAGGGCAACATTGTGAGATTAAAATGGACATGTATAAATTCATATAAAATTAGTCTACTTGTAGCGCCTAGGCTTCCTACATAAGCTGGACATCCCAGAAGCAGTGATTCGCAGCAAGAAAGAGGACAATTTCTAGATATGCTGGGTGCATAGACATGCGCTGATCTGTCAAGACAAATTTGGCTTTGGAGACAAGTCGCTCAACAACATTTGAGGTGGCAAAATGAATCGCAGATCATCTACACACACTTGACCAGCGTCACTATCTTTCTTTTGTGAATCAAAAAGTATTTGCTCTGCGAACGAGATATTACATTCGCATCAGAGTCCCAATGCAGAAAAGGCAAAATTCATGGACACTGCATATTTAGGGTTTTTGGCTTCGATGCTTGCATATTAAGGGTGTTTTTCATGGGATACTGCATAATTAGGGTGTTTGGTATTGGGGTGTCCCTTAATAAGGGATCTTCAAACTTGATCAGCCGTCCATTATGCCCCAGAAAAAATGGCCATATAATGGAGTTTCCCTTATTATTTCCCAGGCCTTGTCCAGGACTCGACACTAAAAACGGCATCTTCCGCCCGCGATTTACGCCATCTTCCTTCGACAAAACTTGGATTTTGCCTGCCCTGGCTGTGAATCTCTCTGCGATAAGCGTGGATGGTCAAAGTTTCAATCGGAGTTGCTTGGGTATAATGAAGTGAATTCAATTATGACTTTAGTGATTCTCGATCTCGAGAGTCGTGCCCAACCACTCAATGGATGGAATGCTTTAGGAGCAACATCCGGATAAATATTCCGGATAATGTGTTACTCCCCCTGCTTCCTATGCGTTCCAAATTTTGGGCCGACGGTGCCTGAGGCGGCGAGGAGAGCGTGAGATCGTGGTGTCCCGGGCCGTTTTGACGGTGGCGTATCTCGAGTCTCGACGAAGAAAGACTTTTGATAGTCTTCTTCCCCACACCAGGTGGTCGATGCTTGCTGTCAAGAGGCGTGTCGGCCTGTCGCCTTGGGTTGCTTGACACCTGGGTATGCAGTATCGGCTGCATACTCCTACGGGGCTAAACCCGCGGGCCAATCAAGATCGACTATTGACCTCTTCGGTGGAGATGAAAGCCACACTTAGAGGGGCGGAGATGAACACTGCTTGATCGCAATCGACATGCAAAAGTTCGACTCATTGGGACACATCGTGACGATCAAGGCCAATCTCATGTAATGGATATGAACACCATGCGTGGGGAGCGGAGATGGACGCCGCTTATCATCCACAGCTACGCGTCAGGCGGGGCAGCGGGGCTGCCGTCAGGGGAGGACGGCCTGATGCGCTAACGCAGAAACAACGTGATGCTTGTGACAATCCACCCGCGCCGTTGTCAGTTATTGTCCGTTTTGTGGATTTGATCACCACACGCGGCAGCGGAGATGAATGCCGCTCGTCAGTTTGCAGTTTCGCGTTCTTTGAATTGTTCAACCATGCCATGAATGTGACAATCAACCCGTGCCGTGGTCAGTTATTGTCCGTTGTGTGGATTCGATCACCACACGCGGCAGCGGAGATGAACGCCGCTCGTCAGTTTGCAGTTTTGCGTTCCTTGCAGAATTCAACCGTGTCATGAATGTGAGTATCATGCATTTTTTTTTGGTATCACTCTTTGTAGCTGTTGTCTGGGTCGGCCATTGACCAGTGTCTCTCGTCGTTTGTGGTTGTATTGGAGCGACATCATGCATGCAGGTGTGTGTTGCATTTTCACCTGGTTTTTGATCGTACTCTAGTCTTCCCCTGGCGAACGTAGCATCAAGGTTTGATGATGTCTGCTGAGAGCCATCTTTAGAGTGCGTTGTGTTTGCATTAGTACTTGATCGGCATGCAAAGGGTGCGTGATGCCCCTCGCTACCGTGTGAACACACTGTCGGCTTTTGCTTGTGATCGTGACGTCGAGTTCGTCGTTTGACAATGGTTGGTGACAGGTAAGTCCAGTTTCATATCACACATTTTTTACTTCGTGTAGTTAGAGACTCAAACAAGTCCTAGCATTGCTCGAAGCTTGACGAACCGGGCAGGGACAAGACTTTTTGTAAGTGTGTCTGCAATCTGCTCGGTCGTGTTGATGTATTCAAGATGAATCATTCCTTCACTGACCAAATCTTTCAAGAAGTGGTAGCGCAGTCGTATGTGTTTGGTTCGACCATGCGCCGAGGTGCGTTGAGCAACCTGTATTGCGCTTTGGTTATCCACGAAAAGTGTAATAGGGCCATTGGACGTGCATCGTAGCTCAGTGAGGAGTTCCGCAAGCCAAATGATCGACTTTGCCGCCTCGGCAGCTGCGATAAATTCGACTTCAGTGGTACTTTGTCCAACAAGACTCTGCTTCTTTGACGCGTAGACGACTGCAGCCCCAGCAAGCATCACGACAAAGCCAGTTACAGACTTGCTGTCGTTCAAGTCGTTTGCAAAATCAGCATCACAAAAAGCAACAGGTTGACCAGTAAGTGTGCCTTGGAATGTGAGGGCTTTGTCTGATGTGCCTTTGAGATATTTTAGCACGCGCTTTGCCATGCGCCAGTGGGTTTGGTTGTGGTCATGGTTGTGTGAGGACAGGTAGCGAACACTGTTTGCAATGTCAGGGCGAGTTGCTGACACCAAGTATTGTAGAGCTCCAACAAGGCTCTGGTACGGCACGTTCCGAGTGTCTTCAGCATGGATATCGTCTGTGGCAGTGCCTTGTGCTTGGGGCGTAGCAACAGGATGGCAGTCTGCCATGTTGAAACGTGTGAGTAGCTCCTCGACGAACTTCGTCTGACTCAACTTTAGGGTCTTGGTGCTTCTGTTACGCACGACGTGGATGCCCAAGATAAATCCCAGTTCGCCTTTGTCGGTAACTTGAAACTTGGCTTTGATAGCATTTGACACGCTGTCCAGTTCGATTTCGCTTTTTCCAGCAAGCGTGATATCGTCGACATATACAGCAAGGTAGACAATGGACCCAGCGAGGACTCTGACGTAAACGCATTGGTCTTTGTAGCACTGAACACTCCAAGTGCAAGTATAAACGCATGGAGCTTCTTGTGCCATTGACGAGGGGCTTGTTTGAGGCCGTACAATGATTTCTGTAAGCGACATACGAGCAACTCACTGCCGCGAATGACATACCCCTCAGGCTGCTCCATATAGATTTCCTCCTCAAGATCGCACTTCAGAAACGCAGTCTTGATGTCAAGTTGTTTGGTGGCAAGATCCAGTTTCGCGATGAGGGCACAAAGAACGCGAAGTGATTCCAAGCGAAGAACTGGAGCAAACGTGCCGGTAAAGTCAACGCCAGCGATTTGCAAGAACCCCTTGATGCACAGCCGCGCTTTGAAACGTTCAACGTCGCCATTCGGTTGGTACTTAACTTTCCATATCCATTTCGACTTGAGTGCCTTACGTCCTTTAGGCAGTGCCATTAGACGCCAAACGCCGTTGTCGACCAATGCTTGGTATTCTTCATCCATGGCTTGTTTCCACTGCTCAACTTCCACGCTAGAGCGCATGTCTTGCATTGTCAAGGGTTCAGAAATACGAGGCCTGGAGTCCATGGCATGGGTGGTCACTAGGTTGACTTCAAATCGCTTGGGTCGTTTGATTGCACGTGTAGGCCGCAATTTCGCTTCTTGTCCACCAGTCTCGACCTTGGCGGAGGAAGCAATGATGGCGTTGGTCAGTTCAGAAGTGGGTTCAGCAAATCGACGAAGGGTGAGCTCTTCATGTGACGATATGTCTTTGAACTTGACATAGTTTGGAATGGAAAGACGACCGTGCGAGAACTCGTCGTTTGCGAACATGGATGCGTTATGGAGTTTTGTCTCGTCGAATTGACCGACCTCGACACAGTGACGGTGCGAGATGTTGGATCCCACAGCTTGTATCCCAATTGGTCTTCTGCGTAGCCCAAGAATACACATGGGATCGCTGGATTTGTCAACTTGGTGGGTCTGTGTGATTTTGGAATGAACTTGTATGCCATGCATCCAAACGTTTTGAGCATGTACAGTCGGCTGGGCTTGCTCTACAATACTTCGTAAGGCGTCCGCTGATTGAGCAGCTCTTGAGGAGTGTTATTGTAGACGTGGACCACGTATTTGAAGCAATAGCCCCACAAGGTGGACGGGAGACCGCAAAGAGTCATGTAGACTCGAATTTTGTTGAAGACATATTCGTTGGTCTTTTCAGCCAAGTGGTTTTCCTCCGGTGTTTCTGCGTTGGTAAACTTCTGCGTTATTCCCCGTGAATGACACGCTGCTTTGAAGGTCGATGAGGCATACTCCCCGCCTCCGTCCGTGTAAAGGTTGCTGATGCGCGAGTCGGGTAATTGGTTGTCCAATTTGGTTGTAATTTCATTGAGATGTAGGATGGCGTCAGCCTTGGTTCGGAGAAGTTGGCCAAAGATGTATCGGGACGCTTGGTCAACAAACATGCTCGTGTACGTTTTGTGGTTGATTGTTTGGGGTCTAATTGGTCCGCATAGGTCGCCGTTCAAACTTTCAAGTGGCCGAGGAGCGACGTAGTGGTGGGTGTTCCGAAACGACATTCGTTTGGCCTGACCTTGCGCGCAGCCGCTGCATACCTGTTCCGTGGTTGCAGCATCGACTCCCGGTATCATGATTGGTTTGATGATCTTCGCCACTTGGTTCATATCTGCGTGGTTGAGTTTATTGTGCCACGCCATGAGTTTCTCATCGCTTCCTCTAGAACGCCCCCGTGTCTCATCTTGAGCTTGTGTTCGATCGTTGCCTTTGAGTTCGTCGATCGGTAGGCCTGTGTTATTGTTGCTGGTGCCATTGTTGTCGAGGTTTGGGCTAGATGCTGATACCATTGCGATCGCGTGTCGTTGTGTCTTCGACTCCGCTGAGCACATATAGGTTATTGATCATCTTGAAGCACAGTTCATGTTGCGTTGTATCGTTCTTGTAGATTGTCTCTCCCATATCTTGCTTCGTGAGTTTGTACCCGTATTCAAGGAGTCGAACGTGCGAGATCAGGTTCTTGTACAAGCTTGGTTCGTACGTGACGTTGCGCAGAGTAAGTGTTGAGCACTCACCATCTCTAAGTAGATGGAGCTTCACAGTACCAACTTGGCCTTGAATTTTGGTTTGATTTGGGAGTACAAGCTGCGCTGTACCCTCCCAAGAGTTGATGACACCCTTTTGGCCAGTAACGTGACCCGTTGCGCAGTTGTCAAGGGTCCAGTGCGTTTCTTTTTCAGGTTTGCCATTGCCTTGAGCTATTGCGTTGATGTCATATGTAGCTTCATCGTCAGAGGCCGAGTCGCTCCTATCGCTCAATTCCTTCCTTTTTTTCGCGCGGAAAAACTTTGAAGTATGGCGTTGGTTTGATTTTCCGTGGTTTGGGTCAAAGTCGGGATGGTCTTGAGCGACATGATCTCCACGCTTGCGGCAGATAAAGCACCACTTCTCGTCCGTGCCCGCTGGTTTCTCTGGTTGGGAAGTATTCAAGCGTGATTGGAGGGCATTTATCTCATTTGTCATTCCAGGCGTCTCTCGCATTACTTCCAAACGTGGTCGCTTGAAGTCGACTGGCTTGCCCCGATCGTTTCGACGCATTCTAGCCCGATCACTTCGCTTTTCTTCCTCATTGAGCAATGCGCTGATCAAGGTTTTCAATCTGACCTCTTGTTGTGGCGTAGGCTTCAAGTGATTTATGAACGCGTTGAAGTTCTCGGGGCCAGAGTCAGGTAAGGATATCAAGATCCATTCAACTGTTTCTTGCTCAGTTATGGACTTCCCCATATCATTCAACTCGCGAATTGTAGATCGCACTTTGCTGATATGCTTTAGCATATCGGCTTTTGGTTCATATCACAGTTGGCACAATCGACGTAGTACGTATATCGTGTTTGACCACTCCTTCGTCTCATAGTTTGCGATCAAAGTTTTCCACATTTCAGCTGGCGTTTCATCTTCACGCACCATGTCGAAGACTCCATTGGACAGAGACGTTTGGAGGTACGATTTTGCGAGGTTCACCTTGTTTTCATATTCCAAGGATTGAGCTTCGCTGGGAGCGTCTGGTAAGTTTTCAGTGCCTTGAATGACGTCCCAGATATGGCGCAGCTGGCAAATGTTTTGAAACTTGATCTTGAAGGACGAGCAGTGCTTGCCGTTCAACTTTACTTTTCGTAGGAGATCCTTGGCTTCCGATTCTGTGGATCGTGGGGGTTGGGCCTTCGTAGCATCAAGGGTCTGGTTTCTCAGGAGTTTGATCTCCTCGTATTGAGCTTCGATCATTGCTTTGAGTGTTGAGAAAGCGTCAGGTACTTGTTCTATCGGCATTGGTGTGTTTTCTTGGGAAACGTCGAAAGCCGGTGGGTCCAGGGACTCCTCAAGAGGAGTTTGCTCACCAGAAGCGCTAGGCGCGGCAATCGATTGCTTCTTCTTGCTCGTCATTGTTGATGTTGGTTGAGTTACGGCTGTTAACCTTTCAATCGGAGTTGCTTGGGTATAATGAAGTGAATTCAATTATGACTTTAGTGATTCTCGATCTCGAGAGTCGTGCCCAACCACTCAATGGATGGAATGCTTTAGGAGCAATATCCGGATAAATATTCCGGATAATGTGTTACAAAGCGCCAAGCACATTGTGCGAACATGGAAGAGGACGTGGAGAAACATAGATTGCTTTGCTTTTAGAGTGTACGTTGTTGTAATTTGGAGTTTTTTTATGGAGGAACGCCAATGGGCATGTACGAGTATCCTTGGTCGGCGTCGTTGGTGTACGCCGAGCCTCCATGCTCGTAAGCATCAAGGCCCATCGCTTCAGCTTCAACAGAGACGCGGGCGAGGCCGAATTTCTTGAGCACGAGGAAGATCGCGCCGACGCAGAAGACAACGAAGCCAAAGACTGCGAGGGCGTAGACAAGCTGGGCGCCCAATTGCTTGCCGCTCAAGGAGCAGCCATAGAGCACGCCGCACGAGTCGGAGTTGTAAAACATCTTGGCGCCGGTAGGAGATGCAAAGAAACCAGGAGCAATCGTGCCCAGCAAGCCACAGCCAAAGTGAACGGGGACGGCATCCACAGCGTCGTCGATTTGGGCCGAAGCGACCAGCTTGGCAACGCTCAAGTAGACCACGGAGCCAAGGAAGCCGAGGGCGATTGCCGGCGCAGGCTCAATGACGCAGCAGCAGCCAGTGACAGCCACACAACCAGCCAAGATGCCATTGTTGCCAGCTTCGATGTCCCAAACTTTGTGCGCCCAGAAGGTCAGCAAGACGGTCGAGATGCCGCCCGTGCAGGCAGAAAGCGTGAGGTTCACTGCGACTTTGGCCATGATGTCGGCCTTGGTGCCGGCCAAGGAGAGCGTGCTGACGCAGTTGAAGCCGTACCAGCCAAACCAGAGGAGCATGACGCCCATGAACTGGAACAAAACGCTTTGCTTGGGCAATGGCACGGCGTCTGGGCCAAAGCGACCAACGCGAGGGCCGATGATGATGCAGCCGACAAGCGCAGAGAGACCGGCAAACATGTGCAGCGCCCCCGTGCCTGCGAAATCCATGGCGCCCACACCGAAGAGCAGCTTGTCGAGGTTGAACGCACTGGCCCAGCCAGTCTCGGACCAAATCCAATGCGCCAAGACGGGGAAAATGAACAAGCTCGAGAAGAAGGTGTAGCAAAAGTAAGCGGCCAAGGAGACGCGCTCGGCAAGCGCGCCAGAGGCAATGTTGATCGCAACGCAAGCGACGGCCCATTGGAAGAAAAAGTCGGCGTAATGATGGCCACGGAAGAGTTTGGTGGCCGACGGGCGTTGAAAAGAGTCGCCAGACATGAAAAATCCATGGTGGCCGATGAAACCATTGCCTTCCATGAAGGCAAAGCTGTAGCCAAGGGCGTAGTAGGTCAAGCCCGTGATGCAGCAGTCGCCGAGGATGCGGAACATGATGTGTTTGGTGTTCTTCTGGCCCACGCAGCCGATTTCAAGCAGAGCCAAGCCGAGCATCATCATGAACACAATCACGCCGCCAAAGATAAACCAAAAGAGGTCGAGCGTCTCGGCGGGGGCGACATTTTGGGCAGCGCTCAGTTGCGCGACAAGGGCTTCCCATCGGATTTCAGTCACTTGGCCATCGATCGTGATGCTAAGCGTCGAGTTGGCTGTGACGGCCATGGCAAATTTGACAATGAACATCGAATCTACCGCCGTCGTGGAGAGTGGAGGAGGGTGCGCCCCCAGCTGGTCTGTTGCACGGAGGAGGTGTACCGAGCGGTGGGTTGAACAACCAAGTTGAAGTTCACTTTTCCAACGTGGCCATCAGATGATCATACATGCGACGGAGCGGCAGCCAACAATGCGCAAACATGGATTTGGACGGCGGTGACGGGCACAGTAGAAAGACATCTTTCTGTTCGTACGTGCCGCTTCCTGTCGCGGCCTCTTTGATGGAAAGCTGAAAGTTGTTCTCGTTGCCCCAGCTTCAACGAGCGTTTCGCAAGCCTGGTCTTATCCACCGTGTGTTCAAGCTCCCCTTCTTTGTCGGTTGACGCCAGAGAGAAACCAAGAGGTGCTACACGACGTTGTAGTTGAACGACGGAGGGGCAAGCTTGTGGCCGGCGTACAGCTGAAACTTACAAGCTGGTAGACGCGAAACAAACCTCCACAGCTGAGCTTTGTAGGCTTGTGGCCGTGGGACGGCCGATTGATTGGTTCCAGAGGCTGCAAACGATGGAAGGTGGCCAGCTTGTCGAGTTGAAAAGGTACCCGTCTGTCATGTGTGATTTGTTCAGCGTGCATCTTGAAATCCTTGGTCAGGACGTGACTCTGTCGTGCCATGGTCGAGGTCTCTGCGGGAGTGTGGATGGCCGTGGCTGGGACGAGTGTGGAGGGCGTCAAAATGGAGGTTTTCAAGCGACTGGAGCGAGGTAGAAGCAGTCGAGCGCGGCAGATTCGTGGCTGGGAAGAACCATCTGGATTACACGCTTGCCCAGCCATGTATGTCGCAGCAGCTCAGATTCATGTTGATGTTGCTCTTGCGGCGCCATCTGCCGGCGGAGCAGCCCCGTCTGCCCAATTGGCCGTCGTGCAATTGTCGATCACAAATTGATGCACACGTGGCGGACATGGGCCTCGATGCATGGTACTGTACAGTGCACTGTGATGGAGGAGCATCGATCGTTTTTATACATTTACAATTGTCCCGCGCCAATCGACCGAGGTACACACGCGCCGTCATGGCTCTGCAGGGCGACGCGACGATGATCCCGTCGATTACCCACCGAGAAAAGCAAATGGACAGCAAGAAGTTCCTTCTGCTCTGATCAACGATGGATCCACCCATGTCCCCGCCACGCGTGATCTTCCTGACCACTGGCCACCAAGAACTGCGATTGCGAGACCCACCCAAAGAATCAAACAACTTTCGTCGATTGGCGCGCCCCATCGCGCATAGAAGGCGACATGCGCGACAGAGCGTCCATCGCTTCTTTTCAATGGCCACCGTCGAGCCAACCGACCTACCTTGTTTTCCTCCGTTTTGCTCTTCGATGCATAATGCCTTTGTATTATCCACAGGGCAATGCAATGGACTCGTGGATCACAGCACAGCGGGCGTCTTTCTTTCGCTCAGAGTGGGGATGGGACCGATCATCTCCACCACTACAGCTGTACAGCTGTACCGCCGCCATGAGTGGTCTTCCTCCCAACGTGCCCTCCTAAACTGCGACTTCAAGCTCGAGAATGGGACGACCAGCCATTCTGCGCTCTCCAATGATGCGCACGCCGTCTATTCAGCCATCGACGCATGCCAGAGACGTCAAAGTCGGTGAGATATCCAAGGTCTGTTCAGGGACGAGATCGCCCATCGCCATCTCAGTGGTCGACGTCGGCAATTCAGTGGGGAATATTTCAAGTCAATGAAAATATCACATGGAGAAAATGATACAAAATTTGTATCATATACGGACATACTTTAATCAAGATAAAAACCACAGAATACTTTAATCAAGATAAAAATCTCCACATCAGGGGAATGTCGAATGTGATGCAACCACAAGCTCGACCGTCAACTCCAGGCAGCGACATCACTACGACGGCGGCGACCGATCTCACGGTGGAGTCGCTGCTTTCGATCGTCTTGTATTCTTTTAACCACTCGCTGTTTCGACAGATGCACCCAATATTACAATCCAACCACAGTTTTTCTCGGAAAAAGTGAAAAAAAGAGCGAATAATCCAAATTTCGACCGATTTTTTATTCTTTTTATTGAGTGTTGGTTGTAACGCCATCTCCAACATCCCCACACTCTCTGACCTGCCGCTACCGATGTCCGCCGACTTGGGCCTTCCGCCAAAGCACGCGGCGCTTACACGCTCATACTCCAGCCCTGATGTACATCCACACGACCAGAGCCACGTGAAACCGCGTCCTCCGCCGTATAACCACCGGTCTTCCAGTCTGCCGTCGTCGCCACCGGATTCACCAAAAGCCGTCCATGAAGCCTCGCCTGTGGATGTCTTTCTCGGAGGAGTATGCTGCTTGCTGTCAAGTCGCACGACTGAATTGCCTTCTAGAGCTGTAATCCCACAACTTGGCGACGAGATATTGCGATCCCGCTGCTGGAAGCAGCCAACATCACGTGCTATAAACCACAAGTGGACGAGTGGTATGAAGAACTCATCGAATTGGAGTCGCGTGCTAAGGACACAGGTACGTCAACACGCTTCCGTTGGAACTTATTGACATTTTCTTAGCCTCGTTTGTCCTCTTCGTGATTGACAACCTCACGCGATCAATCGTTTCGATGAACGATGCTGCCGAATTCATGTGCTGCGGACGCCGCGTTGTCCTCGTTGTGGAAGACATGCCTCTCGAGAACGTGGTTCTCGAAGGGACGACCATTTCAGCCCATGAAATCAGCGATTTGAATGCAGCGATTTGAGCGCACGGCAGCGTCGCCTTCCCCTTGCTGCTTGCGCGGCCATGCGATTGTTTGACAGCCAGACGAGAGGAATGTAGCGAGGCCTCTGGTTGCTCCAACTTGACAACCATTACACACGAGTGTAATGGCGCTGACAACCACTCTGCCTTCGAGAAAAGACGGAAAGAGCCAAGGATGTCGAGATGCGTCAGGATCGTCGTGACGTGGAAAGACGACAGTCGAGAACGCGAGCGTGCGAACTCAAGCGGCGGAATTGAGCTATACAGATGGCAGCCACGACACTGGCGATGGAAACCCTCCGCTGAATGAGCTCGGACAAACGACGGATAGAATGGTGAGGCTGTGACTGGAGTCGCAGCAGCAGCTTTGACAAACGTGCAAGACAAAGATGGTGGCTTAACTCCATTGAGGCATCAATTTCATTGTACCACGCATGCAGGACTTGATCGTTGAAGTCGAAACTGATGGAAACCCAGAAGTTGTCATCCTGAAAGTTATCTGCAATGTGAGAGACACAACGTTGTGTACACTTTATCCAGCGACACAGTGCAACCATCAGTGTGAGTGAGAGCGACTGCTAAACGTCCATGCGACGTATCTGCGCCCAAGCTGAAGATAGAACCCACGAAGCATCCATTCCATGGAACAAAGTATCTATCACATGGATGTTCAAGCGTCAATTCCGTTGTCGTGACGACTCAAAATGGCATTCCTACTCATGCGATAGACCTTCCAAGGTTCAATCCCACTGCACTGTACTCAAGCGACGAGCAACAATGGACTACGAGGTCCTGGACGTAGTCTGGGAGTTACTGAAGCGTCCACGATAGAAGACGTGGCCGTGGACGACAGAGGCTCTCAGTCAGGAGCGAAGGTGCATTACTGTAGTCATAACCACGTTGACGCAATTTGTAGTCTCAATGTGCTGAAATTGAGCTTCCACTATTGGCAATACCTCATCGACGAAAGTTGTTTGATTCTTTGGGTGGGTCTCGCAATCGCAGTTCTTGGTGGCCAGTGGTCAGGAAGATCACGCGTGGCGGGGACATGGGTGGATCCATCGTTGATCAGAGCAGAAGGAACTTCTTGCTGTCCATTTGCTTTTCTCGGTGGGTAATCGACGGGATCATCGTCGCGTCGCCCTGCAGAGCCATGACGGCGCGTGTGTACCTCGGTCGATTGGCGCGGGACAATTGTAAATGTATAAAAACGATCGATGCTCCTCCATCACAGTGCACTGTACAGTACCATGCATCGAGGCCCATGTCCGCCACGTGTGCATCAATTTGTGATCGACAATTGCACGACGGCCAATTGGGCAGACGGGGCTGCTCCGCCGGCAGATGGCGCCGCAAGAGCAACATCAACATGAATCTGAGCTGCTGCGACATACATGGCTGGGCAAGCGTGTAATCCAGATGGTTCTTCCCAGCCACGAATCTGCCGCGCTCGACTGCTTCTACCTCGCTCCAGTCGCTTGAAAACCTCCATTTTGACGCCCTCCACACTCGTCCCAGCCACGGCCATCCACACTCCCGCAGAGACCTCGACCATGGCACGACAGAGTCACGTCCTGACCAAGGATTTCAAGATGCACGCTGAACAAATCACACATGACAGACGGGTACCTTTTCAACTCGACAAGCTGGCCACCTTCCATCGTTTGCAGCCTCTGGAACCAATCAATCGGCCGTCCCACGGCCACAAGCCTACAAAGCTCAGCTGTGGAGGTTTGTTTCGCGTCTACCAGCTTGTAAGTTTCAGCTGTACGCCGGCCACAAGCTTGCCCCTCCGTCGTTCAACTACAACGTCGTGTAGCACCTCTTGGTTTCTCTCTGGCGTCAACCGACAAAGAAGGGGAGCTTGAACACACGGTGGATAAGACCAGGCTTGCGAAACGCTCGTTGAAGCTGGGGCAACGAGAACAACTTTCAGCTTTCCATCAAAGAGGCCGCGACAGGAAGCGGCACGTACGAACAGAAAGATGTCTTTCTACTGTGCCCGTCACCGCCGTCCAAATCCATGTTTGCGCATTGTTGGCTGCCGCTCCGTCGCATGTATGATCATCTGATGGCCACGTTGGAAAAGTGAACTTCAACTTGGTTGTTCAACCCACCGCTCGGTACACCTCCTCCGTGCAACAGACCAGCTGGGGGCGCACCCTCCTCCACTCTCCACGACGGCGGTAGATTCGATGTTCATTGTCAAATTTGCCATGGCCGTCACAGCCAACTCGACGCTTAGCATCACGATCGATGGCCAAGTGACTGAAATCCGATGGGAAGCCCTTGTCGCGCAACTGAGCGCTGCCCAAAATGTCGCCCCCGCCGAGACGCTCGACCTCTTTTGGTTTATCTTTGGCGGCGTGATTGTGTTCATGATGATGCTCGGCTTGGCTCTGCTTGAAATCGGCTGCGTGGGCCAGAAGAACACCAAACACATCATGTTCCGCATCCTCGGCGACTGCTGCATCACGGGCTTGACCTACTACGCCCTTGGCTACAGCTTTGCCTTCATGGAAGGCAATGGTTTCATCGGCCACCATGGATTTTTCATGTCTGGCGACTCTTTTCAACGCCCGTCGGCCACCAAACTCTTCCGTGGCCATCATTACGCCGACTTTTTCTTCCAATGGGCCGTCGCTTGCGTTGCGATCAACATTGCCTCTGGCGCGCTTGCCGAGCGCGTCTCCTTGGCCGCTTACTTTTGCTACACCTTCTTCTCGAGCTTGTTCATTTTCCCCGTCTTGGCGCATTGGATTTGGTCCGAGACTGGCTGGGCCAGTGCGTTCAACCTCGACAAGCTGCTCTTCGGTGTGGGCGCCATGGATTTCGCAGGCACGGGGGCGCTGCACATGTTTGCCGGTCTCTCTGCGCTTGTCGGCTGCATCATCATCGGCCCTCGCGTTGGTCGCTTTGGCCCAGACGCCGTGCCATTGCCCAAGCAAAGCGTTTTGTTCCAGTTCATGGGCGTCATGCTCCTCTGGTTTGGCTGGTACGGCTTCAACTGCGTCAGCACGCTCTCCTTGGCCGGCACCAAGGCCGACATCATGGCCAAAGTCGCAGTGAACCTCACGCTTTCTGCCTGCACGGGCGGCATCTCGACCGTCTTGCTGACCTTCTGGGCGCACAAAGTTTGGGACATCGAAGCTGGCAACAATGGCATCTTGGCTGGTTGTGTGGCTGTCACTGGCTGCTGCTGCGTCATTGAGCCTGCGCCGGCAATCGCCCTCGGCTTCCTTGGCTCCGTGGTCTACTTGAGCGTTGCCAAGCTGGTCGCTTCGGCCCAAATCGACGACGCTGTGGATGCCGTCCCCGTTCACTTTGGCTGTGGCTTGCTGGGCACGATTGCTCCTGGTTTCTTTGCATCTCCTACCGGCGCCAAGATGTTTTACAACTCCGACTCGTGCGGCGTGCTCTATGGCTGCTCCTTGAGCGGCAAGCAATTGGGCGCCCAGCTTGTCTACGCCCTCGCAGTCTTTGGCTTCGTTGTCTTCTGCGTCGGCGCGATCTTCCTCGTGCTCAAGAAATTCGGCCTCGCCCGCGTCTCTGTTGAAGCTGAAGCGATGGGCCTTGATGCTTACGAGCATGGAGGCTCGGCGTACACCAACGACGCCGACCAAGGAGACTCGTACATGCCCATTGGCGTTGCTCCATAAAAAAACTCCAAACTACAACAACTTACACTCTAAAAGCAAAGCAATCTATGTTTCTCCACGTCCTCTTCCATGTTTGCACAATGTGCTTGGCGCTTTGACCATCCACGCTTATCGCAGAGAGATTCACAGCCAGGGCAGGCAAAATCCAAGTTTTGTCGAAGGAAGATGGCGTAAATCGCGGGCGGAAGATGCCGTTTTTAGTGTCGAGTCCTGGACAAGGCCTGGGAAATAATAAGGGAAACTCCATTATATGGCCATTTTTTCTGGGGCATAATGGACGGCTGATCAAGTTTGAAGATCCCTTATTAAGGGACACCCCAATACCAAACACCCTAATTATGCAGTATCCCATGAAAAACACCCTTAATATGCAAGCATCGAAGCCAAAAACCCTAAATATGCAGTGTCCATGAATTTTGCCTTTTCTGCATTGGGACTCTGATGCGAATGTAATATCTCGTTCGCAGAGCAAATACTTTTTGATTCACAAAAGAAAGATAGTGACGCTGGTCAAGTGTGTGTAGATGATCTGCGATTCATTTTGCCACCTCAAATGTTGTTGAGCGACTTGTCTCCAAAGCCAAATTTGTCTTGACAGATCAGCGCATGTCTATGCACCCAGCATATCTAGAAATTGTCCTCTTTCTTGCTGCGAATCACTGCTTCTGGGATGTCCAGCTTATGTAGGAAGCCTAGGCGCTACAAGTAGACTAATTTTATATGAATTTATACATGTCCATTTTAATCTCACAATGTTGCCCTTAAAAGCAATTAGGGTCCATTAGGTATGGAATTGAAGTGAGTTGGGGCCCTTATTGATGGCCGCGACAATATCAGGGCCCTGATTATGCTAAAGGTTCACAGGCGACCCCTTGATATGGCTGATGTCGTGTGGCCATGCCCTTTTTTTTCCTAATATTGTCCCAGGCACACCAGCTCCACCTCGTCCATGTTTCTTCTCCCCAGAAAGTTCGAGACTGAGAGAAACAAAGAACGACGGTATTGTCGATTTCATTCACAATCATATCGCAGTTGCTTGTCATTTTCAACCAAATTTGTGGTTTTGACCAAACAGCGAATTCATTTTCAAATCGATGTCATCATACTGAATTGGTGTGAGTCAGTGTGTGTTTTGCGTGAGTCAGGTGGCTGATCGATTGTGATTGGCTGTCTAATTTTTAATGTTTAATTATAGTCAATCAGAGAAGCCCGTTCGATTCGATTCCTCACAATTTTGTATCAAAAGCACAATCTCTCCTCAGACGAGACTTTTAGCAAGTCTGAAAAGTGGAAAACACATAATCCAGAATTAGTAAGGCAATATAGTGTGTTTCAGTACTAAAGCAAGGTGTGGTGCCTTGCAAATTCCAAAAATGTATTTGAGAATTTTAATATTTCTAATATTTTATCTTTATGTTTCTATGGAACAAAATAAATGCCCAAAGTTCAATTTCACACACACATTTGCAAGGCAATCTGCCTTGACAAAGTTCTATCCAATCAAAATACATTTATATAGAAAAATATTGCCCAATAGCTGAAAAGAAAGGACATGCTTTCAAAGTCGAACAACATCGACAACTTCACCGTGGAAGATGCGCGCCAAAATTGGAGCAGGAGGATAAGCTCGGACACTCGAGCAAAATAAACGTTAGGAAACAGTCAGTTTGTGACTGAGCATCCCTTTTAGGTCGCCCACACTTGCTCTTACAACATTCAATCTTGTCTACTGTGCGCTCGATTGATCTTACAGTTAACAACTTTGTTTAAGGTCCTTGAATTTATTAGTTGGACAGTTAAAAACAAGCCTATAATTCAACTGGTACCCTCAGTAGGTACCAAGTGCGATAAAAAGTCACAAAAGGGATAACGTTAGGCAAATGAGATCCTCACCATAGTCATTTGGCAATGCCAAAGAAGTTTATCCAGGTATCAAGAATAACAGAGACCTAAATTATTCAGGATTTATTGATCTGTTGTTTATCTTTACTTGTTGATTGAGACACACATAAGAGAACTTAATGTGTCTTTTACTCAACAGATTTGACTTGTTTTGAGTCTGTTCTACTGAATGCAAACAATCCACGAACATTTCATCGTGGCGGACTCGATGAGAGGAGGCATCCTGCGCTCGTCGTTGTCTTAAACGGCCTTCCTTGTCTTGAAAGCAACATGTTTGTTTTCACAGAAAAAAAGACAACCAATTATACTAGATGTTATTTCCAATTGGACAATATTCAAAAGCAAGGTCGATCGCCTTGCAAATTCCATCAATAAGACAATCTCTCTTCAGTATTCAGTAGAGACTTTTAGCAAGTCTGAAAAGTGGAGAGTTTGCAAACTTTATTCTTCGTTCGATTTCGTGAAGCATAAAGTGTGAAATCTTCAGAAATTAGGTTTAGCAAGTCGGAAAAGTATATCTCAATACATATGTTCTATTGTTGTCGGATAACACGCCGACGCATGTGGTTTCGTCCACTGTCATGGCGTCGAGAAGGATGCCATGCTATTGAGACCGACAGCTCTACAGAACCATGTGTAGAAAGACATAGCGATAATTGTTCGCGAGGATTCCTCGCAAGAACGTTGCGTTGTTTCGAGGATTCATTCTCATTGAGATGACAATTGCAAGTGTAAAACATCCACTGGAGACCCGACAGCCGACCCTGTGTGCATTAGCTTATGACTACGTGAAAAATACAGTAAGTAAAGAAGTATTTCATTTGTCGAGGATGTCTTTGAACCCTACATGGTACATAGTCTGAAGTTTGGTGCGACTTCCGACTTCAGGGCCAAAGTTTGAAAACTTCCCCACTTTTCAGACTGGTTTTCAGACTTGGTGTCGAAAGATCGAAATTCGAATCGAAGTTTAAGTCTGGGAAAACAGGATTTCAGACTTGCTAAAAGTCTCCAGTATTAGAGAGATTTCGCAGTTGGTAATAGCTTAAAATGTCATGTGAAAATATTCAAGTTTACACGATCCTGTAAAAATTAATCATGATATTGTCTGTTTCGTCCAAGTTTGCAGTTTTCATCCAAATAGACGAAATATGTGTGATCAATGTGGCAATAGTGAATTCAAGTATAATTGGAAGGTACATGAATTAATTTGTGTGCGTCGGTGTGTTTTAAGCAAAATCTGGACGCTGATTGGCTGGTTCGATTTGGGATTGATTCAAAGTTTGATCGATTTCAGCCATGTTCGGAAATTTAGAGTGAATCAGACAATATGATATTCCCCTTGTGAAAATATCATACCAGACACTGATTATATGACCGAGCATATTCACAGTAAAACCTGTAGATATCAATCAATAGACTGCAAGGATAAACAGTCATGAGTTCTTTCTCTGTGGGAGCGCCATTCGTGTGCTAGTAAAATGGCGACCTCTCGTGCAGAGCTCGACACTACAGACGAGCAGGAGTCGGAATTGTACAATGAAGACACGTCAAGAAGGAAGAAACGATTTTCGTTCAAGCCAGTCCAAAAGCTGCAAGTGGCGTTGCTGAAGAAATGTCAGAAATCAAGCGTTTGTTGATTGAGTACCAATGTGCTCTCGAAGATGCCAAAGAAGAGAAAAAAGAAAGCAAGCAAGAATGGAGACAATCGATTATCTCTACACTAGCAGATCAAAATATCTCTCATTGAGTGATGTATCAACTTAGTGATTTCTGTCAATGATGTCTAACATTGTAAAATGTTTTTGACTTCACTGCATCGGAGTGCAACGAACATGGACTCTTGTTCATGGTGGATCGTATAATCGTGGAATTGACTTGTTAGAACAAAATGACAGACACGGCACTATCACAACAAGATGTATATACCTTTTCCTAGACTAATGCAAAGACATATAAAACTCTCAGCAAGCACGATAGCAAGCTGGCTTCACCCTGCGGATCGCACCGTCCTCTTCCTCCAGGCCGATAAGTTCTGCTATGCGTCGGTCTTTCTCCAATAGTTGTGTGTTGAACTTGAGCTCTTGGGTTTCAAGACGCAATCTCGACATCTCCGCTTGCTGCTCCAATTGCAGTTGGGCTGTTTCCAGTTGTTGTTCGAGCACTCCTATTTTGCCTCGCGCTAGCTCGTTGGCCACTCCGAGCATACACTCGAGAACCACAATTTGCCGTTCGTGTTTGAGGCACAACTCGTGCATTTGATTTTGGACTTGTTTGACTTTGCTGTCAAGAATATGCGAATGCAAGGCCAGGTTGCCGTTGTACGTGTCAGCAACAGTCTGCATGCACTTACGGATCACGTTGTGTCCGTCCGTATCGAGAACCAACAACTCTTGCGTGTTGCCCGACGGGCAGCGAAACATATCGGCAATCATACGCTTGAATTGCGTCTTGGCAGCGCTCAGGATGTTAAGTGGAACGAGCACGAGCGTATCGAGCCGACAGTCGTCGCCAAAGCTGGACGCATGACTATAGAACCGGTCCTTCACGTTCGTAGTACGACCAAACTTGAACACGCGCTTGTCGTCCTCGCACTGGTTTGTGTCGACAAGGTAGATATAGGCAATGCCGTTGGGCACGAGCTTCATAAAAGCTTCCATGAAACTCTTGTCGACGCGACAGAGCTGTTGGACCCATGTTTTCTTCTATCTTTTTGTGCCGTATCCAATCATGATGACGTGGTGATACACCCACGTACGAAACGCTTTGGCAACGCCCGCATCGAGTGGAGTGCATACATCAGACCATTGAAAGTCAGAAAGATCTCACAACTGAGATTGCACGTCTTCTTGGAAGGCCTTTTGTTGCTCTTGTCATTGGTGATGGCACTCTGCGGGATGGTACAAGCACTACTGTGCGAACCCCTGGAACTTCCATAGTTTGACAGCGTAAAGCCGACATAGTCGCTGCCCCCTTAGTACCCGCATCGCCAGTCCTGAACCGTGTCGAGAAAATTGTCGCTTTCAAAGACACTACCGACGTCCTTGGCTTTGAAATAGATGCGTTCCATGTTTCGCTCTCCACGCATCTCCACGCTGGTCTGCGTCCTGGCTTCGTCGACAAAGAACGCCAAGCCGGCGTCCCTAATCACGTCCGGCACCAACGGCAACGAGCTGTTCCGTGTGTGAGCAATCAGCTCGTTCACAAGACCCGTTCGCTTGACAATGCGCACATCGGTCTTGGGACTATATGTTGCTTTCGGCTTGTGTTCAGCCGCGTCTTTCTTCATGACAAAGACGACCTCGAGTTTGGCCTCGGAAATCAGCCGCGTGACCAAACGCTCGTATTGCTTGTTACATAAATGGCGCTAGCGCCGCGCTCTTGAAGAGATTGTCGACGTCGACAAAGCGCCCGCCGCCAAGTACGAGTTCGAAGGTGTCATCGCCTGAAGCGCGCGCACGCTTCGTCGGCTTGCTCCGGTCGTCGACGCGCTTCCCGTTCATGCTCGCAGTCTCCACTGCGGAAGGATGCAAAATCTTCACCCTACGATTCTTGCATGTCCCTTGATCTTTGTATATGTGAAACTACGCCTAATTTCTCTTCGTCATTTCTTTGTAGTATATGTTATTTGAGTAAGAAGCGTGATTTTTATAAATATTTTTTACAAAGACATTCCGATATTTTGATTATTTTATGACACATCGAAATATTGTTGCGATAGTTCCGTGTCTATCTTTTGGTCTTACCCTGGCTTGTGCCCGTGGAGAAACCACTCAACTGGAGCTCTTACTTTCGTTACCTCGGTTAGTACATACAGCTCTGTATTAGCGATTAAAACATTTGTATGAATGTTATAACAGCTGAACACTGTTATAACATTCATCTTCTCCGCATTCCATTGGCACATAAAAAACCTTGAACTTTTTCTTCCATGCAAACCGATAGTTGCGGTAATTCGCGTAGTTGGCGGGCATAACTCATAGAATTCTCTTCCGCCCGAACCAAAAGGACCAGAATTCACGAGTTCTTTCCTCAAAACTGCTCATTTGAGGAAGACGAGAGACTAGCTTACTCTCAAGCTTCATGAGATAGGCTTCTGACATTGCAAAATGAGGAATAACGCATAGGGATATCGGAAATCGAACCAGTCTCGACTGATATTAATCTTCGACTATTCTACCGTATATGAGTCTTCTAAAATCAATTTTTGCTTGATGATATCCTACATATCTCAATCAACGCCATATCTTTTCGAAATTAGAACGAGTGGTGGGTGAGATCTGGTCCAAATTCAAAGATCCCGTATGGATGTATTGTCGTAGTGATGTGCTATATCCCGAGTATCTTCCCGCAACACAAGGTTGTACTATCTTAGCATGGTATGGTTGGTTTCTGTTCTCGTGGATTTTAACTGCGACTTAGGTCTAATAGTATATTCTGCATCATCACTTCGTAGATCATGATGCAATACAACTTTCTCATCAGGTACACGCTTTGTGCGTGCTGCTGAATCTTCCATTCTTCTGAGTCGGGCCTTTCTCAATATTCCACTTCAAGGCGTTGTACCTAAGCGTCGGGAGTTTCCATTCTTTTTGACATTGTAGTCCTTAATTTCTGTGCGTCGAGTCTTTTTTGACGAGTTTCTGAATCTTCTATGCTTCTCAATTTAGCTCTTCTCAGCCTCTGAACTTCGCGCCGTTTTGTATAAGTTTCGACCGGCTCTGTGCATTTTGACTCAATATCTCTCGACTTCTGTGCTTTGAGTCTCTTCTTTTAAGCTTCTGGGTCCTCGGTACTTCTCAGCTGGACCTTTCTCAATCGTTGTTCTTCAAGGCAAATATTCCTGTCTGCAATTGATTCTGATTCCATAAGGAGAAGCCGTTGTGTAGCCTTCTTTAGGCGTTCACTCTCTTTTAGTTGACTAATACATTTATTTTTAGTTTCTTGATAGCTGTTTTGGTGGAGCATTGATATTGATATACTTCCAGAAAATGTGCTTGCGCTTGGTTGATTTACCTAGACAAATCCATATATTAGTGTTTGTTGTTGGGTTTGTGCAATCAGTATACAGAATGGAAAAGATACATACAGTGCTGGACATGGGAGATAGGTGCACTTGCTTTTGTGTCATAAAAATTCAGAATTTTTACCAATTGGGTCACGTTATAGCTCAAATTGAGCCAATGAAAAAGACCTTCTTCTGAGTGTTTTTAAAGCTCAGAGAGGATGTATAGAGCTCGAGGAATCACCAAAAAATGAGAATGAGTGGACACAAGGCTGGTCAGCCAAGATGGGTACACTTACAAAACCTCGTCATTGTGGCTTCTCCAAGCACTCCCAAACACCCGTAAGTGGTCCAAAATGATGCTAAAGGCTCAGCCTATGTGTATGAATGCCAAAAGGAGTTCTCCTTACCCTCGACCAGCGAGGATCCATCTTGGCGTTCCGCAAGGCCAAATGGTCCATTCGGCGAATGGCCAAGGAGCTCTTTGTGTCCCAAGGGGCTGTCTTCCGGTTCCTTGCCGCTCCTGAGGCTTATGGGACCACGAAGAGACCAGGTGGGAGTCCATTGCTGGACGACAGAGACCAACGACACGTTCGTCGTGAGGCCTCTCAAGGCAAGTCGAGCTCGTCAAGGATCAAACATGATCTCAAACTTGCAGTATCATCATGAACGATTCGACAACATGCATTCGACCTTTGATACCAATATACTACAGATTTCGCAGTCTCCACTGAGTTAGGGTGAAGATTTTGGATGGGCTTTTCAGTTCTGTCTTTTGTAATCTTGTCTTCGTGGCATAGCTCAAGTCAAAATGGATAAAAACGCTAATCGAAATTTTATTTCATTCCTTACTACAAATACTTTATCCAAGTTTAATTATCCATCATATTAAAATCAGCAAAAATACATATATAAAATGGGACAATAATTTGAATGATCCAAATAGATAATTTGAAAGAGACCCAAATTCTGTCACTCAGAATATATGGAAAACCACACAGGAATTGACGAAGTCAACATGAAAAACATATGTATGTTACAGGCATACCCACTTTAGTGATTCTTGGGATAAATCCCGATGGACTTTTCCAAAGGTGGGTACTGTTTTCCTAATTTTACCAAAATTGGAGTTAATTATGTCAAAAGTGGGGGCTTTCACAAAAGTGGGGCTTTTGGACACCTATTGGAGAATTTCCAAAAGTATGCAATTGCCGACAGTCCCGACGTCACCTCCGCAAGACTTCTTTCGCGGCACTAGCTCGCAGTTTATGGACGATGGTAAGACTATACACTCCTGTAGACATACTCAGATTCTCATCTAGTTTTTCAAGCTGTGGAGAGTTATGTCGACGCCGGTGCGATGGCGCTAAAACACAAATTGCTCCAAGATCATGGTGGAGCTTCCATTTCGTCTACACAAGCGGTTGTACATGGATGCTGTTCGCACTGTCGCAAGAAGCGCGCTATGGTGTTGCGTCGCTATGTAGATACAAAAGTGGGGCTTTTGGACACCTATTGGAGAATTTCCAAAAAAAATAAACGCTTCAACAATGGATTTTCTTGTTGCAAGGCTTTCTTGAATCATTTTCAGCCGAAGTTTGATGTGTCGGTATTGACGTGTTGTGTCCAAGTGCTGTCTTTGTCCAAGTCAACATAATCGCGTGGATTTCACAAGTTTGACACCAAATTGTGCAAAACACAGCAACTTACAATCCAGTTTTCATCACGTAATGATAGCAGTAAACGATAGGGGACGAGCATGCTTTGAGACTTGGAAAGCCAGAGCCGGCAAATTGATGTTCATCTCTGGAAAAGTATTTGTCAGGACGTTTAAAGACATCACATGACTTCCAAATTGTTGAATCGTGGACACTACGTGGCCACCCAGCAATGACGTATCGAATGTTGCGTTCATAGTCAAAGGTTAACAATACGTTGAACAAATAAGTCTCTTCTTTCTGTTGGAAGATGTAGTTGAAAAGCGTGGATGTACATTGGCGGCGATGACATGAACCCAAACGCTGTGAATTTGATAAGTGATGATGCAGTGGAGACAAGACAGTGCCTCGTCAAGAACCGGTTGATGAAAAATATCCTTGGCAATTGGGATATTCGTGTTTTTAATCAGCCTGCTCAGTAACCTGACTTCAACATTCTCGACCTCAGTTTTTTCATGCGCTTCAAGCACTACAGCACGAAAAAGTGTGCACGAACCTTTATTATCTTATTGATGCTGTTGATGAAGCGCTCAAGAATCTATCTGATTCTACTTTGGATAAACATTCATGACACTCCAGCGTGTCATGGTGGCATGCATAAAAAACAACGGCGACAAGAAGGTCAAGCAACCCCACAACACTGACGATGATCTCAATCACAAAGATTCCTTGATATTCATGGAGAGATGGCTCGAAGAAGAGGAGAGGCTTGAGCAGAGTTGTGACATCCTTAGTCGCGTCACAGAAGATGCTTTGACAAATGATGACGTTGGTGACATCGGTGATGCAATGCATAACATCTTAATATAGGTTGTCGTTGAATTTGTTCTGCACTTGTATTGTTTAGGTTCTTAGATTCAAAGAAGAAAAGTCCATACTCAATCGAAGTTTACCCTGTGAAGTGACCTTTCAGGTGCAATTGTTCCTCTGATGACAATCTCAAAAATTCAAATCGAATCAGAGACACTGAACTCGATGACAGCGACTTAGGATTCGTAATTCGTTAATTCGTCAATAAGAATCCTATTCCATGTCTTCTAAGCCAAAGTCGTGATCGACATCATTGGAGTTGTCGACTAGCTGGGGCATAGGCAGCTCGCTTGCTGAAATTGGGACAAGATTTCGATCCATCCCAACAATGATGTCACGCTTCTACACCATGGCATGCTAAAAAAGTTCGATGCGTCGTCCAATAACGTCCATGTTGGCCTTGGCTTGATCAACAGCCGTCTTCAACTGATCCAACTCCAACAGCGCGCCGTCAACGATATCCAAACAATTTCGGTAGTTCTGGGAGATGGATTCGAGACGCCTTTCGAAGGCTGACGACACAGGCCGCAGACGTGCAAGCACATGAGGCGACGGCTCTTGGCGTTCAATGCAGGGCTATCACTCGGAGCCGCCATTCTGCAATGAGCTGTCAATCTGAACTGTCGATCATGCTTTTGCTCTTCTGTGGAAATAGCCAATCACGTTCGTTGATTTAAGAATTAGCAAATCACGTCGGTAGGTGGTCTGACACGTAGGCGAGGTTCGATTGAACCCCCTTCCAAAATTCATGTAGAATCGACAATAGTATTTTTAACACTATTTGAAACCAGTCCCCACTCCTCTGGGAGGGGCAAGGCAGAATTGCCCCCACTTTTGGTAAGATGGTCCACTTTTGTCTACCATTATCAAAATGCCCCCACTTTTGTCAAAAGTCCCAACATAGTGTGGTGAGGACGATGTTATATCCCAAAGGATAGTTCAAATAAAATGTTTAACTCTTGGGACTCAAAACATATGGCATGATACAGTTCCGGGAAAATCTGTGTGGTTTTCATTCATTATTGTGTGGTTTTCGGTAAATTGAATGTTTAATTCAGCGAAATCAATGTTGAATTCGTCAGCATTATTTATGTGTATTTCGGTAATATTTGTGTGGTTTTCGGTGTTTTCAATGTGGAATTAGATTTTTGTGTGTGGTTTTCCACAAATTCTGTGTGACAAAAATAGGTCCTCAATTTGAAATAGTCGCATAAATTGAGAAACACAAATAGAAGTGTACCTGATGCTGTGAGAAAGCGGCGACTTCAGTACAGACATGCGCAATACAAGGCGTTGAAGCACTCGGAGACACCGGATGCCAGGCGTGCACGACTTAAAAATCGAAGACAATCCTACCAGTGCTCACAAGTGTCGAAGACCGGTGTCGTTACTTTAACGGAGGGCGAATGTAATGGTCAGGAGTCAGCACAGCCAGAGTCTCCGAAATAATTATTTATTATTTATTTCATGATTGGATATTTATAAATAAATAACTTGATACATTCCCTGGCAGGAATAAATATATTCACACAAAAGAATATATTTATGCATATTAACTAAGTCTAATCTAACCTTTATTAATTTTTTCATTGACAATTATGTTGATTTCATGAACATCCCACAAGATAGAGTTCGCGTTCAAGAACACTTGGGCTTCACAGTTGATTGGGAGCACATTTTGGCGTCGATCTCCAAACGCATTCTTCACTCTCGAGAACAAACGTTCGCAGACGTTTGACGTTGGGAGAAGAAAGCGCAAATCGCAATAGGTAGCTTCAGTTTTCTTCCTCTTCAAAGCCCTATCGAGGCCAACACAAAAGTCGTCAGAATTAACGTTAGTGGCATCAGTCACTAAGTGATGTACAGCCATCACTTCATCACTCGACAATAAATGACTTCACGTTTCAGGATCTTCACACATGCGTTTTCAAACGTAGGTGAGTGAATCACATGCGCGCCAATGGATAAGCGCTCAACAGTCTCGGGATAATCGACGATGACCTCCTCGAAAATAGAGCGCACTTTTGCCAAGCAAATACTTGAAATTATTCTATAGAAATAAATAAATATATTTGTAGTCGCTCGATTGTGAAATAATATATTTATAAGGAATATATTTATTTATTTGATAAGAATGTATTTTTCGGAGCCACTGAGCAAAGCCATTTGATCTCACTTGGGTTTTTGGTGCACCCGCAAGCAGCTGGTGTGTCTGGCCGGTGGAAACTCGTGATGTTCCACACGCGACTAGTAGACTAAAGCTGTTCTCGTTAAATTCACTGTTTGTGATTGCATTGGAGGTTGGGATAGGTTGCTTGAAGCAATAATCCAACACCAGTGTCTTTACATTCCTTGAAGGGTGATAATCGAGCTTACAGTGCTGTCGTACAGAAGTCGAGTTTGTGAGGTTTATTCTGCTCTACGCTGCTCTGCTCTGCTGCTTGTGCCCTTTGGTTTTTGTTCCCTTTGGTTCGTTGTGTGCCTGCGCCTGTGGATCTCTTTGGTGTAGAATCAACCAGCGACTTGTGTGAGCCGTCATCGCCGATTCTTGAAAATATTATATTAATTTTAACAGTTCAATTGTGAAAACAAAATATATTTTATCATGGGTAAGAACAAACATAAATTTTAGCAGGATATTAATATCTACTTTTAGACTTCTATGGAGAAAAAGACATGGAGCCAATCAAATAATTCGAAAAAAATGACTTGGAGCCAATCAATCAGTTTAATGAAAATAAAAAGGACAAAGAGCCAATCAAAGATTCCAAAAAAATAAAAAAAGACTTTGAGGAAACAACAGAATCACATAAAAACGACAAAAAAATCGAACAATCAGTTGCGATTGAAGTAAGAAATCAACTATTTACAGTGCTGGACATGGGAGATAGGTACACTTGGTTTTTAATGCTGAAGTACACGATATCACTAGAGTCAAGGCAGAATTCATAAGGATGGACGAGAGGTTTCATGACATATCATTTTTAGCTGCAGGAGTGTGATATGGATTGAGAAATCGGGAAAATACATATGTTGACCTCAAATTCCTGGACAGAGAAGAAAGGTACACGATCCAAAATCAGTGCAAACAAAATGAATTAAAGGGATTTAAGTTGCGATCTCCTTCCTAATACTTGGTAAAGGACCCCCTGGCTTGTATGACATCAATACAACGTGATTTCATGGAAGCTATGAGCTTCAGTAGAAACGCTTGGTTAATTGCGGCCCACTGACAAATAATTTCGTTTTTCAGCTCTTGTCGTGACGAAAACTGTCGTCCATTGTCATAGACCTTTCGGGCCAAATGTCCCCAATCGTTTTCAATTGGATTCATGTCCGGGGAAAGCGAAGGCCAGCTCAAAAGTGATATGTCATTTTCGGCAAAAAATGACTTGGTCTCAAAACTCGTGTGAATGCTTGCATTGTCTTGCTGAAAGACAAATCCATTCATATGATTGGCATGTACAAACGGCATAAGATAGTTTGACAATGTGTCGCAGTAGGCACTAGAGTCCTGGCGACCTTCCAAGAAGGCAACATCCGTCAGACCTTTGCTGGAAAATCCAGCCCAAATCATGACGCTGCCCCCGCCATTTTGGCGGCTCATGAACGTTTGTTCTTCTTTGCGCAGGCTCTGAGGATTGGGCATAGACGTCTTTTCGGGGAGCTTGGATGGCCTACAATGGAGTGTGTTGGAGGTTTGGGGGTTAGCAGGGAGAGGCGACGGGACCACGCGAGCGAAGCGAGCTTTGTCACAAAGGGGTGAATTAAAAATTAACGCTACAACTACGGAGCGAAGCGACCACGCGCTTTAGCGCGTCACGCCCGAAGGGCGTCCGGAGCGTCTGGGAGGCGGAGCCTCCCAGGGCTCGTTTTAATTGGTTGTAGGCACTCGTAATCTAATTTCATTGGTCCTTTGCCTTCTTCAGTGTGAGTTATGTCGCTGATTGTGCAAGCATGAAGTGACTGAGGGGACAGTTAGTCAGTTCAGAAGCTTGCAAGCTTTATCCGGATTTCCGTATAAGGGGGATTTTGGGGCCCCTGGGGGATTTCCATGGGGGAAGTTCCTTGGGGAGGAAGTTCCATGGAAGTTTGGGGTTTAGGGGTTTCGGGGTTGGGGGTTTCGGGGGTTGGTGGTTTCACCCCGACGCCTGTACTAGTTGTCGAGTAGACTAGCAGGTGTCGGGGTGGTGTCTAGTTTGAGTCGAGATGGACTAAGTTTAGACTTTAAGGTTGGTGGTTTGAGATAGCATATTGCTATGCGATCTACCCCGATTTGTCGTAGACCTTCTTTATATGAATCAAAGTATAATAGTCTCTTCAATTCGTGCGAAGAAGGCCCGTTTGGATCATACGGAACTTTATAGTATATGACTTTCTCATGTGCTTTTGGTTTCGTGACTGCGTCAAGTGCCTGACGAAACAGTCGTAAGAGAAGTTCCTTTCGATAGCCTCTATACATAAGGCGAGTCAAAAGCTTGTTAATAAAGTCTTTAAAGTCACTATCGCGAGGGTTTGGGGGTTTGGGGGTTTGGGGGTTTGGGGAAGGGGAAAGGGCGACGAGACCGCGCGAACAAGAGAACGAACGGTTCCAAAGGGGTGAATTAAAAATTAACGCTACAACTACCGAGCGAAGCGACCACGCGCTTTAGCGCGTCACGCCCGAAGGGCGTCCGGAGGGTCTGGGAGGCGGAGCCTCCCAGGGCTCGTTTTAATTGGTTGTAGGCACTCGTTATCTAATTTCATTGGTCCTTTCGTTTGCCTTCTTCAGTGGAATGATTGTCGTTTACGCTGGAAGGAATAAGCGTAAACAATGTTTACAGCCATTCGATCCAGTAGTTTGGTTATCCGGAAATATCCGGATTGAGGGGTGATTTCGGGGGGTTATCCGGATAGAGCCGGATGAGGGGGGCTGGGGGCCCCGGGGGGTTATCCGGATGGGGCCGGATAAGGGAGGCTGGGGGCCCTGGGGGGATTCCCAGGGGGGCTATCCGGGTTTGGGGGTT